>OZ030016.1:74228055-74783055 GCA_964023405.1 Apodemus agrarius
AAAAGCCAAGGCTACGTACTGAGACTCTGACTCAAAAAAAAAAAAAAAAAAAAAAAGGAAAACAGTGTGGTTATCATATATCATATACATATAATCTCAGAACTTTCAAGGTAGAGGCAGGATAGACAAAAGGATCCCAGCCAGATTCAAGGCTAGCAGACTAGAGTATATGAGATCGTCTCACAAAAAGCAAAACCACCACAGAAGGAAAATGAAGGGAAGGGAATTTCCCTACATGCACCTTTCTTAATCTCATTTGTAGGCTTAGATTTTTTTCAAACCTACTTTAATAAGGGTATTCAAAGACCACATGAGTCTGCATCACATGATATGTCCAGAAACTTCCACTTCACTCATCCTATGAGCTCTTACTTTTGGTTGTGCTGCTGCTTCTGCTGAAATACATTTCTCTTCGATTTTTATAGTAAGTTGCCAGGTATTAGACAAGTTTCTCACTCTCATGACAGTTGACGTTTATCTGGGGCTACTATATGAATGAACAGGAACAAATAAGCAACAAGAGGCAGACAGAGGAGGAATGCCCCCAAGGACCTTCTGGTCAGACACCAGACAGTGCTCGGCAGTACCAAAGTCATAATCAAACAAAAAGCTAACGTTCTAAGTTGGCCACATTCCTCTTTGCTGCCAGGCAAGTTTCTTTTGCGATCTTGATGTGTCTCTTTTTCCTTCAGCCCACATGAACTACATAGCCCTACATTTAACTCAGTTTTAGGGACACAAGTGTGAACATAAGGCAAATGCCCCACCTCACTGAGCTTCCACATAAGCTGAAAAGGCAAGAAGAAAACAAATGACATTACTGCAATAGTTGGGGAGGGGTGTGGAGAACGGCTTAAGAATAAAGAGAGCAAAAGAATACAATTTTTATTATTTATATATTTGTTTGTTTGTTTTTATATGTATGGGTATTTTGCCTGCATGTGTATCTGTGTACCACCTGAAGGCCTGATGCTCACAGAGACCAAAAAGGGTTATCGACCCCCTGGAACTAGTCACAGACAATTGTGAAGTCATGCCAGTGCGGGGAACTGAAGCTCAGTCTTCTGAAAGAGAAGCCAATGCTCTTAACCACTGAGCCATCTCTTCAGCCACATAATTTTTTTGGTTTGGTTTAGTTTGAGTTTTGAGGGTTTCTGTTTAGCCCTGGCTGTCCTGGAACTCACTCTATAGACCATGCTGGCCTAAAACTCAGATCCACCAGCCTCTGCCTCCAGAGTGCTAGAATTAAAGGCAAGTGCCATCACTACCTGGCTTAACCACATAATTTTTTAGAGATTTAAATGTTTGCCTCCCATATGTGCATGAAATACATAATGCCTGATGCAAGCAGAAGCCAAGAGTCAGAACTTTCAAGGTAGAGGCAGGATAGACAAAAGGATCCCAGCCAGATTCAAGGCCAGCAGACTAGAGTATATGAGATCGTCTCACAAAAAGCAAAACCACCACAGAAGGAAAATGAAGGGAAAGGAATTTCCCTACATGCACCTTTCTTAATCTCATTTGTAGATTAAGTTACCCCTAGATCTAGTTACAGACAGTTGTGAGCTACTGTATGTGTGCTAGAAACCAAAATCAGTCCTCATCAAGGGCATAAGTACTCCTCTTAAGCCCCACAATTTTATTTTCTTAAGATTTACTTTTATTTATATGTGTGTATTGAGTACACTTATATATGTATTGGAATGTATGGTAACTTTTATGTGCTGATACACACACACACACACACACACACACACACACTTACCTATGCATATTTATAAGAGAACAAAAGAGGGCTTCAATATTCTCTCATTACTCTCTGCCTATTCTGAGGTAGTCTCTTCTCAAACCCTAGGCTCATGACTAAAACTAGGCTAGAAGTCAACAAACTCCAGCAATCCTCCGATCTCTACCACCTCAACACAGAGCTACAGTTTGGTATGTAGATGTTAGGATCCAAACTCCAGTCCTCAAGAGCGTGGAGTAAGCACTCTTAATCACTGAGTTATCACTCTAACACTAGAAGTACAAGTTTAAATGAAGTTCTCAATGTGAGCTTGAGAAAATGGTATCTAAGCAAAAGAACCCAACAACTTGTTATTTCTCAGTTGGTTTCACAAACTCTAAACTAGTCAATGTAAATGTTTAATAGCATAAACTTTTACCTAGAGAGTCAAAGATACCTCCATCCATTTGACTGTCAAGAAAAGACAGAAAACAACTTCAGCGTCACCACTGAGATTATTTCCCTATTTCATTAGCCCAAAAACATCCCTTAACAGTTTTACTCCATGGGCACCAGGAATGAATGCAGTACACAGACATACACACAAACAAAAACATCCATACACATAAAAAACAAAAACAAAAAAACAAAAATGTGAACTGGGCATAGTGGCTCATGCCTCTAATCCCAACATTTAAGAAAGCAGGTGGATCTCTGAGTTTGAGGCCAGCCTGATCTACAGAGTGAATTCCAGGACACGTATTTAGCAACACTCTATCCCAAGAAAATCAAAAATAAAATAAAATTACTTTCCTACTTAAGCCTTACTTCTCCATATTATAGTCACAATGCCAGCTAATCATTATCGCTATCTTTTACCAGGTCTAATATTGCAATCTCCTAAAAAGTTTATTAAAAACTCCTAGATATCAGAACTATAGACCAGACCAGAGAGGTTGAGCCACACTCCAGAGCTCATGTCTCAGTGACAATCTAAGATGGAACTGAGGAGTCTGCATTTTTAACCAGTTCCTGAGTAGACTGATACTGTTTGAGAACCAAAGGTTCAGGTTATGGAACAACAGCAGACCTAAACATTTGTTACGTGTCTCTCACTGGAGAACTTCTTTCTTGTTCATGGTCCACACCCATTTATTTCCAAATAAAAAACAGGAAAACTGGGGGGGGGGGGGGGCAAGGGACCTCATCAGTTACCCATTTATTTCCAATAAAAAACAGGAAAACTAGCCGGGTGTGGTGGCGCACACCTGTAATCCCAGCACTTGGGAGGCAGAGGCAGGCGGATTTCTGAGTTCGAGGCCAGCCTGGTCTACAGAGTGAGTTCCAGGACAGCCAGGACTACACAGAGAAACCCTGTCTCGAAAAACAAAAAAAAAAAAAAAAAAAAAAAAAAAAAAAAATCAGGAAAACTGGGGGGGTGGGAGGGGACCTCATCAGTTAAAAGCACCTGGCTGCTCTTCCAGAGAACTGGGGTTCCATTCACAGTACCCACACAGCAGCTCACAATTATCTATATCTCTAGTCCCAGGGGAATCTAATGTCCACTTCTGGTCTCCACTGTGCATTGCATACATGTGGTGCACATAAATGCTGGCAAAACACCCATACATATAAAAATAATGAATAAATGAATGAGTGAATGAATGAAATGTTAAAAAGAGATTTAGTCAGGCAGTGATGGTACATGTCTTTACTCCCAGCAACAGCACTTAGGAGGCAAGCAGATCACTGTGAGTTCAAGGTCAAGTCTGCAGAGATTTCCAAGGTAAAAACAAAAAACAAACAAACAAATAAATTAAAAAAAAACCTTTCATTTAAAAGTGATATGCTGGGCTGGCCAAGGCAAAGTTGCTCCCTATCAAGTCTGATGGCCTGAGTTCAATCCCTAGACAACACATGGTCAAAGGAAGAGAACTCACTCCTATAATTTATTACCCTCTGGATTCTACACAGGCAACCACATGCACTCATGTATGGGTGGTTTGTTTGGTTTTTTTGTTTTTTTTGGTTTTTTTGTTTTTTTTTGTTTTTGGTTTTTTGGGTTTTTTTTGTTTTTGGTTTTTTGGTTTTTTTTTTTTTTTTTTTTTTTTTTTGAGACAGGGTTTCTCTGTATAGCCCTGGCTGTCCTGGAACTCACTCTGTAGACCAGGCTGGCCTCGAACTCAGAAATCCGCCTGCCTCTGCCTCCCAAGTGCTGGGATTACAGGCATGCGCCACCATGCCCAGCTTCAAATAAATACTAATATACATATATACACATATAAAGGATATACTACTTTCCCCTTATTATTTATTTTTATGTATGTGGCTATTTTGCCTTCATGTTTGTGTACCACACCCATGCAATGCCCATGGAGGCCAGCAGAGAACATCAGATCCTCTAAGACTGGAGTTAACAGACATTTGTGAATTTGTGGATGCTAGGGATTAATTTAGGTCCTCTGGAAGAGCAGCCAGTGTTCTTAACAGCTAAGCTATCTCTCCAGCCCCCAATGTGCCACTTTTCAATAACCAAAGCAAATCATACAGCCATATCAAATTTCAAAGGGATGAAATGTTCAAACATTAGACACACAAAGCAGAAAAAATAGAAAGTGTCTAACCTAAACAAACACAGTAACTGCAGGCTATTATTATACTCTTTCCGCCCAGTATGATGGCACTAAGTACTGTATCCCAGCACTAAAGAGACAGAAAGATAACTGTTTGAGTTCAAGGCCAGTCTGATCTAGATATCGAGTTCCAGAACAGCCAGGGTTACATACCAAGACCCTGTCTCAAACAACCAAAAAACAAAACAAAACATTCATCTCAAAACCTCCATCCAGCATCCTCTAAAAAATAGGCTTTCCAAAGCACATACATTTATGTTTCACATATCACCTAACTCCCTTAAAATATTTCTAGAACCTAACCTTTCATTGCCTCAGGATGAAAATCCTCTCCAACATCCCAAACATCTGCCCAGCCTCATTTTCTACTCTAGTAATACTAGGCTTCTTCTGCTCCTATGATGTGACCTCCTGAATATGAATTCTTATCCTGAATTGAGCTGGCACTGCAAACCCCTTCTAGTTCTGCTCCAAAATCAACCCATAAGGAAATTTTTCCTGATGCCATCCCTAGTAATATATCTAGATCTTTCCTTCAAGAGCTCCTTTTTTTATTCTGGGAGTTCTGAAAACACATAAAATAGATCAGGCAGAACCACATACTCACACTATCTCCATTAAGCCAGTTCTTATCTAACCACACACTCACCCTCTCCTGTCAAGAGTGTGAAATAAATCCCAATCTACAAATCACTGTTAGTAAATGTGTGTATAAATGTTTAAAAAAATAAAAATTCTTGTGTTGCTTACAACTCTATCAGAGAATTTTTTAAACATTTTTTTAAACAAATCTAGACACTGTTCCAAATTCTTTTTATCTGAAGTGATAAGGCTAGCGTCTGAACCCAGGGGCTTTAAAGCTTTATTACTGACCTATATCCTTACCACTCAGTACTCTAACGTCTAATTTCCTCAAATGCAATAAATGGTATTTAGTCATGTCTTCTGTTAACCAGACACAGATGCAAGTAAACCCTACACATTGTTAGTGTAATTCCAACCTCTTATTATCTATAGTCCTCTCCTGTCTTTCCCTATAGAAGGAAACAGGTTGTTTAGTCTTGAGGTTTTTGTCCTTACTTCTGCTACTGGCAGTCCTGTGACATAGTTTAAGGCATTCTTCTCTCCTCAGTAGTTTTACCAGCTGTTAAACATGGCTATTTCATCAAATTTGAGATTTATTTATTTTTTCCTCCTAGAGTATCCGACAGGTTTTCACCAAAATATTTTGTCCTTTTTTTCTCCTACTCATATCTAGGTCCCTAAACTTCATGGGATAAAGGACAGGGTTCCAGCTTATTACTGTCATGGGACCAATCTCAGTTATTTCTTCAATAAAGAAATATCAGAATAATGGGGAGATATCGCAATTGGTAGTAGAGGGTTTACACAGCATACAGGAAGTCTGGGGCTCAATCCCTAGGACCACATAAACTGGATATGACAGTATATGCCTCAACCCTAGCACTTGAGAGATGAACACAAGAAGATTGGCAGTTCTAATAATAATAATAAATATTGTTTGTTTTATGTAAGATATATGTTAATGAAAGTCAAATCTATTCCATCTTGGGATTGGCCTCCATCTTCAAGAAAAAAAGTCTGAGAACTTGACCTGCAGCAGAACTTGACCTGCAGCAGAACCCAAGCTGCAACCATGTGCCCATGTACCATGTACCCCACAGCTTGTCCTTGGCCAGAGTTACTCCCTAGCTACTTCCTAACAAGTTAATCAAAGATTAGTCTGACTGTTTCAGATGTACTTTCAAACCGTTTTGATTGTATACTGTCTTGCTTCAGAGCACTCACCCTAATCCTAACCCTAACCTTAACCCTAACCCTAACAGTCATTCTATTAGATGCTTGCCAGACTAGCACCTCCTCCCTCCCCTTTATTTTCCTATAATAACTTATCCTGCTGAGGGTTCGAGGCTGTTCTGCCTTCCCTTCCCCTCCTGCTCTGTCAGGGCTGGGTTGGAGGAGAGCCCAAGCCTGAGCTTACAATAAAGAGACCCTAATGCTATTACATCAGAAACAGCTCATTGGTGGTCTTGGTGGTTCACGAACACTTCCTGGCACAACATTAGTAAGTGGCACAGCTGCCTTTAATCCCAGAAACAGGCAAGCACAGCCAGGGCTACAAAAAAGCCTTGTCTGGGATAACAAGACAACAAAACGTGGCACAGCATTACTTTCTAGAGTCAGTTCACTCTAAGGTCATCATACTTATGCAGCAAGTATTTTTACCCAATCACTACCCAAGGATGTGAAGCTCAGTTATCCTCTGCTAGTTCAAAGCCAGCCTTGACTACATGAGACAGAAGGAAGGAAGGAAGGAAGGAAGGAAGGAAGGAAGGAAGGAAGCAGATAGGTAGGCAAGGAAATAGTCCAGTACGTAAAAGTACATACCAAGCTGTGTGTTCCACCTTTGGAAGCAAAAAAAAAAAGCTATATACAGGGGATCAGATGTGGCAGTGCCTATAATCCCAGGTAGGCAAATCTCTTTGAGTTTGAGGCTACTCTATACAGTGAGTTCCAGATCAGCAACAGTTATACAATGAAATGCTGTTTTGTTTTTAAAAGCTAGATACAGTGGTTCAAGTTAGGAGGCAAAGACAGGACAACGACCTGGAAGCTCCAAGGCCAGCTAAATTGATTTATGCATAGCAACCAAAAGAGAAAAGGAGAGACCTTGCCTCAACAAGATAGGAGAAAATTCATATCTATATGTACGCTGTGGCACAAGAATACCTGCTCTCATATGCATACACACACAAATAATAATAATAATAATAATAATAATAATAATAAGTAGTAGTAGTAGTAATAGTAGTAAGAAGTAGTAGTAGTAAAATAAATAAGAAATGAATGGCAGGAGAGTTGGCTATGATGGTACATGCCTACAATTCTAGCACCTGGGAACCTGAGCTACATCAGTCAATCACAGGTTGAAAATCAGCCTGTTATACATACCAAGTTCCAAACCACCCAGGGTTACACAGCAAGACTGTCTCAAAAACTGTAACAAACAAACAAACAATAACTAAATAAATAAATAAGGAAATGAGAGTCATAACTACAAAACTGTAATGGCCTTTGCGCCTTCTACCCACTTACAGATAAGTTAAAACTTTCCTGAGCAGCAGAACAATAATTTCCAGGCCCTTCAAAAGCCCAATCATTATCACCTAAAGTATAGTGACTTCGGGCAAGTTACTTAACTAATATCTTTGAAATTTCCTGCTGTGATGTTCTGTTCCAAAATCCAAATGGTAGTTCACACCTATGTAAAACACTCCATCCCTGGGTATCTATCCAAGTGTCCTCTTCTGACATCCTTGGCAGCAGTCACACCCGTGATATATCTATATACATGTAACCAATACACTCACAAACATAAAATACTAAAGTAAGTCCAAGAAAAAAAAAGCATGGAGGTGGGAGTACAGTACAGAGACAGAACAAGCAGATCCCTGAGTTCCAGTCAGCCAGGCCTACAGACAAAGCTCCAGGACAGCCAGAACTACACAGATAAACTGTTTCAAACAGAAAAAAAGAAAAGCAAAAAAATATTTGCAACTCAAAAACTATGTAGAGGGGCCAAGATCCACATGGTAGGAAAAGTGACTGACCCCTCAAAGCTTTACACTTACCCCTACATGCTAACCACAAGCCACATGTCACACACACACACACACACACACACACACTTCCTAAGCTGCATAGAGAAAAACTACACTGACACTAACCTCTAATCTTTAAAAAGGAAGCAATACAAACCTATTTCTAATTGAAAAAAAAATCAAAACCCACACAATCCTGTGAAATAGAAATTCTTAGGAAAGTAAATAATACCCAAAGTCTGACTAGATTTATTAAGTGAGTCCCTTCTACACCAGATACTAAAGGTACCAAGGTACCAGTCAGGATTCTCCCTTTAAAAAAAAACTATCTAAAGAGGATGATATGAAAACCTGGGCAATGTGCTAGAGGCCCTACACAACACCATGACATATCTGGCACAAGTACACCTAATAGATGTGGGCTTTGGTTCCAGATATGTAACACCAGTGAAAGCAAGCTTCCCAGAGACAAGAGCTGAACCATCAGAAACTACCACACGGGACTGAAGAGATGGCTCAGCAGTTAGAGACTTGGTGGTCTTCCAGAGATCTAGGTTCAGTTTCAAGCACCAGCATGGGGCTCACAATGTAATTCCAGTCCCAGAGATCTAATAATGCCCTTTCTAGGCACATACATGATACATGTACAAACATGCAGATGAAACACCCACACACATAAAATAAAATCTAACAAAACAAATAAGCAACAATAAAAAACTTTTAAAAACAGCAGTGAAACTCCAGAAATAAGCCAGGATTATCTTTTTTTTTTTTCTTTTTTTTTTTTTTGGTTTTTTTTTTTTTTTTTTTTTTTGGTTTTTCGAGACAGGGTTTCTCTGTATAGCTCTGGCTGTCCTGGAACTCACTCTGTAGACCAGGCTGGCCTCGAACTCAGAAATCCGCCTGCCTCTGCCTCCCAAGTGCTGGGATTACAGGCGTGCGCCACCACACCCGGCTCAAGCCAGGATTATTTTAAGAGAGATGGGCAGCATAATAGTATAATACTGAGACAACAAAGGATTAACTAGAGGACAGGACAGGAAAACGGAATCCTCTAGAACTAGAGATGGAACACCAGGATAGATATAGGGTACTTTCCAAAACAAAGACATCAAAGCCTCTTTTCAGAAAGAACAAAGGTAGGTCACAAACCAGGCTCTTCACTCTCACTGATTTATAACAAGGTAAAAACGGGGCCAGTATTAACCAATTTTCATACTGTAATTACTGTAATATCTGGGCCCCTCTCCTCTTTATCTTTCCAGCCTGTAAAAACCACATTAGGGGTCCAAACGACCGACGGTTTAGCAGGTAATGGTACTTGCCAGCAAGCCTGACAACCTGAGTCTGATCCTACAGCCCACATAGTAGACAGAGAACTCCTGAGAATTCCTGCTAACTATCCTCTAACATCCACATGCACACACGCATAAGTAAATGTAACTTAAACACATACACACACATCAGCTCCTACTCTTGCATTTGTCCTCTCTTCCTATCCAACTTTTATCATATCTAGTACTCTATTCTACTCCTGATCTGCTGCTCTCCTCATTGACCTCGCCCACCAGTCTTTGGCACTCCTCTTTCTCATGTATGTTCACACAACATCCTTCATTAATACCACTTGATCATCATCATACAAACACTGAATGATGGTTCATTCAAATCTCCAGTGCAAATCTGCCAGTCTTCAAATATCATTTTAGTTACTGAGGATAAAAACTAAAAGACTAAATCCTAACCTACACAGATATTTCAATGTAGACAGGAAAGACAAACAAATAAAACACATAGCGCTATGGAGAAAATACTAAGACTGAATGAAATGCCAGGCAAGTTAAGTGTGTTTGTTTTTTGAGACAGAGTCTCACTATTATAGGCCTGGCTGGTCTTGAACTCAAGAGATCCTCCTACCTTTTGCCTCCTGAGTGCTGGGATTAAAGGAATGAGCCACCATACACAGGATCAAGGGAATATTTTAAACTAGTAAAATGGGTATAATCCTCTGAGAGGATAAAAATAAAGTCACACAGACACTTGGAGAATACTACAGACAAACTGTATTCCAGTGGTCTAAGGCACAGTGGGACTAGGGTTTAGGGCAAGCAAGAGATGTAGCTAAAATAGATAACAACAGAGACCAGGAAAAGATGAGAGAGGTCACAAATACTGAAATCTTACCTACAAGAGGCTTCCAAAACAAGCTTCCTGTATAAGGTTCAAGTTAAGACCTAACTGAAGGAAGAGTGAGCCCATGCATACATGGCAGAGTATGTATAAGGTGGGAAAGAGTAATAAAAATTAATCATGCAAAGGTTCAAGGGGAAGCATGGCCAAAAGAAGTAAGATGGCTGACAAGATGCCTAAGCAAGTAAAAGTGCAAGCCTGGTGCTCTGAGTTCAAACCCTAGAACCCACGGTGAAAGGAGTCCTGAAAACTGTTCACTGACCTAGTGCACACAGACAGACAAATAAATAAAAGACAGATGGAGGACCAAAGAAATTACACAGTGGTTAAGAGGGCCTTCTGCTCTTCAAGTGACCCTAAGTTTGGTTCCCAAAACCCACATTGAGAGGTTCATAATCACCTCTTACTCCAGCTCCAAGAGGGTCAGATGCTCTGCTCTCTTCTGGCCTCACTGGGCATGCACGTACACGTACGTGTACACACACACACACACACACACACACACACAAAAATCATATACACATTTGGTTCCAAAGGAGACCAAAAGAGGGTGTTAGATCTCCTGGGAGTAACATCAAATCTCTTTTTTTTACCACAATGTTCAGTATCAATAACCATTCTTAGAGAAACTAACAAACCATACTGATAGTTTGTAAATAAGGGAGTAACCTAGTGCATAAGTGATTCCTTTTGCTTTTATACCTTAAATTCATTTTGCCTAGCCTAGTGATAGAGAAAAGCAATGAGAAACAACAGAAACTCTTGTTCCTCTTATTTGTTGCACTTGCATACTTGCAATGTTTCAAAAGCTATCTCCGTTTAGCATGAGCAAAAAACTAGAAAACTGACCCCTCAACTACCACATACATTTGTTTGCTTACCACTGATCAGAGAAAGTAAAGCCACAAGAAGTAAACTACAAGGGCTTTCCAAAACAGGCAGAAACCACAGGGCTTGGCTTCTAGGATAAAGCTCAAGCTAAGATATACTTAAAGAGGAACCTCAGCCAGGCGGTGGTGGCCCACACTTGTAATCCCAACACTCTGGGAGGCAGAGGCAGTCGGATTTCTGAGTTCGAGGCCAGCCTGGTCTACAGAGTGAGTTCCGGGACAGCCAGGGCTATACAGAGACTCCTTTTCTCGGAAAAAAACAAATCCAACCCCCCCCAAAAGGGGGGGGGGCTCAGCTCAATATTTTTTTTTTTTTTTTTTTTTTTGGCTTTTCAAGACAGGGTTTCTCTGTGTAGCCCTGGCTGTCCTGGCTCACTCTGTAGACCAGGCTGGCCTTGAACTCAGAAATCCACCTGCCTCAGTCTCTGCCTCCCAAGTTCTGGGATTAAAGGCATGTGCCAGCACTGCCTGGCTAAACTCTTTCTCTTTCATATTCAGCTTTCTGGAACTTTTCTATTCCAACATGGCTTAAAGAAAGGCAAACAGGTCATATACTAAGAATAAATGGGTTGCTTATTCTAAACCATGTTCACTTAACAGTATTTAACTGAACTTCTGATGTGAAAAAGTGAAAAGCAGAAACCAAAGTGCCCAAAACTAACAGAGTAAGTACTGCTTTCAGGAATTCTCCCAAAAGGTGAAAAAGCCATTACAACGCTGTATGCTGGGCTAGGTAGAATAATCAGTGGTCCATACCCAACAACAACCTGTACAAAAGCCTGAAATGAAGGGAAATACCACAAATACCACAAATTTAGGAAGAGAGATACTCTAATTGAATTGACCCAAGAGAAAGAGAATGCAGCCAGGAGACTACAATACTTATATAAAGTTGTATGTATTCTATAGTCTTGAGCAATTTGCCAGACAATAAAACACAATATTGGAATATGTAAACATAAAGACTTGTCATCAAATGAAAGATGTAGCTCAGTAGTTGAGAACTAGCCTAATGCTCAAGGTCCAGGGCTCAGTCTTCAACAAATACATACAATACCTGGGCACAGCCCTTCACACTTCTAATTTCAGTACTATGAGAACTGTTCAAAGTTCAAGTCCATCCTAGTCTATGCAGTAAGTTCTAGGCAGCCGTAGTGACTTACCAAGACCCTCTCTCAAAAAAAAAAAAAATCTGTTTTCAATTATCACTAATTAAAGCACTCACTCAAAAAAAGTTATTTGATGGAATAAAAAGAATTGTAAACTCAAATTATATTCATCAGCTCATTTTAGTACAATTTTTTTTACATGTTCTATTACTTGGTAAGGAGATTCAATTCCTACAGCTCATATATAACACATTTAACTAGTGTTTCCTATCTTCTCACCAGCACTTCTTAGTCTAATTCCATCTACATTCATGTTTTACACTGAATTGTCAAAACTGTAAAAAAAAAGGAAGTAACTAATTAGTTCACATTCTACCATGTGAGTAAACCTTTTTAAAGCCTGAGTACTTCTTGGAAGGATGTCTGAATAGATGAAAAAGCTAGACTCCTCCCTTAAGTAACCAACAGGGTCTCTAATGCCTGACTCATTCGGCAGTTCTGACTTAAAGTCTTCTTTTGGTTCCTCACATTTCTGTAGGCAGTGGCTTAACAACCCTGCATAGCTTGACTGCACAAAAATAACCTAGCAATCTCACTTGTAGTCTTACTGTTTTTCTCTTTATGTCTCCACAAACCTCACATTATGCTAGTTTATAACATTACAATGAATATATAACATCTGTGAACACATGAGAATTGTCCTTTTTTTAAAAAAATTCGCTCTATGTTGACCCTTAGAATCAAAGGCCAAAAGGGGAAAATTTTTGTTCTGAATATGTAAGAGTTACTCACAAAAGCTTACACAAATTGACAAGCAAATACTAAGTCTACACACTTCCAGCCATCAAACCAAAAATGAAGGCTGCAGAGCAGAGAAGAAAATGGAAGGAAAGAAAAGGAAATGACTCAAAGTAAGCGAATGTACAAGGTGTGTGAACCCTCTTCATCTCTAGCCAACAGTTATGATTTGAACTCTGGGTACTGAGAAATGGGAGAACACATAGAAAGAGCTGTGTTTATAGGACTTGCTCTCTCCATGCTACTTTCTGTATTTTTGTGAGTGCATTGTGTGTGTTTGTGTATGTATAGCATCGACTTAAGTACGTAACCAGAACTTAAAACATGGAAAATATGCCAGTTAAAAAAGTCTCAGCTTCCTAAGTGAGATGTTTCCTAACTTACTTTTTATGGTGATATCATTTCAAATACATAAATTAGAATTAACATCCATGCATGATCTTAGATGTAATGCCTTTAAAACTCAAGGCCTTCAAAGTCTGGGATTAAACTGGCAGTACTTAGGAACTTCTCTAACCTAATTCTGAACTCGCGCAGATCTTCACGGGGTCCGTTATAAAATACACACCCCTCCAATTATCTACCTGAAAATGATTCTCGTCAGAACATCCGATTTCATACCGTTTCGTCGTCAATGTCAAACCTCGTCCTGAGCTGCGAAGGGAGAAAAGCTCAATGTTGCGTCGGGTCCTATGCAACAACCTCATCCATTTTCTTCTCACAGAAACTCAAACCAAACATCTTTAAAATGCCGAGATTTAAAACCAAGGCAGCAGCCAGCCGCTTGGTCGTCACGGTCCGGTTCGCCGCGCCCTGCGCCTTCTAGGCTGAGAGCTGCATCCCGAGCGAGGGAGCGCGCCCTGTGAGGCGCGGCCACAGCCCCGGGCGGGTCCGCGGGTCCAGCCAGCCTCGTCTCCACCTGCGAGGCCCCGCAAGGGCCGGCGACCGCGGCGCCGCGCTGACCAACGGCCGGCGTCCCGAGTGTCAACGCCGGACGCTTCCGCACACAAAAAGCGCCTCTCTGTATACCCGGCCGCCCCTCCCACCGTGCCACCCGGCCCCGCGCGCCCCGCGCCGCACAAAGGCTTGCTCGACCCGCCGGGCGCCGCGGGAACAAAGGCGGCCGCCCGCCGGCCGGGCACAGGTGCAGCCCCGGCCAGCGGGCCCAACATGGCCGCGCGCCCGCCACCCCGTTAGCCGTCGCCGGCCGTGCGCGCCCGACCGGCGCTTCAGGCCGCGTCTTCCCAGCCTCCCGATCCTCCACCCTCGCCTCAGGCCGCGCGTCCTCCTCCGGCCTGCCCGGGGCGCCGGGCCCTCAGCACCCCCAAGCCGCCCCCTCAGCCCTCGGGCCTCGATCTCCCGGCCTCCCGGCCCGGCCTCCCGTCCCCAGCCAGCGGTTAGTTCCCGCGGCGGTTGGCCAGCGGCCCCAGTGACCTGCGCTGCGTCGCATCCTCCGGCTGCTGTCCGGCAGCGGCTGTCCGGCGGTGGCGGCGGCGACGGCGGCGGCGGGCGCGAGGCCGCGGAGGGCAAGGAGGTAGGAGGGGGCGGCGGCGGCAGCGGCGGGCGCAGCGCGGCCAGGCCGAGGCTCTCCGCGCGCGGCGCCGACCCCGCCCCCGCGCCTCCCGCCCGCCGCCGCCGCCGCCGGGGCCGCCGCCGCCCCCAGAAGCCGCGGGAAAAGTGCGCTCTGCTGATTGGCTGCCGCCTCGAGTCGCCCGCGGACCGGGCTTTTCAAATCCGCGCCGGGGCCGCGCGCGGAGAGCGGCAGGCGGCGGGCGACAGGGCGCGCGGGGTAGGCAGCGATCCCGAGCGCGGGTGTTGGAGAGTCCGGCGCGCGCCCGCTCCGCTCGCCTCCCGCTCCCGCTCCCGCTCGTCGAGCGGCGCGCGGGCGGCGGCCAGCTCCGCAACCCGGGCGAGCCACGGCGCGGTGACGTCACGCCCGCCGCCCAATCGCCGCGCGCGGCCCCGGAGCCCGGCGTGGGCGCGGACGCGGGCACACGGCCTCAGGCAGATGAAGAGCGCGGGAGGCCGCGGCCCCGCCCAGCGTCCGGGCCTCGAACGCCAGAGCCTGGCGGGAGCAGCTGGTGGCTCGCCGGAGCCTGCCCGCCTCCCTGCGTGGACAGCTGGACACGGCGGCGCGGAGTCGTCTGCAGGCGGAGCGCGCGTCACTGATAGCGTTCGCCGGGAGCTTCAGGTTCTGAGACGCCCGGCCGGCCGGCCTGTCAACAACCCGGGAGAATCGCTTGTCAAAGATGAACGGCTTGGTGTCCTGGGAAGGCGTCGGGAAGCAGAGTCTCCGGAGATGCGTTGCTACGGGGATCAGAACGCTATCCCGGCGGGTCGGGGTAGCTTGCGTGCTTTGCGCGGAGCGCGTGCGCGTGGCGCAGAGTCGGAGAAGTGTGATTAGAGACTTAGAGACGGGGAAAAGGGCGGTGGTCCTGGGAGGTCCGACTCGCCTTTTAAGAGTTAAGTCTCTAGCCTTTCACGAGTCTGTGCCTTACCTCCTGGAGTTTTCTAGATTAAGCCAGCCGAAGAATGTTCTCAGCCCCCTGAGGACAGCTCCCAGAAGCATCAGAGCGTGGGACTGAGGCAGGCACCCTTTCGGACAGCTGGCTGCTTGTTGCCCACTGCTCCCTGCTTGCTGTCAGCTCTCTGCCTGCCACCACTTCCTGTCAGGTTCAGTGGTGTCCAGACTCCAACTCTGAGTGCTGTTGTGGGTTGTGACCTAGGACCCAGCCCTATCCCTTTGCTGTATTCCTAAGGATACTTAACAGCCTACAGACCCCAACCCCTAATCCTCAGGAATGTTCCTAGTCTAGTGCTTTGGATCAAAAGGGGTGAGAAAAACAAACAAACAAACTTCAAGCCCAGGCATTGTCCATGAAGACCTAAAACCCTGAGACTCTAAGTCCAGGAAAGGCCTGGGGGCAGGATTGCAGAGAGAGCTGGAATAGACTCATCTGCTTGATACTATCAGGCTAGCCAAAGACACTCTGGCTCCAGAAGGCTTTCCATCCACACACTATGGTGAGTCAGGCAGGATGTGTGTTACGTTGAAATGCTTAGCCAGTGCTTACCATGTGCTCCTGGAACATAATACAAACTCCTCTCACAGTGGGGAATAGTCTCCTCTGTGCCTCACTAGGCCCACTGCCTTATTCCCTCCCCAGCACCTTTTAGATCCCTGCAGCGTATGTGAGATACCATGTAGCTTACTTGATGCCAGATCTGTTTTCCAAAAAACCTGAAGTACTGTAGGTATTTGCTGTCAGTATTTGAATTATCTTGGATGTTATTTGACACTGTTCTTTTCCTGTTCTGCTTGAGTTTTCAGGAAGCCCCCTTCAGTAAATCCACACAGCCTCACCCAGGGCCTCCTGACTACTAATAGTGTTTTATGTTATAGTACTCCCAGGCAGAAAAAGGGCCTACATAGGACTTTATAGGTAGAATCCTGAGGAAAAAGAAATTCATCCACCAAGGTTTGCACACTTCCATACCAGGCTCCCAGATGATCCAAGTCAGTATTTTCATTCTATAGGTCACCTGTTTAGATGCACTGGCAGCCTTGGAGTTCTGAGACTATCAGAGGAGATTTCCATAGAAGCCTTCGGCAAGCTGGTGGGACTCAAATCCCAGGTGGGTCCTGAGTGGAACAGGACACAGAAACAGCAACAGCACAGCTAACTCTTCTTTGGACTCTCCAAGCCTTCTCCCTTCTCTAAAACTCCACATTCGAGCTGTATTTTCCTACCTGGAGCCTGCAGTCATGAAAAGTGTACTCAGTCTGCTCTTCTGCTGCTCCATGTATCCCTGACCGAAGTCCGCTTGTCTGCTGCTCCTCCAGGCCTCGTGGCACTTTGTAAAAGCTGCTGCCAAAGATAGGCCTAGGCCCCTTAGTCAAAAAAAAAAAAAAAAAAAAAAAAGGAGACCCCCTACTACGCCTAGGGTCCCCTAGGGGCCAGACTCATTGCTGTTTCCATGGAGATATGTGCACTCTGACCCCAGTCTTTCTCTGTCCCAGGCCAAATAAAGAGGGCTTCCAAGTGGAAATGCAGCTTGGGCTGCCCCTCCTCCCATGCCCCAGTTGGCCCCTATCTCCAAAAAGGGGCTTGGGGGCAGGCCCAGAACCCAGGCAGAACCACTGAAGGATCTACCCCCAAACTCCCCAGAACTGATCATTCTGCTTTCAGAAGGGTGACTTCCCTGGCCTGCAGCTGAGGTCCCACCCAGGCAAAGGCCACTGGAATTCCCTAGGAATGCTCTTAGATTCTTGGGCAGCTCTTCGAGGCTTTTCTATTTACATAGGATCCCTATCAGATAAAAACTACACAGGACAGAAATGTGGCTAAGAACCCTTTCCTCACAAGTCCTGGCTCAGAGGCCTAAGATATCTGTCACTGGGGTCCAGTTGTCACTTCCACGTACAAACCCTCAGCCCAGAACAGCTGTAGACCCATCTTTCACCAGGGACACTTCTAGGGTGATAAGCCAACCCATCAGAGCTCTTGAGACAGCCGACATTCACTGGGTGTCCTTTAGAAAAACACCCTCCAAATCTTAGGTGAGAGACAATATTTTTTCCAATTTTTTTAAAAAAGATTTATTTTATTCTTGTCTGGATATAGCAGTGCATGCCTTTAACCCCAGCATTTGGGAAACAGGGACAAGCAGGTTTCTGTGTGTTTAAGGCTAGCCTGGTCTACAGAACTTGTTCCAGGACACCCAAGGCTGTCAACACAGAAAAATTCTATCTTGAGAAAAAAAAGTTATTTTATGTGTACATGTGTGGGTATGTACATATGAGTGCAGGCGCCAGAGGAGCCCAGAAGTTCTGGCATCTGGAGCTGGAGTCACAGGCTGTTGTCAGCCACCTACTGTGGATGCAGAGAACTCAACTGAGGCCTTCTGTAGAAGCCGTATACAATCTTAACCACTCAGCCATCGCTCTCGCTGTTTATTTTTGTTGTTTTAATTTTACACGTATGACTGCTTTGCCTGCATTATGTAATTGTACCACGTGCATGCCTGGCACCTGCAGAAGTCAGAAGAGGTTGAGATGGTTAAGATGGTTGAAAACCATCATGTGGGTGCTAGAAATCAAACTCCAATCCTGTGCAGGAAGAGCAAGTACTCTTACCCTTAGTTATCTCATCAACCTCCTTCCTTTTCATTTTCTTGTTTGTGTAGTTTGGAGACAGGGTCTCACCATGTAGCCAAGGCTAGCTTCCAGCTCTCACACATACCAGTGCTAATATCACAGATAAGCCCTACCAAGCCTGTCCCCAAAGTCTTCCTTAATACCCTTCTAGACTTAGCTGGATCCCCGCTGTAGGTGTTCATCCTCAGATAGTTTTACATTTGGGTTTAGACAGCTGGTTTCCCCATCGATGGTTTCTTAGACACTGAACAACTGATAGTTAATGGTTTACAGTTGTGGAGGATAAAGTTCCAGAACCAGGGTAGGCTCTCCTGCCTCTTCCCAAATATCATGGTTACCTACAATCTGTAGCTCCTATGAACATCATCATCTCTGCTCGTGTTTCATGTCTGTCTATCCCTGTTTCTGGTTTTTCTTCTGATGAATACAGTAGCCTTCATCTGCCAGGGCCTTATTTCCAAGTAAGGTCACAATGACAGGTTCCCTGGTTAATTGTTGAAAATACCTTTGAAGGAACACAATTACACAATTCAAACCCATGGTAACTCAGGATGTTGGGCTTCTAGAGTTGTGGCAATAACCAGTATTGTTTCTCTAGGCCCCAGAGGAAAGGGTGACAGATAAGGGCCATGTCCCTGAAAGCTCTAACTCTTGCCTGCCTGTTCTTACTAGAAGAAAGAAGGGTCTGCTATGTGCCATCCCAGACGCACAAAGTATGCTCACTTTTCTCAAGCATATGGCCTGAACAGTGGAGGGCACAGACAGGCCAAGCAGCAAACTCCCTCAGTTTGGTTAAGGGATAATAGAGAAAGGCTATGAGATGTGAGGACACCCACCAGGCCACAAAAACAACTTAAGGGTAAGTGGGAACCTTAAGAGAACAGCTCTGGCCAGACTAATGAATTCATCTCCTACACTGGTCCCACCACTGGGGTTCCACCTGGTTTGGGCATTACCATTTAGGGTCTGCTCTACCCATCACCTGGCCACGCCCTTTGAGAGAGTGAAGAACAGCTCTTTCACATCAAACTCTTTGGGCAATCCCCATGGCCCACACACTGATTTTGCAGTGTTGTATTACTTCAAGGAAAGGAGCCTGGCCCTATCTCCCCTGCCCTGTCCAGAGAACTGCCACAAGCTCAAGGATCAAAGTAGAGCAGGGCGTGGGGCCAGCACTGCCCACCCACTCTGCTTTTCCTTAAGAAACGGAGCTCAATGCTAAAATAGCACTTCTTTTTCTAATTAAGAAAATGGCAGGGAGTTAAAATCCGTACTAGCAGAAGGAAGATAACTAAGCCCCTCCTAATCTATGTGCTGTGAGCCACATTTTCCAGACCAGTGAGTAGCTTTGGACATTTGAATCCAAAAATAGAGATGGCTGGCCTGTGGATAGTGATTCAGATCACACAGCCTGCCCCACCCCTACCCCATGCAGGGCAGATTCCTGTGTTGTCTTTGGTTGGTAGGTTTCATTTTTGTTGTGTTTTATACTTTATTACATTAGATTCAGTGCATGCATGTGTGCGTGCGTGCGTGCATATACATGTACATTATGGCAAGCGTGAGGAGGTCAGAGGACAAGTAGAAGGAGGCAGTCGTTCCTTCTCTTTGGGTCCTAGAAACTCTGGTGTTCAGGTGCCTTTACCCATTGATCATCATTGGCCCTTGGTTTGATTTTTAAGACAGGGTCTCACTATGAAGCCTTGGCTGGTCTGGAACTCACTCTGTAGACCAGGTTAGACTGGAATTCAGAGATCCACCAGCCTCAGTTTCTCAAGAGCTGGGATTAAAGACAAAGCACCACCACCACCCTGGCTTTTTTTTAAATTATATTTGTGGTGATGGAGAGATGACACAGTAGCTGTCACATACTACTCTTGCAGAGGACCTGAGTTCAGTTCCCAACACTCATCTCAGGCAGTAACAACTGCCTATAACTTACTGGAAACCCTAATACCTCTGCCTTCAAGGTACAGACACACACACATAAACATAATTAAAAATAACCAAAATATCCAGGCAGTGGTAGTATATGCCTTTAATCCCAGCACTCAGGAGGCAAAGGTAGACAGTTCACTGTGAGTTCAAGGCCAGTATAGTATACAGAGTGGCTGGGTTATAGGACAGCCAAAGCTACATAGAGAAACCTGATCTCAAGAAAACAACAATAGTAGAAGTGGGGAATCTTCATGAGTTCAAGGCCAGTATGGTCTACATACTGAGTTCCAGGATAGCCAGAAATATAGAGACCTGCCTTGAAATAATAATATAAAAATTATATTTGTTTAGCATGTGTACGTGAGAGTGTGCACACATGTCACAGAATTCATATGGTAGTCAAAGGACAGCTTGTAGATGTCAGTTCCTCTTTGTCCACCATGGGTTCCCCAGACAGAAATCAGGTCATCAGCCTTAGCAACCAACTATATCCACTGAGCCATCTTGCTGACCCAGGAGCATCCACTTTTTTCCATTAATTTATTTATTCAATTTATATCCCAATAGCAGTTCCCCTTTTGCTCCCAGTCCCCCCTCATATAGCTCCTGCCCTTGCCCTCTCCCCTTCGCCTCTGAGAATTGGGGGCAGGAGTGCCCCTAGCTATCACCCCACCCTAGCACACCAAGTCACTGAGGGACTAAGCGCATCCTTACCCACTGAGGCCAAATAAGAGGCCCAGTTAGGGGAATGGGATGCATAGGTAGGCAACAGAGTCAGGGACAGCCCCCACAGGAGCTTTTTTAATTTTAGATTTACTGAAAAGCTTCAAAGGTAATAGAGTTCCTTTACCTGTTTTTCTTTTCTTTTTTTTTAAAGATTTATTTATTTATTTTATGTATATGAATACACTATTGCTCTCTTCAGACATGCCAGAAGAGGGCATCAGACCCCATTACAGATGTTGTGAGCCTCCATGTGGTTGCTGGGAATTGAACTCAGGACCTCTGGAAGAGCCATCTCTGGCCCAGCACCTGTTTTTCTTAATGATAACATGCAGACAAGGGCTGGGTGCATCTCAGGGATAAAGCATTTGCCTCACATGTAAAGCCCTGGATTTCATCTTCAGCACCCCCCAAAAAAAAAAAAAAAAAAAAAAAGAGAGAGAGAGAGAGATAAATTTGGCCTGTTACTGTTTACTAAATACCAAACTTGACTCAGAGCGTATCTATTTTAGCATCACTTATCTTTGTACTGATAGGTTTTAAGAGCTGGGTCTGGTAGCATCTGCCTATATCCTAGACCTTGGGAGGTAGAAGAAGGAAAATCAATAATTCCTGGTCAGCCTCTGACCAGTTCTTGATGTTGACTGTCACAGAAGCCTGTCCTGAACCAGCTGTGACAGTGTAATATGGACAAAACAAATGTGACACCCACTTTTAGGTGGGAACCCTGTGACTGCCATGCCCAAGACAGGGACATCTATGAGTGAGCCTTACTTTCCCAGCCATTTGGAGCAGAGCACAGAAAGACCAAGTCCATTCAGCGAGCTGTGCTCTCTCTGAACTGAAGGCAAGGGCTAAGAAAATTGTAACTTAATTTTTTTAAACCTATTTTTAAAGATGGTTCTTAAACACTTTAACCTCCCTTTTATCCCACCACCCACCAGAGGTAGTGGGGAAAAAGGATACAGGGGAAGTAGACCTGTTTAGAGAGGTTCTTTGGTCCAATTCCTGCCTGTGTTGTCTGGAAATTGGCTTCGGTTCACAGGTCAGCAGCGGCAGCTCCATCCACTCACAAACACCTCAGGGATACACCAGCAGTCCAGTTCAGTAGTTGGGTTAGCAACAGCAGCAGCATTACCTAAAAGAGACAGGCCTCACCCTTGGCTCAAGTCAGCAGAAGGAACAAGGAGGAACACCAGAAGTTCTCTGCTGTGCCTCTCTCAGGGAAGCAAAGATTAACAAAGACTCGAGACCCACAAGCATTGCACAGCAAACCCTATAAGCCATCATAAGTCAGCCTCCATAATGTCCATCGAGTCATATTCCAAACATCACGTGTCTTCCATGGGTCTGACCTCAGCATATGCATCTGTCTCATCTGACATCACTGCCAATCAGCTTGAGTCCAAAGAAGGAGCAAGAAGCTGCAGCAAGCCACAGCACACCATTAGAAGTTTTTTTGGTGAGTTTCTCTATGGAGTCCTGACAAATGCAGCTCAACTATGTAATATAAGACAGACCAATACATGCCCATTGTTAGCAAAGATTCCATCACGTGTCCTTTCACATGCTTATTTTAGCAGGACATCTTTTCTCCTGTGTCTGCTTCAGCTAAACATTCCTTCATGAGTCTGCCTTAGTCTTTCACCTGTGTCCACTTCAGGAAAATACTCCTTCACATTTGCCCCAGCAAAATACCATCCAATACAACTTTCAAAAGAACCCTTAAGTTTCCACTGCAGAATGTAGCTCAGGAGGCAAGAGTTAGCCTAGAATGAGCGAGGCCTTGAGTAGGAAAGATCCCCAATACTAATCCTCAGCACTGAAAGCAAGAGACATTTCTGAACTGGAACTGGAGTTGTGCACAGTGGTAAGGTGCTTGTCTTTTATACACAAAGGCCTAGATTTAATCCCCGGTACCACCAGGAAAAGAAAAAAAAAGTGGTGAGGAGAACATTGCTAAGCTAGAGGGCAGCTGGAATCCATAGAGGGCAGAGGAAGAAAGGGACAGTATGGAGAAGAGCCATAGCTACCCCTGTCCTCAGCTGAGAAATGGACTACACATACTGAGATCCTGACAGGCTTGAAAGACTTTACTCAAGCCTCGTTAATGTCCTTAAATTTGGTTGAAACCAGAATCCATTCCCAAGTAATAATATAGTTTCTTGGAGCAAAATGCAGTTTAGATTCACATAGTCTTAGTTACTCTTGCTATATATCACATTACCCCAAAACTTAACTGTTTTGACACTACAGTAAACAACTATATGATTTGTAGTTTCCTTTGTCAAGAACTGAGGGGTAAGCCTGGCAGGCCGGTGTACACCCTTAGTCCTAGCACTCATGAGGCAGAGGCATGTGGATCTCTGTTATAAATTCAAGGGAATTCCAGGAGAGCCACAGCTGTTAGAGAAACCTTGTTTGAAAAACCTTCAGAGAGGGCTGGAGAGATGGCTCAGCAGTTAAGAGCACTGTCTGCTCTTCTAGAGGTCCTGAGTTCAATTCCCTGCAACCACATAGTAGCTCACAACCATCTGTAATGGTGCCTGGTGCACTTTTCTGACGTGCAGGAGTACATACAGATAGAGCACTCATATATAAGAAAAAAATCTTTAAAAAGGAAAACCGTAAAACTGGGGTGTAAGCAGGTGTGGTGGCACATGCCCTTAATCCCAGTACTAGACAGAAGCAGTCATGAGTTTGAGGCCATCCTGGATTATAGAATGATTTACAGGTCAGCCAAGGCTCCGTAGAGTGTGGCTCTGAATCTAAAATGGATAAAGGTAGAAACCTGAGATCTAGCCTTTTCATTTCCAAAAAAACCAAAACTTTTTGGCTAAACATGGCAGCTTTCCTGTCGAGGCTGTGCATACCTACAGGTGAGTATTCCTGAGCCTACCTGGGATACCCAGCACTCATCAAAAATGAGTTCTGACAAGATTCACAAAAGACAGTTGGTAGTTGACTCTCAGAAAGTTAGAGGCTTATGAAATGTCTTAGACTTTACACAGAGATGATCTGACAGAGCATACCAAACCAACTTTAGTTCAAGGTGTTCCACTGTGGCAACTGAGCTGCCTGCCAAGGATGAAAATCAGCACTTCTCAGAGAAAGAAAACAACTTGGAGTTGCCTCGGTGTCCTTCACAAAACAAGTATATAACCAAATCCCTAAGCATACAAAAGAAAGAAAAAAAAAGGCCTTAATAAGAAAACAATTACAAAGCAATAAAAACCAGGCCTGAAGCTAGACATTGTGACTGCAAGCCTGAAATCACTATATCTGGGGAGCTGAAGCAGGAAGGCTTGTAAGTTTGAGGGCTGCCTGGGCCACACAACAAGACCCTATCTCAGGAATATGTAAATAGAGGCTAGAGAGGTGGCTTCCTGATTAAGAACGCTTGCTGCTCTTACAGAGACCTGCTTTGGTTCCCAGCACCAACATGGCAGCTCACAACCATTCTGAACTCTGCTTCCAGGGGATCTAATGCCCTCTACTGGTTCCGTGGGCACAAGGTATGCAAGTGGTACACACACATATATGATCAAACATGCATACACATAAGATATTTTTTAAGGGTAAACATTCTGAAGTCTTGTTACTTTTTTAAAATGTGTCAGTCTTAGCCGGGCGTTGGTGGCGCACGCCTTTAATCCCAGCACTTGGGAGGCAGAGGCAGGCGGATTTCTGAGTTCAAGGCCAGCCTGGTCTTCAGAGTGAGCTCCAGGACAGCCAGGACTACACAGAGAAACCCTGTCTCGAAAAACCAAAAAAAAAAAAAAAAAAAAAAGTGTCAGTCTTTGTATGCACGTGCCACAATGCATTACAGAAGCCAGAGAATAACTTGTAGAGTCAGTTCTGTCATTCCACCAGTGTGGGTCATGGGGATCAAATTCAACTTATTAGGTTTGCGTCAGCACCTTTACTTGCTGGGTGCACATCTTTTTTTTTTTTAAAGAATTATTTATTTATTATATGTAAGTACACTGTAGCTGTCTTCAGACACACCAGAGGAAGGTGTCAGATCTCATTACGGATGGTTGTGAGCCACCATGTGGTTGCTGGGATTTGAACTCAGGACCTCCAGAAGAGCAGTCGGTGCTCTTAACCACTGAGCCATCTCTCCAGCCCCCATGGGTGCACATCTTAATCCCAGGACTCCAGAGGCAGAGCAGGAGGAACTCAGAGTTCAAGGACAGCCTGGTCTACAAAGTGAGTTCCAGTGAGCCACCACTGCCCGGCTTCATTAAATACATTTTTAAAAACCTCCTGGCTTCATTAAATACATTTTTAAAAATTAGAAGCCGGGCGGTGGTGGCACGCGCCTGCAATCCCAGCACTCTGGGAGGCAGAGGCAGGTGGATTTCTGAATTTGAGGCCAGCCTGGTCTACAGAGTGAGTTCCAGGACAGCCAGGACTATACAGAGAAACCCTGTCTCGAAAAAACCAAATCCAAAAAAATCAAAAAAAAAAAATTAGAAAGAAACCCCCACTCCCAGCTGTAAAGTATTTTCTTAGTGATTGATGGGGGAGGGCTTAGCTGATTGTGGGTGGTGCCATCCGTAGGCTGATGGTCCTGGGTTCTATAGGAGAGCAGACTGAGCAAGCCACAGAGGCAAAGCCAGTAAGCATCATCTCTCAATTGCCTCTGCATCAGCTCCAGTCTCTAGATTCCTGCCCTGTTTGAGTTCCTGTCCTAGCTTCCTTTAGTGATGGACTATAATGTTGAAGTATAAACCCAAAACCCCTTTCCTCCCTGATCTACAGAGAAAGTTCCAGGACAGCCAGAGCTACACAAAGAAGCCTTGCCTTGTGGGGGGGGGAAGTCTTACTTTGTAGTTGTCCTAGAACCAACTCTCTAAGTAGACCAGGCTAGCTTTGAACTCACAGAGACCTGCCTGCCCTTTTGCCTCGTAAGTATTGTGATTAAAAATGTGTGATACCACGCCTAGCTACATTTGTTTGTTTAGGGTGTGTGAGTGTGTGTATGTACACACTGCATGCAAGTGAACATAAGCGTATGTGAGTGGCATGGTTAAGGACATGGAGGTAAGGGACAATTTAGAGTTCTTTATAACATATGGGTGATACATGCCCCAAATCCCAACACCCAGGAGGCTAAGACAGAGATCAAGAAGGACTGCCTCAATTAGCTACCTGAGATTGTCTCAATAACCAAAATTAATATTTTTCCCCAGCTAATCTTCTAAATGTGCATATACCCTCCATTTCACTGTGCCTCTTCCCTCATTTACTGTCAAAACGATATTAGGCAAATATACCTCTGCCTGTTCCATACCATTTATAGGGATGGCAGCCCCCAACCCTGCAAAATCCTCCAGTATGATCTCTAAGCCCTCCCCAGCCATTCCCCTCCCTAAATACCTTTCTTTCTATGTTGCTGGGATATCCTGCCCTGTTTGTCCACCAATGTAAACACTGAAAGATAATAGCTTTGAGAAGTGTAGGGGGGAGGAAAGAGAGCTCTACAAAAGAGAATCAAAAAAGTTTGTAGAGGTAATCTATTGTGCAGTGTGTAAAAGCATTCACCTGTCAATAAAATGCTGATTGGCCAATGAGCTGAGGCAGGATTAGAAGGTGGGACATCTGTCAGAGAAAGAGGAATTCTGGCTTTGAGTCTGGAGCTGAGTGATTTGCCTGGACACAGAGGAAGACTGTTGCATGAAACTTAGGACCAGGTAATTATCCACATGGCAGGACGTACACTGGAATAAACAGGATAATCAAGTTATAAGCTAGTCAGGAAACAGTCCCAAACTTATGCCCTATGCATTTATTCATAAATATAATTAAGTCTCAGAGTCAGAGTCGTTATTTCTGGGAACAAAGAGGCCAGGTGGAAAAGCCCACAGTTACAAAGGTTAAAGAGTTTTTTCCTTTTGTAGTTTTGGTATCCTACTCCAGGATCCCAGTACTTCTGATGACAGTGTAAAGTGGCAGTTTGGAAATTTGGGTTTTAAACACACACACACACACACACACACACACACACACACAGAGAGAGAGAGAGAGAGAGAGAGAGAGAGAGAGAGAGAAATATTATAAGAGTGTTTTTTGTTTTAGTATGGGGGTTGGGACTCCTACAGACTGCACAGCAGATGACTATGATTTGCCTCATGCTCTAGCAGAGGTGTGGTTTTGCCAGCTGCAAATAGTTTTTGTGATTATATGACGTTTGGAATTCTGAGAACTTTTCAGAGGGTATATAAATGCTAGGGGCCCAAGAAGCAAGGCAGGGGTGGTGCTTGTTTAGGGAGGTTGGTTGTTGCTTTTTTTTTTTTTTTTTTTTTTTTTTGAGACTGGGTTTCTCTGTGTAGTCCTGGCTGTCCTGGAACTCACTCTGAAGACCAGGCTGGACTCGAACTCAGAAATCTACCTGCCTCTGCCTCCCAAGTGCTGGGATTAAAGGCATGCACCACCACCGCCCGGCTTGGTTGTTGCTTTTTAATAGTTGTACTCAAAGAAGAAACAAGAAGAAAGAACTTAGATTCAGAGATTTCTCCTCTCTATCCTTCTTTCTCTCCTATCTAGTGATAAGGGGTGAAAATATGGAGAGAAAAGGTGGAAAAGGAAGAACCCACACAGTAGCAAAGACCATCTACAAGTAACCCCATTTCCGTTAGTGAAAATGAATTTTCCTAGCACCCTGCTCTCCACTGTCAGACTGCTAGAGCTTCACAATTAAGCTTAAGTTGTTTATAGTTTACAAAAAATAACTTAAGGTCTCAGAAGATATTTTTGGTTGATAAATTCAAGTTATGAAAGAAAATAAATTAGGTACAGAACGTTAGACTCATCAAGATGGGATAGATATATTTGGCAACCTTAGAATTGCTAAGTACATATGGGCTGGATATTGCTAATGTAATTTTTTTTTTTTTTGGTTTTTCGAGACAGGGTTTCTCTGTGTAGTCCTGGCTGTCCCGGAACTCACTCTGTAGACCAGGCTGGCCTCAAACTCAGAAATCCGCCTGCCTCTGCCTCCCAAGTGCTGGGATTACAGGCGTGCGCCACCACACCTGGCTTGCTAATGTAATTCTTATTTGATAGTTTTCATAACTGTTTTATTACATATAGTTTATTGATGTTGAAGAAAGCCTTTATTGAAATAAGAGGGGGGATAACAAGATTTTTAAATTTTTATTTTATTTTATGTGCATTGGTATTTTGCCTGATCATATGTCTGTATTATGTGAGGGCGTCAGATCTTGGAGCTACACAGTTGAGAGCTGCCATGTGGTTGCTGGAAATTGAACACAGGTCCTCTGGAAGAGCAGTCAGAGTGCTTTACCACTGAGCCATCTCTCCAGCCACCAGAGGATGGTTTGTTTTTGGGTTTTTTTTTTTTGTACACTGTATGAAAATATGTTTCTGTCCTTTCTTGCCTGACTAAGGCACTTCTGGTTGGTTAAAATAAAAATCCTATGGCAATAGGAAGAATAGTAAGGCAGGACTTACAGACAGAGAGAGGACTCTGGGAAAAAGTCAGGTGCAGGAGATTCACCTCTGAGACATGGAGGAAGTCAGACAGATGTAACTGATGAGAGGTAACCAGCCATGTGGCAGAACCTAGATTATTATAAATTGAATACAAGCTAGTTGGGAACAAGCCTAGCAGAGGTCTCCATGTCATTATTCAGGAGGAAGGGCAGGCATAGGAAATCCCATCTGGTTACAAGATACATTTTTGCATTAACATGTATGGAATGTGTACAGTGCACAATTCAGCTAAAGATGACTCTCTGCTCTTTGTTTGGAAATGGAAGGCATCTTTACAAGTCCGGTCCCATGCTATTTGAAAGGATGGAATGTTAAGTCCTGAGGACTCTGTAACCAGCAAGATCTGTTGGCTATGTAGAGATATTTTCATGTCTCAGCCAGCATCAGAGCTGTTCCCATGAACAGGGATCAGCATTTATGTTACCTGTCCTGTTGTTGTTCTTGGTTTCTTTCCTCATGCCAATAGTCAGGATTTTCAGGAGATTCTCCACCCCAGTCAAATCTGATCTTTATTAATTTTGAAGGAATCCATAGCTTATCATCTACTGTTGGAATGAAGACAAAACCTCCCCCCTCCCCCCCAACACAACACATTTCGTGCCTTTAATTCTGAAAGTATCCCATTTTTTACTGATCTAATTCAGCAGGTCTTTCTAAAATCCACTGGGTTTTTTTTGGCAGCTGTGCTACCTGTCTCACTGACATATTTAAAAATTCAAAGTCAATTAAAGCATTGTTTACTCTATCTTTGGGAGATGCCATATCCCTCTTCTGTTCAATGAACATCTCACAATTGTTTGACATGTAGGATTGTAAGATGTATCTGTAACATGTTTATGCCATATCATCTAAAAATTGTTGTATTCTAATAGATACATAAGTTGGAGTATCATAAGCTTTATTCTGCAAAGGCATCTCCAAGATAGCCATCACCACCTGCAATATAATGTGAAATCTCAGAATCAACGTTTTTTTAGAACTCAAGACAGGACTGGAGAGATGGCTCAGCAGTTAAGGGCACTGACTGCTCTTCTGAAGGTCCTGAGTTCAAATCCCAGCAACCATATGGTGGCTCACAACCTTCCTCAATGACATCTTATGCCCTCTTCTGATGTGTCTGAAGACAGCTACAGTGTAATAATAAAGAAATCTTGCCGGGCGTTGGTGGCGCACGCCTTTAATCCCAGCACTTGGGAGGCAGAGGCAGGCGGATTTCTGAGTTCGAGGCCAGCCTGGTCTACAGAGTGAGTTCCAGGACAACTGGAACTATACAGAGAAACCCTGTCTCGAAAAACCAAAAAAAAAAAAAAAATCTTAACAACAACAAAAAAGAACTCAAGGCAGAAGTCCATTGGAATTTGGGGTATGTATCCATAGAATGATGTATTAACATATGTACATATTGTAATTTTCCAAACTCTATAGAATAAAACATATAACTTATTGTTTGACATTGTTCTGAGGTGGCATCCTTAATCCTTAAACAAAATCTGTATTTTTAACTCAGCATAATTTTTTTTTCGTTTTTCGAGACAGGGTTTCTCTGTGTAGTCCTGGCTGTCCTGGAACTCACTCTGTAGACCAGGCTGGCCTCGAACTCAGAAATCCACCTGCCTCTGCCTCCCAAGTGCTGGGATTACAGGAGTGTGCCACCACGCCCAGCTTAGCATAAGTTTTTTTTAACTAGGAATTTAATAGGCTAGCAATTTGCAATCTCATCATAAGGTGATGCTGTGGGCTTTAGATTGGATTCTTCTGAAGATACTTTATTGGAAAATCAGAGGATTTTCCAATCTCTTTTCTGTTGTGGACACACACGTGTGCTCACACACACACAGCATAGCTGTATCCATTTTGTTCCATGTCTGCCAGCTGCTTCATATTGTTGCTGGAATATGTCTACCAGTCATTGACAGAAAAATAACTTGACTCAGAGCAGGGTCATGCTGACCACATCCCCATTATGTTCTGTGTGTCCTGAGGTTTGTTAATATTAAGGAATTCCACAAAGCTTTCCATAGGACCCATCAAGTTAAGCGTCAATATGAATTGTTATGTCTAAAATATCTTGAGCCAGAGCTGACCACCAGACAGTACTTCCTGGACCTACATGAGTTCATTGTGGGTTTTGTGTGTGTGTGTGTGTGTGTGTGTGTGTGTGTGTTTTCCTTTATAAGCTGACAGAAAAAGATGTTCAATACTATGGCTCACCAGAAGAGGGCATCATCAGATCCCATTACAGATGGTTGTGAGCCACCATGTGGTTGCTGGGAATTGAACTCAGGACCTCTGGAAGAGCAGTCAGTGCTCTTAACTGCTGAGCCAGTGTTTCCCATTTTTTAACATGGAAAACAGCCTCTCTCTCTCTCTCTCTCTCTCTCTCTCTCTCTCTCTCTCTCTCACTATTTCTAACTCTTCTTTCTATGGAGATTTTACTTTATTATATACATTTATGGAACATATTTACTTTTTGGAAAATATGGAACATATTTTTCTTTCTCCGTCCTTTGGAGGCTTTATTTTGTTTCTTTTTCCCACATTTTTTGAGACTTATTTTTCTCTCTCCTATCATTGGAGACTTTATTTTATTTCTCTTACCACTTCCAAACTTGATATTTATTTCTACATCTAAGCTTAAACTCTTATTTTTGGAAATTGCTAGTTACTATACTTGATCAGAGGTTCATCTGTTCCTGCCACGTGTTCACTGCCATGTGTCTACTGCTTGCTGGTTGTTTTTGTTTTCTCTGTATACTTCTCCTGGCATGCCACCTACCCTGACAAGCTTCTCCAAAATGCTGCCTTCTCTGCATGTGCAGGGTTGTTTTGTTTTGTTTTGTTTTGTTTTGTTTTGTTTTGTTTTGTTTGTAGCTCAGCTACACTCACAGCTCACAGCACTGGCTCTGGCTCTGCCCACTTGGCTCTGTCTAGCCCTTCCTGCTGGAAGTTGCACAAACTAACTTCAGCAACTCTGCTGTTCCACATTTGGGCAAAGGCACAGTGTCCCTCAAAGTGCAGTCAGCTTTGGCCAGCAGCAGCACCTTATGAACCCCGCCCCAAACCCCAACATTGCATTTTAAGTACTCATGTGCATCCATGTGGCCTGGCTCCAGTGCCCTGGTAACCGAGCCACCTAGATAATTCAAGCACATGCTCCAACCCTTCTCTGGGACCATGCAGCACGTAGGAGAAGCTGTTACTACTTTGCTCTGAGACTCCAATAGAGTAGCTAACTTTTCTCTCAGCAGGGGTTTCTTACAGAAGCCACGCATTAGGCCTCTAGAGGTCTTCCCTGTCTTCTGCTCCTTTCCTACTGCTGCTCTTTCACTGGAAAACCATCTTCAACCTGGTACATTTTCTAATACCTTAATCTTTTCTCTAACTAGAATTCTGTATCATCTGTTGGATGCCAGGTGTAAATGTGTGGGCCTTTCTAGGCCCACTCCAGTGTCAGAATAATAACACAGGTATATATATTATTTATACTGCTTTTGGAATTATGGTAGGATTGCCTACCACTTGCTCATAATGCAATTATCCCATTAAACTAATTTAAGTTCTGCCAAATGGCTGGTTTGTTACCTCATCACAGTTTCATACATCTGACTTCCAACGAGTCTGGGTGGCACATTTCAGGTACTCTTCTTTTTCCCAGAGTTCCACTCTCTGTACTGAAGTTCTACCTTACTATTCTGCCTGTTGCTATAGGCTGTAGGCTTTCCGTTTTAACCAAATAGATGATGCCTTAGGCAGGCAAGGAAGGAGCGAAACATCTTGAAACATTGTACAAAAACATCATTTCCAACATAAGTAAAAAGCAATAAAATCTTTACTAGATTGTTCCTGCAAATGGACAATGTCTTATTCTTCCTTTCGTAATTAAATCAGAAACCTGTAGGCATAAATTTTTCTCAGCCTACTTTAACAAGCATTCAGCTACCTCTCTAGCCCAACCCCCACCAGAGGTAGTGGGAAAGAAAAGTTATTAGGATATGGGGGAAGTGGACCTGTTTAGAAATAGTTCTTTGAGGTGATTCCAATCCCGCATGTTTTCAGTCCATTCACTTAGCAAACACCAAACACAAATCAGCAGCTATAGACCAGTCTACTTGGCAGAAAGCACTTATGAACCAGCAGCTGCAGTCTACTTCACTGGGCAGACACCACAAATCAGCAAGGGCAGTTCAATCCAGAAGAAACAAAAAGGTTCACCAACCAGCCCGAGTCCTCCACAGAAACTGCAAGAAGCTGTGGGAATCTCACAAGAAGTTCTTTTTTTTTTTTTTTTTTTTTTTTTTTGGTTTTTTCGAGACAGGGTTTCTCTGTGTAGCCCTGGCTGTCCTGGAACTCACTCTGTAGACCAGGCTGGCCTTGAACTCAGAAATCCACCTGCCTCTGCCTCCCAAGTGCTGGGATTAAAGGCATGCGCCACCACCGCCCAGCTAAGAAGTTCTTTGACAAGTATTTTTCTATGAAGTCACCACAAGCAAAGTTCAGCAAGGCAAACTGTAAGGTGAACCAACATATTCGTTCCATCAGTGAAGAATAGCAAAGTAGAGCAAAGTGAATCAATGCTTGAGCTCCCACTGTCTGTGGAGTTATATTTCTATTTCTTCACATCATGCATCCTTTCACATGTCTGCCTCAGCAAACATACTTTCTCCTGTGTACCCAGCAAAATACCATTTAACATAATTGAATTTCCAAAGAAACCAGGACTTTCTATTTCAGAAACCTTTCCTATATCAGTATTTAATTTTTACTGTTTGTGTGCTAAAATATCCACTCTACAATATAATCATTTCCATGCATGAGAATTATTGTGAGAATGAGTAGAATGTAAAAGAATTATAATACAATCAAGCTTAGGGCCCAAGCTATCCACATATATGTCTTGTAATCTCTTTTCTACTAGAGGCAAATTTTCATTTTTGGCTGATAATTTACTTGAACTATTTAATTCCAAATCATCTTGTAAAGTTTGAAATAAATTACTTAGCTTTTGAGTAGTTAACTCAATTGTGGACTGTAGACAATTAGCATCTACCAACAATTTTTCAAAATCATTAAGAGTTTGTAAATAATCTTTTCTGATCTGTACCTTTTGGGACTGGATGTTTTTGTAAATCTATCTTATATCCTAGATAATTTTTTAAAATATTTATTTACTATTATATGTAAGTACACTGTAGCTGTCTTCAGACACTCCAGAAGAGAGAGTCAGATCTTGTTATGGATGGCTGTGAGCCACCATGTGGTTGCTGGGATTTGAACTCAGGACCTTTGGAAGAGCAGTCAGTGTTCTTACCCGCTGAGCCATCTCTCCAGCCCATATCCTAGATAATTAATAGAATCTCCTTTTTGTATTTTTTTTCCAAAGGCAATTTGTAATCCCCAACAAGCCAAAAATCTCTTTATTACATCAAACATTTTTCCTAAGGTATCTGTATCAGAATCAGCCAGCAAGATATCATCCATATAATGATAAATTATAGATTCAGAACATTGTTTATGAATTGTTTCTAATGACAGTTATACAAAATATTGACACAAGGTAGGGATGTTTAACATTTCATGTGGCAAGAACCTTTCAATTTTATCTTTTAGTTGGATTTTCATGGCTAAATGTAGGACGGGTTAAAGCAAATCTTTATGTTGTTACTCAAGGGATATTGAGAAAAAGCAATCACTATAGTAGGCTGTAGGCTTAGATTTTTTTCAAAACCTATTTTTTAAGATTTATTATCTTAGCCAGGCGTGGTGGCGCACGCCTGTAATCCTAGCACCTGGGAGGCAGAGGCAGGCGGATTTCTGAGTTCGAGGCCAGCCTGTTCTACAGAGTGAGTTCCAGGACAGCCATGGCTACACAGAGAAACCCTGTCTCAAAAAAACCAAAAAAAAAAAAAGACTTATTATTTTATATATATGAGTAGCTCAACTTCAGATTGTAGGATTGTAGCAGTCTTCGGACATGACAAAAGGCATTGGATCCCACTATAGATGGTTGTAAGTCACTGTATAGTTGCTGGGAATTGAACTCTGGACCTCTGGAAGAGCAATCAGTACTCTTAACTGCTGCGCTATCTCTCCAGCTCTCAAAACCTACTTTTAATAAGGGTTCTCAAACATTTCAACCCCACTTCTAGCCCACTAATCAAAGGTAGGGGAGAAAATACAATAAATAGGACAAGGAGATGTGGACTTGTTTAGAAGTAGTTTTTTGAGGTGATTACAATCTCTGTCAGGATACCAAACATGAATCAGCAGCAGTGGCACAATTCAGCAAAAACAGCCAGGCCTCCACCAAATCGGCACAAATCAGCAGAAGCAACCAGGACCAGCCAGACACCAGAAGAACTTTTCTGTCATGCCTCTCTCAACAAATTGAAGATCAGTGAAGATGCTAGACCAATGAAGCGTTACTAAGGTAGTTATGCAAGTGCCCCATCACTGACCATTGAGTCCTATTCATACTCTTTCCAAACGTCATGTGTCCTCCCACAGGTCTTACCACAGCAAAACACAGCCCAAGTCTGCATCACATGACATAACCTGAAACTTACACTTCAATCGGCCATGCCTTAGGTAACTAAGAAGCTAAAGTGATTCCAGATTGTAAGAAACCCACAGGATGAAGTACTTTATTGACTTCTGTCAGATCCGTTAACATCCTCCATTTTACAGATTTCTTTTTAATGATAACTATAGGAGAATTTGGAGGGCTGGTGGACTCTTCTATATGTGGAGCCTCCAACTGCTCTTTAACCAGCTGTCCTGGGGACTGGAACTTTTCCTTAAGAGCCATTGCTCTATCCAAACAGGCTAGTAAGTTAACAATTTTAATAGGGCAACTGGTACACTATCAGCAAAGACTGCCTTTTAAATTTGGAGATCCAAGTTCTGCTGTATCTCTTTATAGACATTCTGGACAGTCTGTAACTATATGTTATAACATTTTTAATACCTTTACCAACTTCCTCCCTGAAGTTGGAGGAATGCTAATCTGTGTAAGAAAACAAAAGCCAGTTTTTTTCTCTTGCCTGGCCCCTGCTCCCTAAATGACAACTAAGACTAATTGCTAATTAGTAAATGCCTAGGCCATAAGCATTGGCTCATTCCCTGACTAGCTGATAACTTATTTAACCCATTCAAACTGTATCTTTCACATGGTTAGTTACTTCTCATCAGCTTCATGCATCCAAGTCTGGGGCAAATCTCCTCTTTGTTCTATCTTGAGTTCAACTGCCTTGCTGGTTCCCGACAGTCTCCTCAGCATTCCCAGGTGAATCGTTTTATTCTAACCTGTGATCACCTATATGGTTTATGACTTCTGCTCAGCAACCGTGCTTCTCTGTCAGCATCTTGTTCAAATCTCCCCTGCCTCTCACTATTTCCCAGAATCACGTCTCTTCCTGGCAGTAACCCACCTCCTACTTCCAGCCTCAGCTAATGGACCATGGCATTTATTGACAGGTTCTACTTATAAGAGATTCTCTCTACAAATCTGATGTTTCCCATTCTTGAAATACATACATCTCATCCCCATAAATTAATGGCGATATCTGCCACATATTCCTTAATCATTTTATCTGACCTTCTGGTCTTATATGTTTAACATATTTAGACTTTGTTTTACCTAAGACAATGTCTCAATCCCTACAAGCTGTGTAAATACTGTTTGAAGGGGCTAAGCTGGATTCCAAGAATCTTATGAAATTGTTACATCAGCTCCTGTATCCAGTAGGACTTCAATCTCAATTCCATCTCACTGTAATTTCAACTTTGGTCTATCAGTATTTATAGCACTTCACCAACATATTTTTTCTGATAGCTTCTGAATCTCTGGTCTATCCATTTGAGCCATCCTACTTTTATTAAAGTTAGTTAAGTTTAAAGCAGCTCTGTCGGTTATATTTGGGCTTAATCTTTCCAGTTACTCTCTAGAACAGTCTCTCTTTGTCTGGCAAACCAATTTTCTTTTTCTTTTCTTTCCTTTTTAACATATGAAGATGTTTAATTAGGTTGTTAGCAATTTAGAACACCAGGTTGTGAGGATGTATCCCGTTTGTCAGGGAGAACTGAGATCACAGGTAACCCTGGAACTGAGGAACAGCTTTAATTTTCGGCAAAATCAGTTTCCTGATCAGTCTTCTACTGCTCCGTAATCTCATATTTCTCCTTCTCTGTGTCAAAGATCTCACACCCTCCTGAAGCAAGTCAGTCAGGTATTTGGGGATTTTAACCTCGCTGATATCAACTTTTGTAGAGGGGGCGATGACAAATTTCTGGTGTGTTCTGTGCAGAGGAACTCTTGATGGAAAGCGGTCCAGTCACGGGTAGCAAGCCACTGCCCAGCTGCCTCAGGAAAACCACGCTCTTGCCCCTGTGGCACCCAGTGAGGATGATCAGGGCCGTCCTGGAGGGACGCTGGGGCGCAGCCTTCTCACGTGCTGGCTGAAGGGCTTTTGCCATGGCTCAGCAGCTTCCAAGGCACCTCTTCGGTAGGATAATACCTAGGCAGTTTTCAAAGCTTCACCACCCAGGTGCCACCGTGGGTGCCACTGTTCTTGTCCCCATCAACTGTTTTTTTTTTGTTTTTTTTTTTTGTTTTTTTTTTTTTTGTGACAGTAGCAAGGACCTTCTTTTTCTTCTTTTCAATCTTGGTCTTAGCTGGGCAGTGGTGGCGCACGCTTTTAATCCCAGCACTTGGGTGGCAGAGGCAGGAGGATTTCTGAGTTCGAGGCCAGCCTGGTCTACAGAGTGAGTTCCAGGACAGCCAACTCTACACAAAGAAACCCTGTCTCGAAAAACCAAAGAAAAAAACAAAACAAAACAGACAAAACAAAAACAAAAAAATCAACCTTGGTCTTGGCAATTGAGTATTTCCTTTTGTACAAGGCCTTTCTTACATAGCACATCAGGATTACCTGCCAATTCCTCTAACCAGGACAGGGTTTCGGCTGCAATGGGGCTCCCCTTCCTGGGTTTTTTAACCTTAGGGCTACCCCTTTTTGGCTACACTAGCGGCCCAGGCACCAGCATCACTGCTAGCCTTCTTGGCCACAGTGTTCTTCTCTGCCTTTTTACCCATCTTGCAAGACAGGAAAGAGAACGGATTCTGGCTTTTCTGTGCCCAGTCTAGTGCCCAAATAAACACATGGAGACCTGGTATATTTATTTAAAAAGCCTCTTGCACTATAGCTTGGCAGGGTTCTCATCTATTCTAACCTATCTAAATCTGCCATTTGCCCAATTACTTTGTAGCCTAGTGTTGTCCTGGCTGCTCCTGGTCCATTAGTGTCCTTATGGTGACTCCCTGGTGAATCTCTGGTGAATTCTCTCCCCTTCTGGTCCCTACCAAAAAACCTCTCACAAGGACCAGAAGTCTCACTCCTCCTCTCCTGCCAACCTATTGTCTGATCAGCTCTTTATTACTTAATCAGAGGTAATGGAAATTAATTTTTACATAACATTAAAATAAAAGATGCTCCAATAATAAAGGCAGTGCCAACATACAGACTGCAATCAGATCCCTGGACACAGTAATCAACATCTGAATACACAGTGCACAAAACTATCTCACAACATTTCCCCTTTTAGTTCAATAAAGGCTCTTTCTCTTACAGTAATAATTATTAATAATATAATAAGAACAATTATAAACACTATCACATAAGATTACATTCACAATGTATAGTCTATTTGTATTTTGCAACCTTGGAGAAAATACTGCAATCTAGCCTACCTTGGTGAATTCACAGTTCTGTACTTAAATCACTTTCTTTTATAACTTGAATTTAACAACCTAAAAATGCTTATTAGACCTTAAAACATTTTTTTTTAAATCCTAAACAATTTGTTGTGGCTTGAACATGCTTGGCCCAGGGAGTGGCACAATTAAGAGGTGTGGCCTTTTTGGAGGAAATGTGTCACTGTAAGCAATGAGACCCTCCTCCTAACTACATGGACAACATCCAGCTCACCCAAAACCCAAAACCACCCACCCCACATTTGGAGGATGTGGTGTTGTTTTCTTAAAACTGCTTTCTGCTGTCTAGGGGCAACATTCTCTTTTGAGGTCCCCAAGAAAATTGAGATTTTGGACAAGTCTTAGGAAAGCTAGCTGTAACATTTGCTGTCCAGTTGCTGTGATGGGAAAGTAGAGGGCTTAACTCCTATCTGGAACAATCCGTGAGTTTGGACCATCTTAACTAGCCATTTTGAAGTTGTTCTAGATTCAGATTCTTGAGGAAACCGCCATTGATGTAGTCTGTGTCGTTGGATCATCCAGGCTACCTGTCTTGTATTCTTTGGTGTCTAGTTCTTTTGGTCTGTAATCATATAAATGTTAGAAGTAATATATATATATATATATATATATATATATATATATATATATTTTGGTTTTTCGAGACAGGGTTTCTCTGTGTAGTCCTGGCTGTCCTGGAACTCACTCTGTAGACCAGGCTGGCCTTGAACTCAGAAATCCGCCTGCCTCTGCCTCCCAAGGGCTGGGATTAAAGGCGTGCGCCACCACCGCCCGGCCTAGTAATATATATTTTTTTGCATTAATGCATGTATGAAATGTGCAGCTTGCAAAATTCAGCTAAAGATAATTCTCTGTTCTTTGCGAAGGTGAAATGTGTTAATATTTTATACATCCATTTGGACTGTCTAAATAACTATAAATTCCATGCATGTCATACAGAAGGCTGGCTTGTAATAATTCCTGAGGATTTTGTACACAAGAGTTATTGGCTATGCAGACTTGTCTCACCCAGTGTCAGAGCTGTTCCCATGTAGAAGGACCAGTGTTCGTGTTACCTGTTTTGTTGTTCTCTTATTTTTATTCATTTCTGCAGCTAAGAATATCAGGAATATCTCCCCGGTCAAATCTGATCTTCATTAATTTTGAATGAATCCATAACTTTTTATTTCCTGTTGAAATAAGATCTATACGTCTCCCCCCACCCCAATGCACCACATTTCCTTTCCTTCCTTCCTTCCTTCCCTCCTTCCTTCCTTTCTTCCTTCCTTCCTCCCATTCTGAAGTTAAGATATCCTTAAAATAAATAGGATGGTTTAGTTCAGTAGTTTTTTCCCACAATTCAATGTCTCTCAGCAGCTGTTGTTTTATGTGCATTAGCATTCAAAAAATTTAAAGTTGATCAAATATTATATAATCTATCTGTGGGCATCTTTGTCAGTCCTTTCTGTTTATTAAGCATCTCTTTTAAAGTATGATTAGATCTCCCTATAACTGCTTGTTCTGTAAGATTGTATTATATACCTGTAATATTCTTTATTATGAAATATGGAAAAATGTTTCATTTTATTAGAGATATATGCTGAAACATTGTCAGACTTAATTTGTACAGGTATTCCCATAATAGCTATAACTGCTAATAAATGTGTAATTACAGAATCAGCCTTTTTTAAAAAAAATATTTGATTTATTTATTTGATATATATTGTGAGTACACTGTAGCTGTCTTCAGACACACCAGAAGAGGGCATCAGATCCAATTACAGATGGTTGTGAGCCACCATGTGGTTGCTGGGAATTGAACTCAGGACCTCTACAAGAGTAGTCAGTGTTCTTAACCTCTAAGCCATCTCTCCAACCCTTTTTTGGTTTTTCGAGACAGGGTTTCTCTGTGTAGTCCTGGCTGTCCTGGAACTCACTCTGTAGACCAGGCTGGCCTCGAACTCAGAAATCCACCTGCCTCTGCCTCCCAAGTGCTGGGATTACAGGCGTGCGCCACCAGACCCGGCTCAGAATCAGCCTTTTAAGAACTTAAAGCAGTGGCTTATTGAAATCTGAATGTGTCTATAGTATGGTGCACATATGTTGCATGCAATTTTTTTTTTTTTTTTTTTTTTTTTGGTTTTTCGAGACAGGGTTTCTCTGTGTGGTCCTGGCTGTCCTGGAACTCACTCTGTAGACCAGGCTGGCCTTGAACTCTGAAATCCGCCTGCCTCTGCCTCCCAAGTGCTAGGATTAAAGGCGTGCGCCACCAACGCCCGGCTTGTTGCATGCAATTTTTAATAACACACTATTGCCTTTCCCAGGAGCTAGGCCAGCGCTCTAACCTCTCCAGGTTCCCTTTGCTCCTTCCTGCTTAGCCCAGGAGCAATTGCAACCACCCCCAACTCGGAAGCTTTGCCAAGCTTCTCTCTTTCTCTGCCCACCTTTGCTCTGCCGATGAAAAACACTTAGACAGCTTTATTATTTTAGAACTTTCCAGATAGCACAATTGCTGGGAGCTGAATCTCCTGCCCTGAACTTATCAGCTAGCCTATGTCAGTCAGCCTCTGCCAGGGGTGGAGGCAGCCAGTTCTAGCTTCCCCAAGATTTTACATGGTTGTATTGAAAGCCTGGCCAAAAATCCCCTACTCTTTCCCTGTGTCTATTTTTTTCTCCTGGGACACGGAAGTCCCATGTCCCTTCCATGCAGCAATTGTTTCCAGACCTTTACTGACACAATCAAGAACCAATTAGGTGCCAGGCGGTGGTGGCGCTCGCCTGTAATCCCAGCACTCTGGGAGGCAGAGGCAGGCAGATTTCTGACTTCGAGGCCAGCCTGGTCTACAGAGTGAGATCCAGGACTGCTGGGGCTATACAGAGAAACCCTGTCTCGAAAACAAAAAACAAAAAACAAAAAACAAAAACAAACAAACAAAAAAGAACCAATTAGGGAATTAGCACCTCCCCCTACACACAGATTTTTCTAAAATCTGGAAAAATGAAACACATCCATTTGCCAAATTTCAATTTCTTTTTCTTTTTCTTTTCTTTTTTTTTTTTAAATATTTTGTTTATTTGATGTATATGAGTACATTCTAGCTGTCTTCAGACACACCAGAATCATTACAGATGGCTGTGAGCCACCATGTGGTTGCTGGGAATTGAACTCAGGACCTCTGGAAGAACAGTCAGTGCTCTTAACCGTTGAGCCATCTTTCCAGCCCTCTTTTTCTTTCTTTCTTTCTTTTCTTTTCTTTCCTTCTTTCTTTCTTTCTTTCTTTCTTTCGTTTTGGTTTTTTGGTTTTTCAGATTTTTGGATTTTTGGATTTTTTTGGATTTGGTTTTTTCGAGACAGGGTTTCTCTGTATAGCCTTGCCAAATTTAATTTCTTTGGGTACCTTTTGGGTTACTTCCTCCATGTATTGGAGTTTGGTTATACAAAGAACAAATGGGATAATTTCTTATAACTTACTTAGCTTGTTGCTAATAGATATAAAAATCTCTCTTTAAACCTTTTCTGTTAACATAGTGTCTTAGTCAGGGTTTCTATTCCTGCACAAACATCATGACCAAGAAACAAGTTGGGGAGAAAAGGGTTTATTCAGCTTACATTTCCACGTTGCTGTTCATCACTAAAGTAAGTCAGGACTGGAACTCAAGCCGGCCAGGAAGCAGGAGCTGATGCAGAGGCCATGGAGGGATGTTTCTTACTAACTTGCTTCCCCTGGCTTGCTCAGTTTGCTTTCTGTTTTTGTTGTTGTTGTTGTTGTTGGGGTTTTTTGTTTGTTTTTTGTTTTTTTTTAGATTTGTTTTTTTCGAGACAGGGTTTCTCTGAGTCGTCCTGGCTGTTCTGGAACTCACTCTGTAGACCAGGCTGACCTCGAACTCAGAAATCCGCCTGCCTCTGCCTCCCAGAGTGCTGGGATTACAGGCGTGCGCCACCACAGCCCAGCTTCAGTTTGCTTTCTTATAGAACCCAAGACCACCAGCCCAGGTATGGTACCACCTACAAAGGGGCTAGGCCCTCCCTCCTTGATCACTAATTGAGAAAATGCCTTACATCTGGATCTCATGGAAGCATTTTCTCAACTGAAACTCCTTTCTCTGTGGTAACTCCAACTTGTGTCAAGTTGACACACAAAGCCAGCCAGTACACAAAATGTGTGTGTGTGTGTGTGTGTGTGTGTGTGTGTGTTAATACAATTCTGTGGCTTCTAGCACATAGCTCAAGTGGAAGCTTAAGGGTTCTTTGGAAAGTTGATTGGATGGCGTTTTGCTGGGGCAAACGTGAAGGAATGCTTCATTAAACTGGAAACGTAAAATGCTAAGGCAGAGTTGTGAAGGACCGTTTTGCTGAAGCAGACAGGAGAGAGGATGTTCTGCTAAAGCAAGCACTTGAAAGAACACGTGATGAAAGATTCTTTGCTAATGACACGCATTTGTTGGTCTGCCTTACATTGTGTAACAGCTGCATTTGTCAGGACACCAATAGAGAGAAATGCACCAAAAAAAACCTTCTGGTGATGTACTGTAGTTTCTTATCACTTCTTCAGACTCGGACTGATTGCTGAGGCAAAACCTGTTCTGAGGCAAGACACATGGAGGAAACGTGATGTTTGGAGGGTATAAATAGGATTCAACAGACAGAGCAGGTGGCTGAGCTAGGCTTGCTTATACAGCCAGTTGTGCAACTCATGTGGGTCTCAAATCTTCTTCACTTCCCTGAGAGAGGCATAGCCAAGAACTTCTGGTGTTCCTGTTGGTCATTCCTTGGCTGAGTTGAGCCAAGGCTGAAGCCTGGCTGTCTCTGCTAGGTTGTGTCACCACTGTTGCTAACATGACTCTACCAAACTAGACTGCTGGCGTGTCTGTATCTGTGAAGTACTTGCAAGCAGCTGGAGCTGCCACTGCTGACCTGTGACCTGAACTGCTGGTTTCCAGACGACACAGATGGGAGTTGCTCCAAAGAACCTTTCTAGTCAGGTCTACATCCCCCCCTACCCCCATATCCTTTCTTTTCTACTACCTCTGATGGATGGTAGGTTACGAGGAAGGTTAAAGTGTTTAAGAACCATCATTAAAAATAGGATTTGAAAAAATTAAAGTTATAAATAACTGATTAATTTCATCATTATCTTATGTTACAGGGCCTGGCAGAGCAATATGTTATATACAATGAATGATTTCTCTTTCTGATTACCTGTTGTTGAATAAATAGTGAGGATAATTCTGAATCATCTGGAATACATTCAGTGGTTTTAATATGTAAAACAAGTTGAAGTGGAAACTTCTGGTTTCATTGGGAAGTTAGTTATGTTAGTTATGAAGGTTAGTCTGTCTAAAGCAGACACAGGTGGAAGGATGTTTGGGTATAGCAAACCCATGGAAGGACCTGTGGTGGAGGAGGATAACTATGACCCCCCCGGACAGTGGGAGATGACCACTGAGCACACTGGCTTGGTTTGCTCCGCCTCACTGTTCTTCACTAATGACACACGTGTATTGGTTTGTCTTACATAGCGTTGTTGAGCTCAACTTCTGGTGGCATTGCCACTGAAAGAAGAAATGCTTGTGAGGTTCCTGCAGCAGCTTGCTGCTTCTGCAGCCTCAACTCAGGCCTGTTGAGCTTAACAGTTCCTTCAGGATTGAATTGCAACAGCCAGATTGGGTGTGCTGTCTTCCTGCCTAGAAGACTGGCCTGCAGCTCTTGAGTCATATTCGGTGTTTGCTTTGGGCCTGAAGTCCTGCCAAAGAAGATCATCCTCACTCCCCAAGAACTATTGCTGAACAGGGCCACTTCCCCCACACTCTAATAACTTTCCTCTTCCACTACCTCTGCTGGGTGGTGGCCTAAATAAGAGGTTGAATGCTTATTAAAAGTAGGCTGCAAAAAAAATTGCCTACAATAACTCATTCTGCATATTGAAAGTCAGTAATTATATTAAGAGATTCAGGAAGATCTAATAATACCATAAGAATGGCATATAGCAAGACGGGCATGGTGGCACACGCCTGTAATCCCAGCACTTGGGAGGCAGAGGCAGGCGGATTTCTGAGTTCGAGGCCAGCCTGGTCTACAGAGTGAGTTCCAGGACAGCCAGGACTACACAGAGAAACCCTGTCTCGAAAAACAAAAAACAAACAAACAAACAAAAGAATGGCATATAGCTCTAACTTTTAACTGAACCATAAGGGCACTGAGCCACTAATTTTTTCTGATTTATAACCTGCCTTTCCTGGTTTGTTTGTTTGTTTTTCCAGACAGGGTTTCTCTGTATAGCCCTGGCTGTCCTGGAACTCACTCTGTAGACCAGGCTGGCCTTGAACTCAGAAATCTGCCTGCCTCTACCTCCCAAATGCTGGGATTACAGGAGTCTGCCACCACCGCCCGGCCTCTTGTTTTTGTTTTTTGTTGTTGTTGTTGTTTTGTTTTGTTTTGCATCAGTTTAGAGGCTCTAGAAAGTGGTATTCCTTTTACTATATGAGGGAGAATCCAAATTAGTTCTTTTTAATAAACTCATGTCTCTTACTTTTGGGATATTTGTTGTTAGTCTCTCCAAAAAATGACTGCAAACATTTTCTGCCATAATGAAGCAATTTCAGCACTAGTAAAAGATACCATGATTTCTGCTGGGTCTATTCCTGCTAATTGATGAATTGTCATTTTTTTTCCTTTTAGAATCAATTCAGAAACTTTTTCTACATAGGTCTTTAATTTTTCTCTTCTGTGTGCTGAAAATACCCATTATAAGAGATAATCTACTCTGCATACAAAGTCTATGGGAGACTGAATAGAAGGCAAAATGTCTAAAATGCAAGCCATCTTTGCATCCAAACGGTCTACGTGTGAAGTAGAAACTGAAGGGTTCTTCGGAAAGTCGTGTTGGATGGTATTTTGCTGGGGCAAACTCGTAAAGGAATGTTTAGCTGATCTGGACATAGGTGTGAAAGGCTAAGGCAGACTAAGGAAGGAACGTTTCACTGACGTGAACACAGGAGAATGTCCTGCTAAAGCACATGAAAGGACATGCGTGTATTGGTCTGCCTTACACTGTAGCTGAGCTGCATTAGTGGGGACTCCATAGTGAGATATGCATAAAAAAAAAAAAAACCTCCTGGTGATGTGCTGCAGTTTTTTGGCCTTTCTTCAGTCCACCATCCACCAGAGGTATTAGGAAAGAAAGGATACGGGGAAGTGGACCTATTTAGAAAGGTTCTTTGGAGCAACTCCTGTCTGTATTGTCAGGAAATCAGCAGTTCAGTTCAGAGGTCAGCAGCAGCAGCTCCATCCACTTGCAAACACTTCATGGATACACACACGGTACACTTTGGTAGAGTTGGGACAGTAAACCGGAATCAGCAGCGGTGGCATTACCTAGTAGAAACAGCCAGGCCTCAGTCTTGGCTGGAGTCAGCAGGAGGGACTAGCAGGAACACCAGGAGAAGTTCTCAGCTGTGCCTCTCTCAGAGAAGTGAAGATCAAGGAAGAAAGGAGACCCACAAGCGTTGCACAGCTAGCTCTATAAGTAAGCCAAACTCCTTCCCCCACACAGACACTATCTGTTGGAGTCATTTTATACTCTCCAAATATCACGTGTCCTTGATGTGTCTTGCCTTAGCAAGTGCATCTGTCTCAGCTGACATCAGTCTGTCAATCAACCTGAGTCTGTGGCAAGAAACTGCAGCACACCACCAGAAGTATCTTGGTGCATTTCTCTCCATGGAGTCCGACAAATGCAGCTCAACTACAAAACGTAAGTCAGACCAATACATGAGTGTTAGTGAAGATTCCTTCGTCACATGTCTTTTCATGTGCTTGCTTTAGCAGAACATCCTTTCTCCTGTGTCTGCTTCAGCAAAAAGTTCCTTAATGAATCTGCCTTAGTCTTTCACCTGTGTCTACTTCAGGAAAACACCCCTTCAGGTGTTTGCCCCAGCAAAACACCTTCCAACCTACTTTCCAAAGAATCCTTAAATTTCCACTTCTTTGGGGAGTCACAGGATGCTGATTCATAGGATAATCAAAAGCAAACCTGGAGTAAATGACTCGATTGATATGTAAAATAAAAGACTGGGCTCAGGACTTGCAAGAGATGAGCTATCCTGAAAACTGGTTGGAGAACTGTCTTGAGCAGAACATAAAGAGAAAGCAAATCAGAGAGAGAGAGAGAGAGAGAGAGAGAGAGAGAGAGAGAGAGAGAGAGAGCAGGCTGGAAAGCTGTCTCAGGCAGAGCATAGGTCACTAGCTCTAATCCTCTATTTGATGTAGCAGTTAATTAGTTAAACCACTTTAGGTCCAGGTGAGTCACACAGTGTGCACTGTTCCTGCCAAGAGCTCTCTGGATTCACTAATGAGACACACACACCAGCTAATTTTTATGCCTTGAATAGCTCAATGACTGGGCATTTCTAAATCTCTGGCTAGCATACATTCTCCCCTCCAACTTTCCTGAGTCATTTCATCTCCGCTAACCCAGACCCAATCGGAGGAGTGGTCCCTTGGGCCACTTTCCCAGATGATCTTTCTGCTTCCCTGTCATGGCTCTTCCATTCCCCTCTCTCTAGGTCTCTTGCCTACAAAATCTAAAAGTCCCCCCCTACCCCTCCACCCCCGCTGTACAGCAGTTATTATCGATCAAAGCCAGCTGGGGCAGGACCCTCAGGTCTGGAAGCGTAGCTTTTTGAGAGCCAAAATAAGACAAAACATTAGAACCAATTCTCAACAATTTAACTTTGAGTCATTTGTTTCGCTGCTCCCAGACGTGTCTTCCCTAGAACCTCTCTCCAAGCTGAGGCTGGTCCTTGGCACTAATATATTTTAGCGCTTAGGCCTTTTGCTAGGGCAGTCTCCCGGTTACCATTTAACGTTAACCTGACTATTCTAACCTACGACAGACCACATGGCTGGTTCTTTACTTCCCTCCTCTGTTCCAGTCCATCTCTGTTCACTGTGTCCACTTTAGATTCTGTCTCATCTGCTTTCCTCCCTGCATCACTGTCTATGCCCACAAGCTCCACTCTCATACTTCCTGTCCCAGCTGTTGGCCTTCAGATCTTTATTACAACCAGCCAGCAGCGACACAACAGCAGATACATCTTTTAGCTTGCCTATGGCCAGGTAAGGAAGGGCAAACATTTATAAATAGAAAACCCAGTGATAGGCCATAGAGAAGAAATAGCAATACCAGAATCCTACCAGCACTTAACTCTCTGCTGGTATAGAATCAACAATTGAAAAATACAGAGACACACATTAATACAATTTAAGGAAGTTCACTCCAACCTGTTCTCATTACTACATTACTACTTTGGTTTTTCTCCTCTTCCTCCTCCTCCTCTTCGTCTTCTTCTTCCTTTTTTTTTTTTTTTTTTTTTTTTTTTTTTTGGTCAGGCAAGTGTTCTTATTTGTGGAAGTTTCTCAGCTTGGCTAGGGTTCTTTGGTTTAGGTCATTAACCCTTTCAGGGAATTCTTATACTTGATTAATTCTGTATCTAATGTCCACAATGTACATTACTTCGTGCACAAGAGAGATTCCAGACATCTTAGGATATTCTCTCCCACCTTAGTCCTGAGATAGGGATTCTGGCCTACATGAGCCCAGCTTTTAGGTTCTGATTCAGTATATGACCAGATAGGTTACTTCTTCCCAATGGGTTGTGCTGGGATATTAGTTAAGCATCCTTGCTGGGAGCCAGCTGGAATTAGGACTTGAGCACCTGTTCATCAAAAACAAACCAAAACCAAAACCAAACAAACAAAAAAAAACCCAGATGCATTATGTTCATACTGAATATCTTCACCTACTATGCTGAGTTCACCCCATAGGAACGTAGAAAGAACGGAAGAGGCATTCCACAAAGAACCAAAGGCAGGAGGTGGAAAGCAGTGCGGGAAGTCTCAAGGAAAGGGTCTGGTGCCCCTGGGTCGGGATACAGATCTGTGGAGGGGGTGGCTGCTCTGGAGCACCACAGTGTGTAGGGTCCTGGGTTGCCATAATCCTGAAGCCTGCCATTCTGGCCACACTTTAAAGAAGAGGATGCTGCCAGGTCTATTTTGAAGTGGGCAAGGGTGTCTGTAAGCTACCACAGAGGGGACCTACCAGTAGCGCAGCCCATTGAATAAGGTTGCTTGCCCAGACTCGAACCAAGGACCTGGGACCAACTAAGCCTCGTAGAGTTACGTTCCCTACACACTCTTCCTTAAAGTCCCATGAGCCATCTGCTACGCGTAGTATAGAGTTTAGTAGCAAGGAAGATAGATGCCAGTTCTTTCGCCGCCTCTGTGCCCACAGCCCCAAATCAGAGGCTAGGCACTGCTAAGAAGCAAGTGGAACTCCAGGCAGATCTGAGCTCATCAATACCCAAGCTGTTTTTCTCTCAATGAGAGACTCGGCGCACGCTGGGACTTGTAGTCGGCAGAGGAAAGCCTCCCGGATGCACGCTGGGACTGGTAGTCCGTTGCGCGGGCTCGCCCCTCACCTGGCCAGGGCGGGTGCCGCAGGGCCAATGGGATCAGTGCCGGCCCGGCCTGTCCCGCCCTGCGCCTCCGGACGTCTGTGCCGGGACATGGCCGCTGCGGATGCCGGGTCCTTGAGCTGAGCGCCTGCTACCGGAGCCGACCTCTGCCGTCAGTCGTCCGCACGGGCTGGGCCCAGGCGCCCGGACGGCGAAGATCCGCCGAAGAAGCTGAGGCTGCCATAGGACGGCGCCGCGGCGGGCGCATGGCGTCCATCTTGCTTAGGAGCTGCCGCGGCCGGGGGCCTGCCCGCCTCGCGCCACCCGGAGCCGCCTCCCCGCGGGGTAAGCGGGAGCTGCGCACCCGACCTGTTGTGGGCGACCAGGCGCCGGCGTGGGACCCCTGCCTCCCGTGCCCCGAGGCTGAGCGGCAGTGACAAGCACCCGGTGGCTCTGTGCCGCCTGGGCTGGGCACCTTCGCTGTGACCTTAGTTGCCCTGGTCGCCGCAGGTCACTGCTACCGACAGAGGCGCAGAGAAAGTGCCTTAGGGCCGTGGCTTCCTTAGCGCTCCCCTCGATGATGAACCGAGCCCCGCCGCCCTTTGGCCAGTTCAGGCTAGGAAGCCGGAACTCTGGGACGAGGAGATTGGGTTGTGGTTGATGCCAGCGTACTGGGCCGCTCCCTGGGGTGGGGTGGCCGATGACCGTGCTTCCCAAGGAAACGTGTATGTGTCCTGTTTTTAAGTTGCCGTAAGGATGAAACTTAGTCAGTGAAAGTGGGACCCAAGACCTTATGGTTTCCTGGCAGATGTACATTTCTTGTCACCTTAAGAGTATTGGAGGAGCTCGGTGTGGTGTGGAGCCAGGCACGGTGGCACGCGCCTCTAACCCCAGCACCCTGGAAGTAGAGGCATGAGAATCTCTGAATTTCAGACTATTTAGAATTTCAGGCCAGGCAGGGCACAAGACCCTGTTTAAAAACAGACAGCAAAACCAAGTTATGACGTGTGCAGAGAGCAAAGTATCCCTGGGTTTGCTGTGGATTTTCAAGCTGTCTCTGCCGTAAGCGCTGTCTACCTGTTGACTTACTTGTTCAGGATACCATAAAGTTCTTCTGCCCTTTCTTATGTCTGTGGTATGTTTGTGGCTTAAAATGAGCTGATTGTGTGTGTGTGTGTGTGTGTGTGTGTGTGTTATTCCAGGAGCACAAGAATGTTTTCTGTAGTTAACCCAATTCCCTTTGAACAAAAATACTGCTTCCCTGACAGTGGTTGGTTCCTGTCAGCTGGTTAGATGTGGAACCAAGTGTAGTACTGGGTAGTAACTCCCTGTACTCTCTCAGTAATGATGTGTGCAGAGGACACAGGCATAGGATGAGCGACCTAACTTTTTAGTCTTAGTGGATAAATTGAAGCCATCGTTGTATCAAAATGTTCTTTCTTCTTGAGTACTTACCTTATTCTTCACTTTTGTATGACATACTTTATTCTGATTTTCTCATCATATTCTTCCATAACACCACATTTCATTAGTCCTTTTGGCTCTTTAAGTTGTAACCGTTTCTCAGATTTTGTTGTTTTCCATGACCTTGACGTTTTGAGGAGTGCTTAGGTCAGGTGTGTTGTAGGATTTTTCTTTTTTTTTTTTTTTTTTTTTTTTTTTTTGAGACAGGGTTTCTCTGTGTAGCCCTGGCTGTCCTGGAACTCACTCTGTAGACCAGGCTGGCCTCGAACTCAGAAATCCGCCTGCCTCTGCCTCCCAAGTGCTGGGATTACAGGCATGCGCCACCACACCCGGCAGGATTTTTCTTCTGGTGTTCTGCTGATGAGTTCTGGAGAGGTTTTAAGAGCTTTGCTCATCACATGTGGCCAAGGCGCCACAGGTACATTGTTGATGTTGAGTTGATCTGGTTTCCCAGCGGAAGTGTGCCTGTCAGGAAGATCCTTTCCTTCCCCTTTCTGTGCTGTTCTCTGTGAAAGGAAGATACTTGGTATGTAGAAGTGGGACTGGATGACCCTGCAGTGTGGGGGAGAACATTCAGTCCAGAGGTCATGGTGCCATTCTGTAAACCTGTGAGGACTAGTCAAGGCTCAGGAAGACAAGAGGATTGGCTTGGAGTGAGACAAGTTCCTACAGCTCTTGACAGCTGCAAGGTGCAAACCTGGAGGCTTGGCATGAATGTCAGGGAAGGACATTGTCTGGAAAGAAGTAAAGGTCTTCTGGAGGCCAGGTAAATCAGGGGAAAACATTAGTCTTTATCCCTGGGTCTGATACTCCTAAAGCTTTTGGAGTGATAGATATCAGTGGGTTTGTTACTCCTAAAGAGCCCTTTTTACCACACCTGAGAGAGAATTGGGGCCTAGATAGATACTTCCAGGGAGGTGGGGAACATAGAGTAGTCAGTGGGCCAGAGGAAAGAATACTGTAAACAGAGTCTGGATTGTTGAGGACTCTCCTGGTTATGTCCCATGTCTCCTCTGGCTACTCATGTCCTTTGTGATAAACTGTGACTTTGCTGGGTCCTGTGAGTTGTTCTAGCAAATGATCAAAACTAAGAGTATTTTAACCCTTCCATTTTATTTATTCTAGATTTTAAAAATTTAGGCATTCTTGTGTGTTTATGTGGGAATGTGTACCCTCTGTGTGCAGGTGCCCATGGAGGGCAGAAGAACTCAGAATTGAAGTGCAGGCAGTTATGAACCAGCCAGTATGAGTATTGGGAACTGGCCCCAAGTCCTCTGCAGGAGCAACAAGTACTTTTAACTGCTGAGCTGTCTCTTCAGCCCACACTCCAAGTTTACAGAGAGCAGAAGTGCAGGCAGCCTGAGCAGCTATAGTGGAATATAGGCCTGTGAGCCTATCACCCAGGATGGCGTCCACTGTGGAGTAGGAGCAGCCTTCAGACTTCCTGGGGCCGGGGGAGAACCTAGGAAGGCGACTGGTAGAACAGAAATATCAGAATAAGATCTTCCCAGGCTGTCTTCTGTGCGCTATGGGGATGTCTCTGAGCCAAATCCTATAAAAGTAGGATTGGAAGGGGCAGGGAGGAAATTCTGGCCTTCTCTGGATTAAGAAGAATCTGGAAAGGTTTGTGTACTTAAAATGTAACACTTGATGCTTTGCTTGTAAGAATGTAGCTGAGGGCCAGCCAGAGGCTCGGGTTCTTGTTTCCTGACCTGAAAATCCTAGGACCCATATGGTGGGAGAAGATTTGAGAGAACCAAATCTTAAGAATTGTCCTCTGACCTCTGAATGAGTGTATATACAGTCAATAAATGCAAAGTAACATTTAAAAACAGATGATTTTTATATTTAAAAAAAGCATAAAAACAACATGTAGCCAGTATCAATTGTTCATGGTGGTGAAGGGACAACTGGAGTTCCCAGTGCCACCAGACCCTAAATGTGACCCTTTCCCCATAGAGCCAGAAGAGTTCCCTCCTGACATAAAATGGTAAATGAATGCCTTTACTGCTACTCCCATTGCTTGGAGGATTGGGGCAGGGTGTCACCTACTGCTCTGTTGGCCCCTGCTATTGCCTGAAATCTACATAGGCCATGTGGCCCCTTTGAGAATGGTACCTCTGGTTCCCACCGTGCAGGAAGCCTGTTCTCTACTTCCTTCCTGCCTCACATAGCAAGTGTTGTGATTAAACTCTTCAACTTCATGTGATAGGAGAATTAGAGTGGATTAGGGAAAGCATTGCAAGTGTATTTCATCCCTAGTGTTTTCCAGACATGGCCTCTTTTAAAGTTTTTGCTTTAATTATATTTTTTTTTTTTGTGTGTGTGTGTGTGTGTGTGTCTGTCTGTCTGTCTGTCTGTCTGCCTGCCTGCCTGGACATGCCATGGCATGCTTAAGGAGGTCAGAAGACAACTTGTTGGCAGCCATTTCCCCTACTATGTGGGCCCTGAGCATGAACTCTGGTCCTGGTGGCAGGTGTTTTTATCCACTGAGCCATCTTGCTTGCCCTGTAGAGGCTTCTTAGCATTTGTTAGTTCTCAGCCCTTGCCCCTTGAAATTGAGTTGTGGTCTGTAGGCCTGTTTGTTAGGAGTCAACGTACCCTTCCCCCTGCCTACCAACAACTAAAGCTGATTGGAAAGGGTCCCACATTGGGAGAAGCCCTCATGCCTTCAGTGCTTCTCCCTGGGGCTCAGCCTAAGACCCATTTTACAAAATGGGGAGATTAGATGCTCTGTTCCACCCCGCTCAGAAGTCTCATTCACAACAGTCTCCCAGAAACTTCCTGGTCAGGATTCCATTCAGATCTTCAAAGAAGCCTGTTTGACACTTGTTTGCTTACCTTTTCTTTGTTTCTGTCATAGGTAGTCTGAGGGATCGAGCTTGTCTCAGTTGTACGAGGACCGTGGGGCTGACGAGCCATGAGTAAGTAAGCCCAGGACTGAAGACATCGCTGTCCATGTCTGCTGGACTTTTGTCAGGGAACCGATGTCTTCTTCCTCCCTGGTTTCTTTTAAATCCCCATCTGTTTATTTTGATGGTTATAACCATATGATGTTGGCCAGTGTGAAGAGAGATAGTACTCATCACACCAGTAGCAGTAACTGGCATTTGGTATACAATTGGTTGTTGTTTTTGTCTTATCATTTCGTTTTTTGTTTTGTGAAACAGAGTCTCCATATATAGTGTCTGTAGCTTGGCCTGGCCTTGAATCCTTGACCACCCTCCTGCCTAGCCTTCCAGTCACTGGATTACACATGCACTGCCTGACATTTTCATGTATGGAGCTGGGTTTGGTGTAGTCATTATCACTAGTTTTGTCTATTCAGAATGACTAATCTTCCATGCTCACACACCTGTCGTCCTTATTGTCTTTCCATAGCCTCTTGCCTGATTCTTTTCATCTGTTTGTGGCAGCATTGGGACTGTTGGGAAACTGTCCGTGACCAGGCAGACCTTTCCTTGGATACTATGCTCTTTCAAGGGTACCTGCCTGCCTCAGGGGTGCTCACAGCATGCCCCTCCCCTCAGGCTGGAGTATGGTGTGTTTAACCCACAGGATGACAGTGCCTATGAGACGGTGAGAGCATCTCAAATGAAGTTTGGTAGCATTGCAAGGCCAGTGTCCCGAGCTTTTTGTGGAAAATGGCACCCACACTCCCTGTTGTATATAGTCTTGGACTTCTACCAGAGTGGCTGTGCTTCCTGCACTGTGTCCTGCACCCCAAATCTCTACCTCAGTCTTAACCAAAAGGGTAGGGTCAGGAGATACCCTCTGCTATACCTTCATCTCAGATTGCTGAAGGATGTTCATCTCCTCTTGCTTCCATATCCCTGTCCCTCTCTCTGGAAAGCAGGAAACCAGTGCTACTTTCTGTGCACTTTCCTGTCACTCCAGGTTTTGGTCTTGAGGTTTTGTGTTCACTTAAAGCTATTAAGTAATTACTTGGCTCTGCATCATAAGCAGTGCTTCTTCTTGATACAGATTTAATTCTCTAAAGTAAAGACAAGTCAGAGGGCTGGAGAAATGGCTCAATAGTTAAGAGCACTGACTACTCTTCCAGAGTTTCTGAGTTCAATTCCCAGCAACCACATAGTGTGATTGACAACCATTTGTAATGGGATCTGATGCTCTCTTCTAGTATGTCTGAAGACAGCTACAGGGTATTCATGTACAATAAATAAATAAATCTTTAAAAAAATTAAAGACAAGTCAGCTGTGAAAGCACATTTGGTGTGATGCCGTTTGTTAAAAGCTGAGGTGAACAAGAAGGCCTGCAGGCTTCTTGGACAAGGTAACATTTCTGTGCTGCATGGCTACTGCACATATATCATGGTCAGATCCCCACACAGCTGACTGAGAATCCTTGTGTGGCTCCCACTGTGGGCCTGTTGGGTGAGATGTTCATTAGATTTCTCTCTGGATAGTCTCAAGACCGCTGTCATGGAATCTTCTTTGTGCAAGTAATGGCATTAGTGTCTGTGTACAGGGCTTCTTTAAGTCTCTTTTGTTTGTTTGTTTGTTTGTTTGTTTGTTTGTTTTTCCAGGCAGGGTTTCTTTAAGTAATAGCCTTGGATGTCTGGGAACTCACTACATAAACCAGGCTGGCCTTGAACTCACAGAGATCTGCCTGCCTTTGCCGTAGCTTCTGCCTCCTGAATGCTGGGATTAAAGGTATGCACCACCATGCCTAGTTTAGCTTCTTTGGCTCTTCCTGGTGTGCCAGTGAGCTGGTGAGGCTGGGTAGATGCTGCTTTGGGGTTCAGGAGAAGTTGAAGAGGATTTGGTATTGAGTCTTTGGGTTTTGTTTTTGGTGGATTTTTTTGTTGTTGTCTATGTTGTCTGGTTGATTGGTTTTATTTTGTTTTTTTTCAGAGTCTCTAGTTTTACAAAGTGCCAACACCAAATGAAGATTAGTGCGATGCTCTGTGGACTCAGTTTCCCTGCATAAGTTCACTAAGGTGTGGGTTACAGGTCCTATGATTTATGACTAAACTGGCCTAGTATTAACCCTTGCTGCTGGCAGTTTGTACGGCTCGCACTGAAATGCACCATCTGCCAGTTTTTTTCCTAAGTTATCTAGTCAGCATACTAGGAACCAGTTCCCCACCCTTAATTCTCTGAGGATTTAGTGTCCTTAGTCCTTCCAGTCTAATAGAGCCTCTGTGAAATGCCACTAAACCTACCAGACCACTGGAGATTGACAGCTTTTTGTTTTGTTCTGTGGCGTTGGAAATAGAACCTAAAACCATGGGCTTCCTATATGAGCACTACTACAAGTACATCCTCAGCCCCAAGATGAACAACTTTTTGTTTTGTTTTGCTGTTGTTTTGTTTTGTTTTAAACAGAATCTACTATACCTAAGGCTGGCCCTTAACTCTTGATCCTGCTACCTCATTTCCAAGATTTTTGGTTAGAGTAGGGATGGTAGCCAGGCATGGTGGCACATGCCTTTAGTTCCAGCAGAATTCTGCAGGCAGATCTCTATGAGTTCTAGGCCTACCAGAGCTATTAGTCAGACCCTGTCTCCCCCCACTACTCCCCAAAAAGACTTTTCCGTCTTAGAGAAAGCCGTGTCATTTGTTAGGTCCTGACTATGGTCTCTAAGGCGGATCCCAGGTGTGTTCTGCCCTCGCTTTCCTTTACCACCCTCTTGCCAAGCTCTTGCTTCTGCCAGTCTGAGAATAGTCTAGTTTGGCCACTTTGCTGCATTTTCCTCCTGCTCAGCTCACTTGGTAGCACAGGTTCAGGGTATGGCTGCACTCTGGTTGGCATCAGTAGTCCCAGTCCCAGTGCCTGTGTCTCTGTAATTTCAGGGCCTGCCTCAGCAGGAAGCTCTGCCTCGGGCCAGCTTCAGCCGGGCACACAGCACAGCAGCCTCAGGCCAGCTCAGCAGAGCTCGTTCTGCTGAGCATTAACTTTGGGGTTTCATCTTAGTCTGTCTACCTAGCTGCTCATTCTTAGCGTGTTCTCATTAAGAATATATGTTGGATTTGTCAAGTACCTCTCTGCATTTAAGATTAAGATTCATATTAGAATGTAAAGAACTGTGCTTTATTAATTTAAAACATTATTTTCAGTGCTAGAAATCAAAACCAGGTCCTTGTACTGCCAGGCAGGTGTTCTCCATCCCTGGCCTTGTTGGTGTGAGACAGTCTCACTGTGTGATCCTGGCTAATCCCAAACTCAGCTCCGCCTCACAGCCCTAGGATTATAGATGTGTGCCACCATGCCCAGCTTTAACCTTTTTCTCTTAACTATTTTGGACATTTGCTTTAAAAGCTAACAGTAATAACTATGAAGTTCTGTTGAGCAACTTACACATTTTAAATCAGCATTTACGGATGAGCAGCAAAATCTTTCATTTTAGCTGTGCGGTGTGAGAAGTCTTTGTGTGTGTGCATATGGTATACATATACTTGTGAGTAAGCGCTTGTATGTGGGTGCTAGTATGTGCATGTGGAAGCCACAGGGTGACATGGACTATCTGCCTTGATCAGGCTCCACCTTATTGTTTGAAACAGATATCTCGGTGAATGGAGTTTACTGATTTGCTAGGCTGGCTGGCCAGGAACACCAGTGGTCTGCCTGTGTCCTGGGACTACTGGCACACTCGCTGATCCAAGCCCAGCTTGCTTCTCATGCTCGCACACCAAGCACTCTGCCAACTGAGCCGCCTCTCCAACCCATACAGGAATTCTGGAATCTTGGAGCTACAGAGATGGCCCATTGGTTAAGAATATTGCTGTTCTTGTAGAGAACCCAGGCTCCATTCCCATATAACCTTCTGTAACTCCATCTCATAGACTCCAGTGCCCTCCCTTGTCTTCTGTGGCCACCCATCATACACATGACACATAAACATGCAAGCGAAATACTGTACATAAATAAATAAACCTTAAAAAGATTCCTAAGTTTAACTCACAGAGCCCTCAGAAATGTTTTGTTTTGCTGTTTTGTAAAAAGAAAGAAATCTTGAGTCCTGAAGGTGACTTATAATGGGAAGGTACACATTGGTATCAGTTTATTGTGTTTTGGGTTTTTTATTTGTTTGTTTTCATTTTGTTTTGTTTTTGAGACAGGTCTCCTCTTTGTAGCCCTGGCTGTCTTAGAACTCACTATGTAAACTACACTGGCCTCAAATTTAGAGGTTCACCCTCCTCTATTTCCTGTGTGCTACAATTAAAGGAGTATACCACCATGCCGGCTGGCTGGCTATATATCTATGTTTATATTTATGTACTTAAAGTGTATCTGTGTGAGTGTGCATGTGCCATCATGGTATTACTAGTCAAAGAACAACTTTGAGGAGCTGGTTCTTTTCTTCCACCTTGGGTCCCAGGGGTTGAACTTTGGTCTCCAGGTTTAGTAGCAATCACCTTTACCTTGAGCCTTCTTGTCAGCTTCCTGTGTGTGTGTGTGTATGTGTGTGTGTGTGTGTGTGTACATACACATTATAATGCAGTTGTGGAAGTCAGAGGACAACTTGGTGTGATGAATCTTTCCTTCTACCATGCAGTTCTCAGGGGTGAATTAGGTCATCAGGCTGCTTAGCAAGTGCCTCTGTCTGCTGAGCCAACCAGTCTACACCCCATTTAGTGCTCACAGTGGCAAATTTGCTCTGGGAAATTATACCATGCTAATGGGTGTCCGTGTAGAGCATAAGCCCAGCATAGGATGATAGCTGAGTTCTGAGTCTTATGTCATGAGCTGGAACCAGCTACTTTACTGTTTGTTTGTTTGTTTGTTTGTTTGTTTGTTTGTTTTCTGTGTCATCTAGTTCCTCAGCCAGGAAGCAAGTGTAGTCTGATGTGGTATTATAACCACAGGCCTCTAAGTAGACTTGTCTGCACTTCTGGAATCATCTCTCAATTTTTGGAGATTTAATCTGTTAAAAGTATTACTCTGTTGTTCTTCCTTCTTACTGCAGATGACTTGATTCTTTAACATCACTTTCCTGAAAAACAGAATGACTTACCCTGGTTGGTGCTCTTTCTAACTAGGACTCATCTTTGGCTACTGGCTGGCTTTGTGCCTTTCTAGGGGTGACCTGTGGGAATGGCCCATGGGCACACCTCTAATATTTATACAGTGTTGGTGAGAGTTAGAAGCACTGACAGCAGAAGAGGAATCTGTATCCTTCCACACCACCTGTGTGTGTGTGTGTGTGTGTGTGTGTGTGTGTGCGTGTGTGTGTGTGTATTTATGTCAATTTGTATGCCCCATTCCTATTCTTGCCTGCCAGATAGCTGAGAATATGTAGCTGATAGTTAGTGTAAGGATCATACACACTCCTCCTTTATAAGTACTCCTTAGTCTTCCTGATCCTGACAGGAAGGCTGGAAATTCAGGATGGTCAAGACATAGGCTCAGGACCCTTATATAAACAATCACCCTTGCTAAGAGTCCCAGCTTTGTTTTTTTGTTTTTGTTTTGTTTTTTCCGAGACAGGGTTTCTCTGTGTAGCTCTGGCTGTCCTGGAACTCACTTTGTAGAACAGGCTGGCCTCGAACTCAGAGATCCACCTGCCTCTGCCTCCCAAGTGCTGGGATTAAAGGCATGCGCCACCACCGCCCAGCAAGTCCCAGCTTTGTAATGTAGGTGAATAGGTGCTATGAGTTAGCAGCCAACCACCCTGACAAGTGTGTGTGTCTCTCTTTTCTTAGCATTAACTAACTAATCTATCTATCTATCTATCTATCTATCTATCTATCTATCTATTTATTGGGGTGCAGAGACATGTATATGGGTGAACCTATGCTATGGTGCATATGTGTAGATCAAGGACAAACTGTAGAAGTCAGTTCTCTCTTCTGCCCTGTGGACTTCTGAGGGATTGGACCAAGGTCATGAGACTTGATGACAAGCACCCTTCCCCACTATGCCATCTTGCCAGCTCCAGCAGTCTATTTCTTGTTGAAATATTATATTTGGTTGGTGCTGTTTCACTCCATTTGGCAGGTGATTTTCCAAAGAGAAAGGCAGAAACCAGAGGCAGTTGGAGGAATGGGCCGGTAGTCCGGCCCTGCCCGTGCTAGGTGAACATCAGTAGCACCGACACTAGTTCCGCATCAGCAGGAAATTTAAGAATATTATTATATAATTTGGCCTGGGGCGGAGCTTAGTGTTCAGCCCTTGCCCTAGTAAGTGGGAGGCCCTGGGTTCCATTCTTAGGATTGCCAAGCAGACAAAAACCCTATCATGTGATTTGCCAGTGTTTGAAATGGCCAAACATTATGTGTCAATCAGGACAGTTAGGAGCCTATCGGAGGTGACAGTGATGGTAGCTCAGCAGTGCAGGCCTGATCCTAAGCCTGTCGAGCTTAGTTTGTCACCTGTGAGCCATGCGAGAGAAGGATGGACTCCTGCAAATTGTCCCCACCCGCTCCAACAACAAACTCTGAGTTTAGGAAGAGCAAGATCTTGCCCAGAATGCTGTGCTGCCTGCTTCATCTTCGTCTATGTGTCTTTGCCTTGGCTTGGCCCTTACACCTGCAGACATAGGTGTTCTGTAGAAGCCACACTCTTCCTCACTGAGGATGGGAAATTGATATGTAAGCCTGATGATGCACTTGTCCCGTGTGCACAGCTGTCTTTCCCTATATGTGGGGGTGCGGCCAAGCTAAGGTAGGAAATAGGGCCTGCGTCTCTCTGGGGAAGTAGCTGAGTGGTACTGTGAATCTGCTTGGACTCTGTCTTGTTCCATGGGGCCTCACCCTGAGTGATGCAACACTGTGGTTCAGGACAGAGTTGATCGGGGCCTCTTCACAGCCCCAAGATTGCAGAGCCAAAGAAGTCCAGAGGTGTGGTGCTGTGGAGCTGGGTGGCGCTTGGAAAGAGATTGACAACACCTTACAGGAGATAGATTGAGAGGCTGACTTACACACTCACAGACTTTCTTGCTGTCTTTACTGCTCCACACACATGTCCGTACCACTCTTCTCTGCTTGCTGTAGGGTCAGTGTGGGCTTATGATCTGTGACAGAGTTGGAGTTTGGGGGAGTGCCATCATCAAAGATGGCACCAGCTGGAGCTTTGGAGCCCAGTGAGTCCCATGCTTGGATTCTTTGTGGTGCTCTGTGCCAGCTTTCACTGGACACCGTACACTGTGAGCTGAGGCCATGGATACTGCTGGTCTTCTGAGCCTGCCTATGAGGGAGTGTAGCTCTGGAAAGTCACACCTTGCTTCCCATTGCTTTGATAGTGCCATCACTTTTGGCTCCCTTTGTGGGAGGTGATTTTAATATGGATTACAAAGGAAGATTCTGAAGCACAGAAGGTCAAGTTATGAGGTTATTGCAGTTACAGCAAGTGGGCCACAGTGTGTGTCTGTGTGAGTGTGTGTGTGTGTGTGTGTGTGTGTGTATGTGTATGTGTGGTGTATATCTGCGTGGTGTGTGTGTAGTGTGTCTGTGTGTGTGGTGTATGTCTGTGTGGTATGTGTGTAGTGTGTGTGTGTGGTGTGTCTGTATGTGTCAGTGTGTGTGTATATGTGTGTCTGTGTGTGTGTGTGGTGCTGTTGCTTGAGACATGAATTTTACTAAGCCAATTCTGACTCACTAAATTGCTCTGTAGCCCAGGGTGTTTATTGTGTATAGGAGGTGCATGTCATGGCACCAGGACAGAAATAGAGGACAGCTTACTTACAGGAATTGGTTTTCTCTTACCTGTGGGTGCCGGGGTCTAACTCAGATCGTCAGGCTTGGTAGCAGTCGTATTTATTCACTGAGCCATTTCACAGCCCAGAGCTGCAGCTTTTGAGCCCAGACAGTCTACTTCAGTCCTCACATGGGAATCTAGCCAAGTGCTAGAAGCAGAGAAAGGGGGTTGTGGGAACCCACAACAGGTCTCTAGAGTGAATTTGGAGTTTGTGGCCACCTGGAGATGGAATTGTAAATCACTGGAAGAGAGAGGTTTCTAATATACATTTTAAACCTCAAGGAGAATTGTAGAGCGGTTGTTTTATGGTCATATGGTAAGCTCAGTACTGACCCTGGCTCCTTAGGGGCTCCGGAAACGGTCTTGTTGTATATAAGCTCTCAGCTCTGGGTTAATTGGGTACGGGCCCCATGCAGTTGGTCTTTTTATAGTCATGTTGTGAGTGGGCACTACGTGGGTTCCAGGTGGCTCCATGAGCCTGACCCAGTGTGGACAGAGAAGTCTAAGGTTCTTAGCTAACAGCTCTGGCCATGGCCTCACCTTTTTTAGGTCCATTATGTAGCCTTCCTTCTGGTGAAGAGGTATAGGCCTGATGACACATGCCTCTCATCCCCCCTGGGGCAGGTGTTGGGTAGGTATGTACATCAAAGGGTAAACTAAGGGGGAAGTGGACAGAGGTGGGGAGTCATGCTCAAGCCAGGTAAGGGAATGGGCCCTGGGACTCTGGGATTTCCCGTTCATTCTAGTGCCTTCTGTCAACCAAGAGTTACTTGTTGAGAGAGAATATCCAAACTGTACAGACTCTTGACCATATCCTCAAACCCAAAGTCATGAGTATCCCTTCCTACATCCAGTGCCAGGAGCTAGGTAGAGTCCAGTCAGGCTCTGCTATGTGTTCATGTTCACACTACTGATGTGTGTCTGGGGACTTAGGAGTTAGGCCAGTGAGGCTCGGGTCCTAGCTTCACACGGAAGCCCTCCCAAAGGCTCCCTCCAAGGAAGTAGGTAGGTACATACTTTGATCCAACACGAAGTGTAGGTTGATGTTTGGTGCTGAGTGGTCAGAAAGGTGGCAATTTCTCATTGCTGCTTTTATGTTTTTTCCTTTTCAAGGAGTGTTCTGTCTCGCTGTTGTACTCCAGCCCACCCTGTGTACCTCTGCTTCAAAGGTGAGCCCCTCAGCTGTTGGACTCAGAGGCCTGAGTGCCGGGGCACTGCAGCAAGGGCAGCATGGACACCTGCCTCCGCGAGGCTGGTGGTTCCGGGACCTCAGTACCTTCCTGTGCGCAGCTGGCACTCGTCACTCCCACTCAGAGAGGACTCTGTGATAGAGAAGTCCCTGAAGTCCTTAAAGGACAAAAACAAGAAGCTGGAAGAGGGTGGCCCCGTGTACAGCCCGCCAGCTCAGGTGACAGTGAAGAAGTCCCTTGGGCAGAAGGTACTGGATGAACTGAAGCACTACTACCATGGCTTCCGCCTGCTCTGGATCGACACCAAGATCGCTGCCCGGATGCTGTGGCGCATCCTCAATGGCCACACGCTGACCCGCCGGGAGCGCAGGCAGGTATGGCACACACCACACCCTTTTCTTCTGCTGCAGTTATTTTCTACTCCTTTGGATGAAACATCAGTAAAAGTTTATAGAATCCCAAGCCTGTCTCATGCTACAAGTGAACTGTAATGTCAGTGCTGACACAGTATTTCCTCCCTTGGTGGTTTCCTGCAGCCTTGGGTCTCTTTCTGCCTCTAGTATGTTTTCAGAGACACTGTGTCCCTCTGGGAAAGTTTCTTAAAGTTATTTCTTTGGCTCTGTGGGCCTGGTATGTAATTCCTTCTGTCCTTAAGTTATGAAAAGACCTTTCCTAGGGCTAGAGATAATGGCTCAATCATTAAAAGCACTTGCTGTTTTTTTCAGAGGACCTGGCTTCAGTTCCTAGCACTTAGATAGTGGCTTACAAGTCTTACTCTGTAATACCAGTTTCAGGCAATCCTTCTTCGGGCCTTGCAAACCAGGCACACATGTTGTACCCTTACGTACATGCAGATAAAATATCATACACGGAAAATAAAAATAAATCGTAAAAAGGCAGGGGTGGCCGGGCAGTGGTGGCGCACACCTGTAATCCCAGCACTCTAGGAGGCAGAGGCAGGCGGATTTCTGAGTTCAAGGCCATCCTTGTCTACAGAGTGAGTTCCAGGACAGCCAGGGCTATACAGGGAACCCTGTTTTGAAAAAACCAAATCCAAACCCCACCCCACCCCCCAAAAAAGGCAGGGGTGGGGTAGAGGAGTCTTAAACCAAGTACATGGTGGCTGTGCCTATGTCCTGGCCACTTAGGAGCCTAGAGCTCAAGGATCTCAAAAAGAAACCAGACATATTCGCCTACTGTCTGTCTGTCTCTAGGGGCTGCTGCTATTGCTTTCCTTCTGTTGTCAGCTGAAGTAGTGTTCCAAGCTTGAGTGCTGGGCTGTTCTGTGCATCTGATTTTATTTCTAGCAGTTCTGCTGGTATATGTGCGTGTGTGTGTGTGTGTGTGTGTGTGTGTGTGTGTGCATGTGTGCGTGTATTGACTGGTTACCATCAGTTTGTTTGTTTTTTTTTTTTCATGGAAGGACCTTTGTCCTTTTTTTAGATTTTAGTTCTTCCTTTTGAGTCTTTAACATTTCTGAATATGTTTCATACCTGAAATGAGAATGTCTATTTTCTGACACCTGTGGGAGATGGGTTCATTCTTTGTTATGGACTTTGCCCATGGTGAGTAACTTGTGTGTTTTTATTTTCATGTGTATATGTGTGTGATTTCATATGGTGTTTGTTTGTCATTTCTTTTTCTTTCTTTTTTTTTTTAGACAGGGTCTCCTGTAGCTCAGGGTGGCCTCAAACTCACTGTGTAGTTTATGTTGACCTTAAACTTCTGATCCTCTTGCTTCCCACTTCCAAGTGACTATAGGCCTGTGCCACCAGGCTTGGTTTATACAGTACCAGGGTGGATCGAATGCATGTGTCTTAGTTGGTGTTCTGTTGCTGTGAAGAGACAGCATAACCACGGCAACTCTTATAAAAGGAAACAGTGAGTTGGGGCTGGCTTATGGTTTCAGAGATTTAGTCCATTATCATCGTGGCAGGGAGCATGGTAGCATGCAGGCTCTATATTCAGATCCACAGACAGCAAGGAGAGAGAGAGACAGAGAGAGATTAGGCCTAGCTTTGGCTTTGAAACTTCAAAGCCCAATGACATGCTTCCTCTATCAAGGCCATACATACTCTAACAAGGCCACACCTCCTAATCGGTCACAAGCAGTGCCACTCTCTGGAACTGAGCATTCAAATATCTGAGCCTCTAGGGTCCATTCTCACTCGCCCGGGCAAGCACGCTACCACCTGTCTGCATGCTCAGCCCTGTCTGGTGATTCTGTACTATGAGTTTTATTTTCAAAGGAATCTTAACTATGGGAACCCTGAGTGATGTAAGTGCCGAGCCATTTTCTCTGTACAGGTGCTTTTCTCTCTGGGTGCTGAGCCCACATCCCGTGGGCCTGTAGGAATGGAGCCTAGGCAGGAATCTGTCTGTTCTCTTTGTTTCTAGCTCTTAGGGATTTCCATAACTTAATTTGTAGGCTTCAGTTTTATTTTTAAATAAATCTTTTACTTTAAAATGTAACTGTAGGCCTTTATGCCCGCCTCAGTCATCCCCATTAGACTAATTTCAGTTCTGCCACATGGCTGGTTAGACGTCTCTCCTTCCTTCCTGGCCTACTTCCTTCCTACATGTCTGGCTGGCACCTGGCTCCTTCCCAGAATCCCTCCCTCTGTCTGGAAGTCAGTCCCACCTTACTATTCTGCTTTTTGTTGTAGGTAGAGTTTTTGTTTTTGTTTTTGTTTTTTTGTTGTTTTTTGTTTTATCGAGACAGGGTTTCTCTGTGTAGCCCTGGCTGTCCTGGAACTCACTTTGTAGACCAGGCTGGCCTCAAATTCAGAAATCCACCTGCCTCCGCCTCCCAAGTGCTGGGATTACAGGCGTGCGCCACCACCGACCCGCTGTAGGTAGAGTTTTTATTTTAACCAATCAGAAGGTGCCTTAGGCAGGCAAGGAAGGACAGAGACACATCTCTACACAGTGTACATCACTCCAAGGAGATAACTTCAGATTTGTAGAGACCTCTTGAGAAGGTGCTGTGCTTGGCCTGCCCACCTCCGCCCCGATGTTTCATCCTGGCTCAGTTTCCTGCTCTGCACAGCTCCAGACTTGGTTCAGTTTCCAGCTTTCCAGCTGATACTACCTTGTACCCTGTGGTGCCTCTGCTTTGTGAGGGACACCAGCTGTGTCCTGAATACCAGGCCCTTTGGGGGCTTATTTAGCATGTGTATGCCACTCAGGCAGGTGACTCTTAACACCTCCTAGAGTGGGACATCACAAGACTTTTGGCCCAGGTAGCATTGCCTCCCCTTGTAGGACACAGAAACCCCATCTACAGCTGATGTCCTTACGCCTCTGTCCACCCAGCCTGGGCTTCTGCTGGTTTCTATGTGCAGTCTCGGGTCAGAATGCACATCCAGAACAAATGCTGGTCCTCCCCCACCCATTCTTGTTCATCTCCGGGAAGCCTCTGCTGCCGTCAACTCAGTATAACGGACAACTCTCGCAGGTGCTCAGGCTCAAGCTGGGCAGCCCTGGGAACCTGTGTTCCTCCAGGTGCCTAGCAGCCACCCAGACTCTCAGCAGAACACAGGTCCAAGTGTTTCATACTTCCTACCCTTCTTGCCCTGCATTGTGGGCAGAGGGGCTACCTGATTGCACCCCAGGAGCAGCAGTCCGAGCACATGCTCCAGCCTTGGCCTGACCTGACTTTCTCAGCCCAGCTGCCCCATGTGAGATCCCCTGTGCTTTTGTGCTGCTCAGAAGCCTGCTCTATCACCTGCTGATGCCTTTGCAGTAGGCAGGCTGGGACCCTTCGTTGGCAGTGGACCCATGCTTGTGCTTTTACTATGCCTAGTTGCTACTTGCAGATGCCTGCTGAACCTGCATAGATTGGAAGTGGTAGTCCAGGTGTGGTAGTGCACACACCTTTAATGTCAGGGACGGGAGGCTCTCTGAGTTCAAGGCCAGCCTGGTCTACATAATGAGTTCCAGGCCATCCAGGGGTACATAGTGAGATGCAATAAACAAAAAACAACAAACAAATGAAAAAAGAAAGAAACTAGAAGTGGTTAATTCCATAACACATGTGGCATTTGTTGTATCTGTAGGGGAGATGCTGTCACTGGGTTCTCATGAGCATGTTAGGCCATCCCCGTGGGTCCTTAAGACACACCAGCTCTTGGGGCTGAAGAAATAACTCACAGGGAAGAGGGCTTGCTGCTCTTCCAGAGAACCTGAATCCAGGCCCTGTCCCTGGATCAGCAGCTGCCTCGCAGCCACCTGTGCCCCTGCTCCAGGCATCCCCGCACCTCCGCCCTGCACTCACATGATGTTTTCCCGTACAGACACACACATCGATAACTGTGTGAGCACATGTATGGATATGGCTTTGGCTTCTCAGTCCCTACAGCTCCAGGTCACTTGTCCACTGGCACTTGGCATGCCAGTAAACAACTAGCTTGGTGGGCTGAGTGTGGCAGTGGTAAAGCACATGTTTAATGTATATACAAATGGCCTTGGGCTCTTTCCTAGCCCACACAGAGAAAGAAAAAGAAAATTAGCTTCTTGACTTACTTTTGCATTGAAGTCCATCTCTACATTGATATACTAGAATCATATTTTTTAATAATATCAGCTGGACAGTGGTGGCGCACACCTGTAATCCCAGCACTCTGGGAAGCAGAGGCAGGCGGATTTCTGAGTTTGAGGCCAGCCTGGTCTACAGAGTGAGTTCCAGGACAGCCAGGGCTATACAGAGAAACCCTGTCTCGAAAAAACCGAATCCAAAAAACCAAAACAAAAAACAAACAAACAAACAAACAAAAAACCCCAAAACAATATCAAATATGTGTGTATGTGTCTAGAAAATATTTATTTTTTGTTTTAATGTGTATGGGTGCTTTGCCTGCATGTATGTGTGGATGTGCATGCCTGGCATCCTCAGAGCCCAGAAGAGGGAATCAGATCTCATAAGACTGGAGGTACAGATAGTTGTAAGTTGCCATGTGGATGCTGGGAATTGTACCCGTGTCCTCTACAAGAGCAGCAAGTATTCATAATTAGTGAGCCATATTGCTAGCCCTGTTCACCTTTTCCCCCTGTTAGACATGGCTTTACTATGTAGCCAATGCTGTCCTGGAACTTGATGAAGACCAGAGTGGCCTCAAACTTATAGTGATCCATCTGTGACCCACCTGTTTTTGTCTTTCGAGCTCTGGGGCTAAAGGCTGCACCATTACTCCCAGCTGACTTTTTTTTTTTTTTTTTTTTTTTTGACAAGTTGTGACTGTGTAACACAGGCTGGTTTCGAATTCAAAATCCTCTTGTTTGTCCCTCCCAAATGCCATACCATCACTATGCCTGGCTCCCCAACCCAAATATAGTCTTTCTTTTTTTCCCTTTGTTTGTTAAGACAGAGTTTCTATGAAACCTCCTGCCTCTGACTCTCAAGTACTAGAATTAAAGGCGTGCACCTCCACTGCCCAGTGTAACTCTGCTTATTATGTTTCTATACTTTTTTTTTTTTAATTTTTCTTTTCAAGACAGGGTTTCTCTGTGTAGCCCTGGCTGTCCGGGAACTTACTCTGTAGACCAGGCTGGCCTCGAACTCAGAAATCCGCTTGTCTCTGCCTCCCAAGTGCTGGGATTAAAGGCATGCACCACCACTGCCCAGCATGTCTATACTCTTAAGGAATTCTTTCTTTTAATGCAGTGTTAGGGGTCTTGTACGTTGTATACAAACGCTCTACTATTAAGTCGCACTCCCAACCCAACAAGTCACTCCTTTAAATATTTAAAGGCAACTGGTAGGTCAAGTCATTGAGAAATGATTAAGTCTTCAGGGCTGTGATCTAATGCACTCTAACCGTAAGTGGAGGTGTGTCCTTGGTGGCTCTGACTTTCTGCTCCTTTGTTGTTGCCTCCTAGCGGCCTTAATGTGAGCTTCCCTGCTCTGCCAATCCATGTGTACCATGATGGATGGAAACCTCTGAGACCATGAGCAAAGATAAATTCTTCCTTCTGTTAAATTGTTTTCTCAGGTGTTTTAGTCAATTATAAGAAAATGTATTGATATAGAAAGTGGATACCAGAAACAGAGGCATATGTTATTAATCCTGACCCTGTGGTTCTTAAGCCTTTGGAACTGGTATGAGGAAGAATTTTAACAGAGCTTGATGAATGATTCTGTCGGGAGCTCAGAAGACCAAAATTCTGACAGAAATATGGCCAGTAAAGACCATGTAGTTAGTCAGGGGCTAAAATATTTGCCATAAAACATGAGGCAGAGTTCAGAGTCCGTCCTGGCACCTGCATTAAAGCTGGACTTGGTGGCACATATCTATAAACCTAACTCTGGGGCTGTGCAGACAGGAAGGACTTGAGGATCACTGATTAGCCAGCATAGCCAAAACAGCAAGCTCCAGGTTCAGAGATAGTCTCTGCAAACATTATAGAGAGCAATAAGGGATGACACCTAATGTCAACTGTGGGCCAGCGCACACACAGCGCACACGCGACTGCACATGCACTCCACTGACATAAATTTTCAGTCAGAAACAGGACTTGATTGAGAATTGGGCTAGAGGCCACTCATGTTCTATTCTGGCAAAGAACATGTCTAAATTTCATCTGTGTCTTCAAACTGTGGGAGCTTGAATTTAAAGGTGACTAATTTAGCAGTGGAAATTTCAAGAAAAAAAAAAACAGACTGTGGAATAGTTTATTCCTTGGATGTTTTTTACCAGATTTATAATGAGGATCAAGAGCAAGAAACTGAGTAAAAAGACTTGAAAACTTGCACTTGGGCCAGAAAACCCAGTAAAAGGTTGGAGCTCAGGATGATTGAGACCGTGGAGCTGGAGAAATGTCTCTGTGGCTTAGAACACTTGTCGATCATGCAGAAGACCTGGGCTCAATCTCAGCACCCAGATGGTGGCTCACAACCATCTCTAACTCTACTCAGACACCCTCTTTTGACCTCTTTGTACACCAGGCACACTCATGGTATACATACATACATACATACATACAAGCAAAACATTCATATACATAAATAAATCAAAATAAAAATTATACATAGACCATTAAAACATAATGGGACCATAAGAAAACAAGTGGATACTCTCTAAGATGTTAGAGCATTTAGAAATCGTCCAGTCCGTGGCCTGTAATAGACTCCACCATGGAAAATTACAAACTCATTTGAAGAACTTCACAGGCCCCCCTACTTGCAAGGAGTGATCCAAGACATCTTTCCAAGATTGTTATCTTGTCTAATTGTCCTCTTTTTTGAGCCTATCTTGTTTATTTCTACAAATACCCTGTGCATCTGGTGACTGGTAAGTTAGCCCCTATCCCTTTTTCTTGAAGGCCATTGATATGCAGTTTAGATTCTGAGAGAGAAAGGGTTTCTGAAGTATCTGCTAAGAGCTCTCAAGTCACCTCACCCTTAGCTCAGTTTGTTGTTAGGCTGGGAGAAATACCCTACCTGCTCTGTCGCTGCTCACGGACCCACGTCTTTTAGTTTCTCCGGATCTGTGCAGACCTCTTCCGTCTAGTGCCCTTCCTGGTGTTTGTGGTGGTGCCCTTCATGGAATTCCTGCTGCCTGTAGTTGTGAAGCTCTTCCCCAACATGCTGCCGTCCACGTTTGAGACCCAGTCTATCAAGGTAAGGGCACTGGGACTTTGAGTACACTTGAATGAGTCTAGTCTGAAGACTAGGGAGATGGGAAAGCAGGTAAAGAAAGCACTTGCAGGAACTTAAATCTCTGCAGCCATGTTTAAATCAAGCGGGGTAATGCACCGGTAACCTCGGTCAGTGCTCCCATGGCAAAATGTAAGGTAGAGACAGGACAGTTCCCAGAAGAAGATGGTGTGCCAGCCAGTCACAAACAACAAAGGAGAAGCCCTGTCTCAAACAGGTAGATGATAAGGACCAAGGTATCCTCTGATCACACCCAATGTCCACTCTCACGTAAGTCAACACACACACCAAATAGAAAACTAGTCTAAAATTCCATCCAGACTTCCACACACCGTTTCCTATGTGTCAGCTGGTTCTTTTGTAACACACCGGCTGAGTTGAGTGATTGTATCAGACCAAATGACCCCAAACACCCCAAAGCCTCACTGTCTGGCCCCTTACGGAACAAGTTCACCAGCTTCTGCTATTGAGGTAGGGTTGGGAATTCACACAGACTTTTTTTTTTTAGAACCATGAAATATTTGAGTGTATATTACTTAAATTTTGTTCCTTGAGAGTTATGGGATGTAGGAGACTTACCTTGCAGTGGGCAGCAGTCTGAGCAGGCTTTGAGACTACTTTGTACAGTAGAGACAGGTAGTGGTGGAGGGCAGACAGACGGTCAGTAGCACTGGAGTATAACCTTCACTTTGCTCTTGCAGGAGGAAAGGCTGAAGAAGGAGCTTAGGGTGAAGCTGGAGCTAGCCAAGTTTCTCCAGGACACCATAGAGGAAATGGCCCTGAAGAACAAGGCAGCCAAAGGGAATGCCACCAAAGATTTCTCTGCATTTTTCCAGAAGGTGCAGCACTCCCCCATCAGGGGATAATTCGAATGTCAAGCACTATGAAGCTTTTCTTCCCTCTTCCTTCTGCTGCTGCTGCTTTTCCTCTTCCTCTTTCTCTTCTTCTTCCTTTTCCTCCTTTTCCTCCTCCTTCTCAGCAGACTCAAGCCCCTAGAACAGAGCATAAGCTAACTGCCTGCTCCCTGTGCTCACTCCCTCACAGGAGCTGTAGGTGGCCTCCTCCTGTCAAGGAGAAACAGGTGTGGCATGAGATCTCAGGTCACTGCCCACAGTCCTGATGGAAAAAGAATAATAGAGCTGATCCCACAGCTGGCGCTGCCAGGCTCCTGGGAGACAGCAGCCTGGATGGTGCTATAGGCACTGGTCCTCTGTATAGTAGTGCCAGCCCAGGCTTCGTCTGCCTGAGGTATGGCAGCTCCTGGAGAGCATGGTGAGCAGTAGGTGGTCTGGAGCTCTGCATCCACTCTCTTGGTTCTTTCCAGCTGGGACCAGAGGTTAGCTGTGGGACAGGAGCATGTATAGTTTGGACCTACTGAATAATACTTGGGATTACTTTTGCAGATCCGGGAGACAGGGGAGAGACCCAGCAATGAGGAAATCATGCGTTTTTCCAAATTATTTGAGGATGAACTGACCCTGGACAACCTCACAAGGCCTCAGCTGGTAGCACTGTGCAAGCTGCTGGAGCTTCAGTCCATTGGCACCAACAACTTCCTGCGTTTCCAGCTCACCATGCGCCTGAGGTCCATAAAGGCTGATGATAAGGTGAGCTGGACCGAAGGCCGCCTCTGTTGTAGGGTCCTGTCTGGCCACTGTGAGATACCTACCTTCTTGTCTGTGTCTTGTCCATGCGTCTCCGTTACCTTTTCTGTCTGCAGTGCTCTGTCTTCTCATTTTTCTTTTACATTTTCTTGTTATTCCTTTTTCCTACATAACTCAGGCTGGCCTAGAACTCACTAAATGACCCAGGTTAGCCTCATGTTTTTGGCAATCCTCCTGCCCCATGTTCTTGAGTGCTGGGATTACAAGCATAAACCACCAGACCTCAGTTATGTTTTGTTTTGTTTTTTCGCCCCTTGGGAGAACAGTCCTTGGGATTGAATCCAGAGCCTCACATGCTATGTAAGCACCCTAAGAGGGTTATATCCTTAACCTCTTTTCCCATTTTTAAAGTTGTATTTTATATATAGGAATCTATGTGCACTCTGTGTGTGCCTGGTGCCCACTGAGATCAGAGGAGGTCATGGGATGGGACCGGAGTGATGGGACTCCTGTGGAGACACCTCTCCAGCCCCACTTGATTTTCTTTTTCACATTTTTTTCTTTTTCTATTTTTCATGCGTGTGTGTAGTATTTATGTGTGTACATATGTTTGCATGTGTCTGGGAAAGGTGAATGTTTGGAATGGGTTCACATGCATCTGGAAACCCAAGGAAAGCGTTAGGAATCATCCTTGATTGTTCCTCCATCTTGCTCAGTCTAGCAGGGTCCTCTAGTCAAACCCATAATTCACCATCATGGCTGATTTCTGAGCCAGCATGCTGGGAGGATTCCTCTGTCTTCCAAGGCTGGGTATCATGTAACCCAGGCTAACCACCAGTTCACTATGTAGTCAAGATTAGCATTTAACTTTTACATATGTATGTATGTATGTATGTATGTATGTAACTACACTGTAGCTATTTTCAGATACACCAGAAGAGGGCACCGGACCCCATCACAGATAGTTGTGAGCCACCATGTGGTTGCTGGGATTTGAACTCAGGACCTTTGGAAGAGCAGTCAGTACCCTTAACCGCTGAGCCAACTCTCCAGCCCCAGCATTTAAGTCTTTTAAAACAATTTTGTAAACATGTATTTATTTAGTGTGTCTGTGTGTGTGTATACACAGGCATGGGCTCCCACACTGTGTGTGTGGAGTCAGCTGTATTTGCATGAGCCTCATTTTTAGTTCTATCATGTTGGTCTCAGGGCTCACACTCAGGTCTCTAATCTTGGCCTTCAGCCCTCGTTCCTCTTGCTTCCACCTCATGAGTACTAGGAGCTAGGACAGCAGGCCTGTCCCGGCTCACTTAGCCCCAGCACTCCTTCTTTGCTTTTTATTTTGTACAGGGTCTCAGTTACCGGACCAGCCTTGAACTTTCTTTTCTTTTTTTTTTTTAAAGTTAGTTAGTTAGTTTGTTTGTTTATTTTGGTTTTTTGAGCCAGGGTTTCTCTGTGTAGCCCTGGCTGTCCTGGAACTCACTCTGTAGACCAGGCTGGCCTCGAACTCAGAAGTCTGCCTGCCTCTGCCTCCCAAGTACTGGGATTACAAGCGTGCGCTACCATGCCCGGCTTAAGTTTATTTATTAATATATGTGAGTACACTGTAGCTGTCTTCAGACACACCAGAAGAGAATGTCAGATCTCATTACGGATGGCTGTGAGCCACCATGTGGTTGCTGGGATTTGAACTCAGAATCTTGGAAGAACAGTCAATGCTGTTAACCACTGAGCCATCTCTCCAGCCCCTTTGCTGTTCTTCTTGGTTTTCTCTGCTTGCTTATTTTATTTTCCTGAAGTACAGGAACTGACTGTAATGGCCGAGATTCTTCTTTCAGGAAGGACTCCCTCAGTGAGCAAGCCCAAGGGTTAGCTGCCTCCACCCTTGCCAGGATGGCCCTTGCTGGGAAGGTGTCAGGGAGCTAGCAGAAAGATGACTTCTGTCCTCAGCAAGTAGTGAGGGGCCCTAGGGACAAGTGTCAGGTGAGGGCAGCAGGGTCCCTGGGGTGTCACTGGGAGCTGTGTGGGAAGCAGTAACAATAATGAGGACCTTGTGCCCTGGCAGCCAGGGTGGCAGCAGACGTGGGACAGGGGTTACAGACAACCCTGTAGTCATGCTGGACATGTGTTTACCTTAGGGAGACAGCCAGTGCAAAATGAGAAGGCTGTGTCCTCACTTATTTTAAAATTTATCCCTTAACTTGTGGAGAGACACCTCTGTGACTTGTAGCAGCTGGGCCACATGAAACCTCGATGAAGAATAGGATGGAGAGCACAAGGAACTGGTGCTGTGCCTGTGTTCCCTGTGGAGAAGCAGCCAGGGGTGGTCTTAATTGTAGGATGTGAAACAGACAGATCAAGGTTTGTGTTTGGTTGAGAAAAACCTTATAACAGAGCATATAACTATGGCTGTTAGCTGCAAAAGCATAACTGCAGCATCTGTAAAAGTGGTGCCCACCCTACCCCACCCCAGCATCTGTAAAAGTGGTGCCCACCCTATCCCACCCCAGCATCTGTAAAAGTGGTGCCCACCCCACCCCACCCCAGCATCTGTAAAAGTGGTGCCCACCCCACCCCACCCCAGCATCTGTGAAAGTGGTGCCCACCCCACCCCACCCCAGCATCTGTAAAAGTGGTGCCCACCCCACCCCACCCCAGCATCTGTGAAAGTGGTGCCCACCCCACCCCACCCCACCCCAGCATCTGTGAAAGTGGTGCCCACCCCACCCCACCCCACCCCAGCATCTGTAAAAGTGGTGCCCACCCCACCTCAGCATCTGTAAAAGTGGTACCCCAACCCACCAGTGTCAGAGGAAGCCAGTGAGGCTGAAAGTAGAATTCCATCCAGATTCTACTGCTGAGTACCCATGTGTCTATTTTGGTTGAAAATCACCTGTCGGGGCAGAGAAATGACTACTAGTAAGCCACTTGCTGTCTTTACAGTGAGTGTGGGTTTGGTTCCCAGCTCTCATGGTGGGTCACAACCATCTCTAGCGCCAGTGTCAGAAGGTTTGCTTTTCTTTCTTTCTTAGTTTCTTTCCCTTCCTTCCTTCCTTCCTTCCTTCCTTCCTTCCTTCCTTCCTTCCTTTCCTTTCTTTCCTTTCTTTCTTGTTTGTTTGTTTGTTTTCCTTTCTTGGATTTTTGAGACAGGCTTTCTCTGTGTAGCCCTGGCTGTCCTTGAATTTGCACTGTAGAACAGGCTGGCCTCGAACATGGAGAGTCACCTGCCTCTATTTACTAGGATTAAAGGCGTGTGCCACCAGCTCCAGGAGATTTTCAGTACCTTCTTCTGACTTCAAGTCTTTTAAAGTTGAAAAGGAAGAAAGGGAGGAAGAAAAATCACTTGTCATACCAAGAGCAAGGAGGAGGCCCATAGGTAAAGAAAAGCAATGCAGTAGCCGGGCATGGTGGCGCACGCCTGTAATCCCAGCACTTGGGAGGCAGAGGCAGCCGGATTTCTGAGTTCGAGGCCAGCCTGGTCTACAGAGTGAGTTCCAGTCCAGCCAGGACGACACAGAGAAACCCTGTCTCGAAAAACCTAAAAAAGAAAAAGAAAAAAGAAAAGAAAAAAGAAAAGAAAAGAAAAGAAAAGAAAAGAAAAGAAAAGAAAAGAAAAGAAAGGCAATGCAGAGATATGCCAGTACGGAGAGGTGATGGGGAGGCTGGAGAGGTGATGGGGAGGCTGGAGAGGTGATGGAGAGACTGGAGAGGTGATGGGGAGGCTGGAGAGGTGGTGGGGAGGCTGGAGAGGTGGTGGGGAGGCTGGAGAGGTGGTGGGGAGACTGGAGAGGTGGTGGGGAGGCTGGAGAGGTGGTGGGGAGGCTGGAGAGGTGGTGGGGAGGCTGGAGAGGTGGTGGGGAGGCTGGAGAGGTGGTGGGGAGGCTGGAGAGGTGATATAACCACAGGCACACACCACTGCCCAAGCTTCTGATAGAATCCTTGAAGCGGCTGTTATATAGAAGTTTAAACGCACTTTTCAACTAAGTGAACATCTCCCCGAGTGTACAAGGATTTAAAAAATCACGGAGAGTTAGAGCCACACAGGAGGCCTGGCAGTAGGGTGCAGCAGCAGTCAGAGGGTGGGGCAGTGGACAGGAGCTGCCTCTGACAGTGGCAGGCAGAAGCTAGTGAACACTGACCAGCACTACAGTCTGTTCACAGTCAGCGTCCAATGTTTATGTTAGCAGGATCCAGAGGAATGGAGAGCCAGGGTGGCCAGGACCAAAGAACCTGGAGGAACTATAACCTTAGGTTTCTGGCAGAGTAAGCCGGGCCGTGGTGATGCACCTTTTATCCCAGCACTTGGGAGGCAGAGGAGGTGGATTTCTGAGTTGGAGGCAAATCATAGTCAGCTGCTGTGGACAGTCTGAGGCAGCCGCATGCCTCACACCTGGGTTTAAAATGAAAACATAATATTTTTGTGTTTTTTTAAAGAAATGAAAATTCCAGAATTGTCACTACACTGAGCTTTCTGTGGCAAATCATGAGTGGGCAGTGGCAGCAGGCAGTGCTGACAGGACAGAGTTCTAGCACAGGAAGAAGTAGGTCCTCCCTGGCATCTTCTTTAGGAGTTGCATACAGGGAGGTGGCATTTCTGACATGCTGGGGTTAAGTCTAGCCATTTCGTGCTTTCAAGGTCTTTTTTTGTTTCTGGATGTCTCAAATCACTTGAGACTCAGAACCTGCTCTGGTGGCACTATTTTGTTTGTCTGTCTCTGTCTCTGTCTCTGTCTCTGTCTCTGTCTCTGTCTCTGTCTCTGTCTCTCTCTCTCTCTCTCTCTCTCTCTCTCTCTCTCTCTCTCTCTCTCTCTCTCTCTCTCTTTTTCCTGGTGCCAGGGATAGACCCTTAAGTCTCAAGGCACTGAACTATGCCTCAGCCTAATACCTCAGCAAAACATACCAGGAAAACGGTGGTGGCTGCTTCTTCTCTTCCTCTTCCTCTTCCTTCATTTTTAAAATTGTATGTATATGAGTGTTTTGCCTACATTTGAGTGCCTGGTGCCATGGAGGTCAGGGAACTCCAGGTGGTTGTGAGCTCCCGTGGGGTGCTGAGAACCAAACCCAGGGCCTCTGCAAGGGCAGCAAGTGCTCTTAACTGATGAGCGTCTCTCCAGCCCCAGGAACGTCGTTTCAAATTCAATAGTTTTTCCCAGTTGTGTTAACATCAGTGTCATAGATCTGGGATGCTCTTGCAAAGCAATAATTGGCTTATTTTCTCTTCCAGCTGATTTCTGAGGAAGGGGTGGACAGTCTGACTGTGAAGGAGTTGCAGGCAGCCTGCCGAGCACGAGGCATGCGAGCGCTCGGTGTCACAGAAGACCGTCTGAAGGGCCAGCTGAAACAGGTATATGGCCTTAGTGGCTGGTTGGGACAGGTTCATAGCTTTTTTCCTCCTCTGGGAATTATCTACCTTTGCTCCAGACAGCATAGGGTTTGTGTGGGTTGGAGGTGGTCCTCAAACTAGAAAGCCCCTGAAGTTGGGGTATGGCCCAAGTGAATGCATATCTGGCACATATGCCCAGAATTCCACCCTCAGCATGGGAAGTATACACATAACACACAGACCTGAATGTGGTGGCACATTTTGAGACAGAAGGATCAGAGTTTGAGGCTAGCCTGAGCTTTAAAGTAAGACCCTGTCAGCTGGGTGGTGGTGGCGCACGCCTGTAATCCCAGCACTTGGGAGGCAGAGGTAGGCGGATTTCTGAGTTCGAGGCCAGCCTGGTCTACAGAGTGAGTTCCAGGACATCCCGAGCTACATAGAGAAACCCTGTCTCGAAAAAAAAAAAAAAAAAAAGTAAGACCCTGTCACAGAACAAACAAGCAGAGTGAAATAGGTGAGCTGATAACCTGCTTAACATGGGATCTAAAGTTATAGTTTATAAACAAATGTATCAAGCCATGTGTGGTTTTGCCTTTAATCCCAGCACTCAGGAGGCAGAGGCAGGCTGGTCTCTCAGTTCAAAGCCAGCCTGGTCTACATAGTTCTAGGGCAGCCAGAATTACACAGATAAACCCCACCTTGACTGTGGGGGTGGGGTGGAATGGCTCTACTTGCGGGAGCATCTCCTCGGCCTCCATCTTGTTTTTACAGAGTGCTGGAGGCTGAGGCGAAGGCTGCACATGTGTTAGGGCCACACTTTGCCATTGAGCTAGCCTCTGCCCTCTGAAATTTTTGTTTTCTTTGTTGTATGAAACCAGGTCTCACTGTGTAGCTGTAGCTGTCCTAGAACTTGCTGTGTGGACTAGACTGGTCTTGAATTCACAGAGATGCATTCACCTGTGCCCCTGCCTCCTAAAGTGCTGAGATCAAAGGTGTAAGCCTCCACATCAGCCTGCCATCCAAAAGTCAAAAAAGAAAGTAGGGACTTTTTTTTTTTTTTTTTTTTTGGTTTTTTGAGACAGGGTTTTCTCTGTGTAGCTCTGACTGTCCTGGAACTCACTTGGTAGAACAGGCTGGCCTCGAACTCAGAAATCCGCCTGCCTCCACCTCCCAAGTGCTGGGATTAAAGGCGTGCGCCACCACTGCCCAGCAGTAGGGACTTTTTTTAGATAAGGTTTCATACTATGTGGCCCAGGCTGGCCTCAAATTTCTAGGTATCCTTCTGCCTCAGAACTTCTAAAATTATTATTTATATCTAAATACATTGTCCAGTGAGATAGTTCCATGAGGAAAGGTACTCCACATTTGACAACTTGAGTTGGATTCCAGAACCCATGTAATAGAAGGGAAGAGTGACTCCCAAATGTCGCTCTGAGTTCCAGTCATATGCCTCTGTGGCATGTGCTGCCACCCCCTTCCAAGTAAAAGAATGTACAGGAAAGGAGCAAGTTACAAATCGTAACAGGTACCATGTAAGGTGTGTGTATATCAACCCTAGGCCTGTTTTTATTTCTTAAGTGCCTAGGCTGCTATAGATTGCGTGATGCTCCTGCCTCAGCTAGGGCAGGAATTACAGGTAAGCACCACCATTCCTGGGCCAGTGTACAAGCCTGTTTCTTTCTTTTTTTTGTTTTAAAGATTTATTTATTATTATATATAAGTATACCGTAGCTATCTTCAGACACTCCAAGAGACTGCGTCAAATCTCATTAAGGATGGTTGTGAGCCACCATGTGGTTGCTGGGATTTGAACTCAGGACCTCTGGAAGAGCAGTCAGTTCTCTTAACCCCTGAGCCATCTCTCCAGCCCTTATAAGCCTGTTTCTAAGCTCAAAGCATACTGACAATTCTCAAGGACCAGGAGCTAATGATTAGTTGTTCAGTTTACTGAAGGGTATGGATGTGTATACTTTATATATATTGGGTATATTTTTGTTTGTTTTTTGTTTTTTTGTTTTTTGAGACAGGGTTTCTCTGTGTAGCCCTGGCTGTCCTGGGACTCACTCTGTAGTCCAGGCTGGCCTCGAACTCAGAAATCCGCCTGCCTCTGCCTCCCAAGTGCTGGAATTACAGGTGTGCACCACCACCACCCGGCTTGGGTATATTTTTAATGTTTATTTTATTTGTATGGGTATTTGAATGCATGTTTGTATTATCTCATGCATGTTAGTGCCTATGGAGACCAGAAGAGGGTGTCAGGTCCCCCATAACTGGAGTTAGAAAGAGTTGTGAGCTGTCATGTGAATGTTAGGTACTGAACCCAGGTCCTCTGCAGAAGCAGCGAGTGATCTTCCCAGCCCCTGAAATGCATTTTAGTGACGTAATGAACCTGTTTGCTCCCGTCATGCTTGCTTGTGGCACCCAGAGTCTGTATCTCAACTAAACAGCCATAAAAAGAAACTGTGGAGTGGGTGTCCATTGCCTTGCAGGAGAGGCACGGGGCTGTGGGGCAGGCAAGGACAGCGTGCCCAGTAACTGTGCTTTCTTCCAGTGGCTGGACTTGCACCTGCATCACGAGATCCCCACATCACTGCTCATACTGTCCCGGGCCATGTACCTCCCAGACACCCTCTCACCTGCTGACCAGCTGACGTCTACCTTACAGACCCTTCCAGAAATTGTGGTATGTATTGTCAGAAGACCCTTTCTATTCCTTATCTCTGTGGGCTTGGGATGGGACCTCACCTTCACAGCTGTGGGAGCTCTTCCAAGAGACCGTGGTCTTCCTGTTCTCTGTCAGCTCCCTGGTTTGTCTCCCTGCCCAGCCTCCTGTAGAGAACAGTCTCAGGCACAGCAGTGCCAACGTGGCAAATCTGAATTGATGCATTTTTGTTCTCTTATTCTTTAACTCAAACAGTCCCCTGTGGAGGGGAACCTCACCCTTCGAAGACTTGAAACCTCCAAACATAGGAGGCAGCATGCCATTGTGTACCCTGTTGTTTTGTCTGAAGCCTGGGTGGTAACAATACGCAGAGAGAAGTAAGGGCACTTCAGATCTGGCACCTCAGGCCCACTGCAGTTACCTTCTTCTTTCTCCCTTCCTCTGAAGGCAAAGGAGGCTCAGGTAAAAGCAGCAGAGGTGGAGGGTGAACAGGTGGACAACAAGGCGAAGCTGGAGGCCACACTGCAGGAAGAGGCCGCCATCAAGCAGGAGCACCTAGAAGAACTAAAGAGAGCTGCTGAGGCTGTGGTGAGCAGCCTACACTGACTGACGGACACTCTGTGGGACCCAAAACTCTCCCAGCCAAGTTCCTTAAAGCCTTGTAGCTGTGTATGTGGCTCGCAGGCCTATCCTGTCTTTTTCTGCCAGGGTCAAAATGGTTCAAGGGCACGGGAGTGCGAGCTCTCCGGGATGGTGTAATAGAAGACACGATGTGACATCTAACTCTCTAGGCACCATTGGCATAGGAGGGGCCAGCTTAGCAACCAAGCAGGAGTCACCAAGGGACCCACCTCCTCAGGGTTGTTTTCCTGCAGTTGCGGACTCCCCAGGACTCTGCTCAGCTCACCTCTTGGCTTCCGTGGTCTCGGAAGCTGCAGGAAGCTGTAATGTTACTGGAGCTTGGAGTTGCCTGGGTTATTCATGTGCATCCCTTCACCTAGTCTCAGTCCCCGAGCTGGAGCAACATGCTCTGACTGACTCTGTTGAGTTGGCCTCAGGCGGCTGGCTGGTTGTGGGTCGGGGGACATGCTGCCACTGGATAGTGATCAGTCAGTCTCCATGTCACTGCAGAGCATTCCAAGTGTGACCTGTCAGGGCGACATGCTGAGTGTGCACCAGAGCCAGGTGACTAGGGTGACAGTGTGGTACTGCTTATATTTCAGAAGGACATCCAGCCAGAAGTAGCAGAAGCCACTGTCCCTGGGAGGCCAGGGCCCGAGCTTCAGCCCAAGATGGCTGATGTGATCCTGCCCTCAGAGGTACTGAAGGATACGGCACCTGTACTGGAAGGCTTGAAGGTGAGCTACATGACCAGGAGAGGAGGAGCAACGCCTGCTCTTCCATAAGACCCAGAATTGATTCTCAGCACCCACGTGGCAGCTCACAGCTGTCTGTAACTCCAGTCCAGGGGAACCAGCGTCCCCTTCTCTAGTCTCCTCAGGAATAAGGCAGACATGTGGTACATAGACCTACATGTAGGCAAAACACACCATCATACATACTCATAAACAGTCTTTTAAAAATGTAAGATAGGGCTGAGGATGTGGTTCCATTAGGGTGCTTACACAGGGTGCTTCTTACATAAAGTGCTCAGGGCCATAGGCTCAGCGCCCAGTGCTACAACACAGAAAAATGTGCCCTCCATCCGGTGTCGGTGAGGATGCAGAGGGCCTGGGTCACTTTGGAAACCACTCTGATGGTTTTCTAGAGCAGCAAACTTGCACCCTGTGATCAGCTGCTCTGCACCTAAGCACAGACACTCAGAGCAGCTGTCATTGTAGCTACCGAAAGCCACTAAGGAGAACACTGTTACAGTGTTGCTGTCCAGATGAGAAATAACTTTACCATTGGACGTCAAAACTGGTGATTTGATGATAAGCAGAGCTGGTAATCCATCTCCTGTAATGTTCTAGAAAACAAAGGCTGTCCCAAAGAGCAAAAGGCAGGTCAGTCTCGCCTGGGGATGGAATCCTGGGGAATGTAAGGAAGCATCTGGGGAGAGCCAGCACAGCTCAGAGCTGAGGTGCGCGCACTTGAGGCTGTCCTCAAGCGCTTGCCTGTGCAGTATGAACAGAAAGGCTTTCGGCATTTGAGGGGAGCAGAAGCTATTGGTCCCTGGACTTAGGTGTATCTGCTTACTCACTTCTCTCCAGGGAGAAGAGATTACCAAGGAGGAGATTGACATCCTCAGTGACGCCTGCTCCAAGCTCCAGGAGCAGAAGAAGTCCCTGACCAAGGAGAAGGAGGAGCTGGAGCTGCTGAAAGAGGATGTCCAGGACTACAGTGAGGTGGGTGGACATGGCTTCAGGGGTGTAGACCATTGTAGGCAGCCCTCCGTCAGCTGCTTAGGGCCCAGGCAGTGGGTGTCATGGGGACAGCCTAGTCATTTGATGCTTGGCTCATACTTCCGTCCATGGTAGTCTATTTTATCCAGCGGCTGCCCGCTTCCCTCTCTGCCGCCTCCTTTTCTCCTTCCGTGTAGTGCTAGATGAGTGTTGCTCCCCTCACCAATCCTCAGGCCACACTCACTCTTTCTGCTCTGAGGTAACATTATCCCCACTCTGCTGGGGAAAGCAAGGATTTCTCATCTTCCCTGTGGTAGTCCCCTCTGGCTACGTGACTTCTCCACTAGAAACCACATTTTCCCCTCACTCCCCCTGCTCCTCGCCCTGCTCTTAGCCCTGTGACCTCTGACCCACGTAACGAAGCTGTGCTTAGACTTCCTTGAGCCTTTGTATTTGTTCATTGCTAACTCAAAGGAAGTTTAAATTCAGAATAGATTTTAAAGTTTAAACTTAGAAAAATAAATTAATAAGAATAAATTTTCATGAGAGAAATAAGATTCTCCAGTTTCTAGGATGAATTTAATTCTTTTGTTTGGTTGATTTCTGTTTTGTGGAGCTGGGGACCGAACACAGAACCTTGTGTGTAGTACCTTGTACCACTGGGCCACGTCCCAGCACAAATTAATGGCTTAATTTTTAAGAGCCCTCCCTCTTTTTTGGGATAAACTTTAAATTAGGACTTACAGGAGATCAAGAAGGAGCTTTCAAAGACGGGTGAGGAGAAGTACATAGAAGAATCTACAGCTAGCAAGAGGCTGTCCAAGCGAGTACAGCAGATGATTGGGCAGATTGACGGCCTGATCGCGCAGCTGGAGACCACTCAACAGACCGGCAAGCTGGGCCCCACTGAGAGCTCTCCAACAGGGTGAGTGACCTCTGGTTCCATGCCTGTCCACCTCACCCGGGGCAGCCAGGACTACAAGAGGTCTTCGCTCTCACTTTCCTCCCTCCACAGCTGTTTCTGTCTCCCCATGCTTGCTTTACGAGGTAGATCAAGCCCTGCCTTCCCATCCCTTTGAACTTTAGTCTTAACCGCACTTGGCTCCGGGTTCTCCAGACTGTCAGGCTTCTCCACTTCTTTTCGTTTCTAACCCTGGTACGACACCATTGTGGGCAGTCTGCCTCCCTGAGCAGACACCAGCAAACGGGAGGCACACCATGCTTTGTGACCCAGCCATGAGTGGACTGGCCACAAGTCCTGACCATCAACTACAGGAGGGCAGGTAGCCACAGCTGGGCTCAGCTTCTGCTCTAGGTCCTCCAATTGGCTGTTGGCGGCCTGGAAGGCATGGGCTAAGGACCCGTGGTGCTCCCCACTGTGGGCATATGCACGTGTGTGGTGCCCATGGAGGCCAAAAGAAAGTGTCAGATCCCCTAGAGCTGGAATTATAGACGATTGTGAGCCACCCAACATGGGTTCTAGAAACTAAACTCAAGTCTTCTGCAAGTGCAACAATTGTTTTTAACCACTGAGCCATCTCTCCAGCCTCAAGACTTTTTTTCAGTTTTATGTGTATGTGTGTATATGTGGTATGCATCAGCATGTGTGTGAGTGTGGTATTTGTATATGAGCTATATATGTAAATGTGTATGCTGGTATACATGGCTTATGTGCACGTGGAGGCTGTCAGCCTACAAACCCATGATCTTCCTGTACCTGCCCCTACCCAATAGCACTGCAGTTATAAATATGGGTGAGCACTACCAGCTTTTTACATGGGCTCCGAGGATTTGAACCCAGGTCCTCATGTAGTAAGAACACTGCCAGCTGCTAAGTAACCTCCCCAGCATCCAAGGATGCTTTCTGTAAGTGTCCATGCTAGCCTTGCATCTTGAAGGGAAAGAGGCTTAGGATCTCACTGTGGGAGAAGTCCTGCTGATCGTTCCAGTCCATGCATGGCTCCAGGATCAGAGTTTATGGGAAGAGCAGTGGGTAAGGCATGAGACCGAGCACCTGGCCAGTCTCACATGCAAACTACTCCCCAGGGAGAGCGTCATCAGCGTCAGTGAGCTCATCAGCGCCATGAAGCAAATCAAGCACATTCCAGAACATAAGCTCATCAGCCTGACCTCGGCCCTGGATGAGAATAAGGATGGCAATATCAACATCGATGACCTTGTTAAGGTGGGTCAGTACAGGAGCCAGGCCAGCCTGGCTGCTGTCCTGTTTGAGGGCCCAGGGGTTTGTGGAGGGGCTGCTTATTCAGAGTTTTAAGACGATCAGTCATTGGTTACAGGTACTAGCTGCTCTTCCAGAGGAATGAGGTTCAGATCCCACCCCCACATGGCAGCTCACAACAGTCTGTAACTCTAGCTCGAGAGGATCTGACACCTTCACAGACATGCAAACGGGCAAAACACCAGCTTTTCAAATGAAGGCTATTGGGAGGTCAGGTTTTCAAGCCCAAGTGTCTTAGCCCTTTGCTCTCATTTGAAATGACACTGGAATTATTAAAGTTCCAGACATACTGGTGAGATAAGAAAATGTCCCCCGGCCTGCCGTCCGCGTACTCAGGCATGCAGCCCAGACTGTTTCCATATGTACTGGAGGACCTTAATCCCTATTAGATCTGAGGAGCGGGTAAACACCTCTGCCAGGACCCCTTTTGGGGCCACCTGAGACCTGGCAGACACTGAGTAGGTAGAGCTTGTAGGGGCAGTTGCTAAGCTCCAGGTCTGTCAGCCCACAGGACCTGAGTCAAGATCCAGCCTCTAGGGGAAGCCTGGACTCCAGCCTGCAAATTGTCCTGAACCTACTTAAATTAGAAGTTATGGCTTTGAGGGGGAAAAATTGGCATTGTCATCAAGGTTCTCAGTATACCTGGCAAGCTTGTGATTTTTCTATATATAGCCAGAAATATTGGTTAGTTTCCTTTAGTTTCATTTTAAAACAGGCACTGTCAGACATACATGCTGAGCAGTTCTCATGCTCTCCCTCAGTCTACACGGCAGGAACAGATGTCCTCCACTGCTCACTCCTTGCTCTACCAGGGATGCCATGTTCAGGGCAAGCCCTAGGCTTCTAGTAGTGTGGCAGGGCCATGCTGGCTGGGATAGGGAACTGATGCTGTGAAGTCTATGGCCCTTGGAGGTCTGAGACTTGAGTCCTAGAGCAGCAGGAGGAACCTATGTACCCTTAGCATGCAGTAAAATGGCAAGTGCCCAGCCAAGGATAGCTCAGAGGAGTCAGGCTGTCTCCCGGAGCTGTCGAGGGTCGGCAGATGAAGGCAGTGGTGGCCATCTCCTAAGTCTCCCTTCCCTGTGTGTAGGTAATCGACTTGGTGAACAAAGAAGATGTTCAGATCTCTACCACCCAGGTAGCCGAAATTGTGGCCACACTAGAAAAGGAAGAAAAGGTGGAAGAGAAAGAAAAGGCCAAGGAAAAGGCTGAGAAAGAGGCTGCAGAAGTGAAGAATTAGAGCCGCTGGCTTTCAGCCCACAAGCTCTGCCTTCATCGTGCTATGCCAACCTCGGTGGCATGGTACACGAGAGTGATTGCTTTGAGGTGATTCTTAGTGGCAAGTCTAATATTTTGTCTGGAATAAATCAGAAACTTCCATAATGAAGCAATTTTTAATTTTCATCATTCCACGAAGATTCAGTCCGGTTGGAGCCAGAGAGGGTGGCTGTGTCTGGACTCATGCCATGGCCCTAACCCTTGGGTTAAGGCACAGCTGCCAATGGGATCGTAGTCCCACACTGACCCCTAACTCCAGAGACGGCTCTGGCCAAGCTTGGTAGGAAGGCATTTCTCTCTCTGTATGTGTCCTTACTGAGTCAGGATCTGAGCGAGCCTCCGTCCCTTGAGAGGAGAGTAAGAGCCAGCTGGACCCCCAGCACCGAGTGGAGCCAAGAGGATGTGCCTGCATGTCCTCGTAGGCCCTGGATAGGAGTTAGACAAACAGATGCAGGCCGCTCCGCTCTGAAGACACTGCGTCAGTCAGTCTGAGGGATTGAGATTCCTGAATGCCAGAGTCCATAGATCTGTCTGCTCGCGCCTTCACAGTTGTCGTAGCTGCAGGTCCCTGACAGCAGTGTCTCTGTCCTGTATGGATTCTGAGGTGTGTTGTCTAGAGCTCTCTCAGCTCACTGTTGATCTCCTGAATAATTCTTTAACTGACTAGTACTGAATTTTCATACATGACTGTCTGCCTAATTCATGAGTAATTCCTAATATAGTGGGTGACACACATTGAAGAAGCCTTTGAAAATGAAATCTTTCCTGTTGGGCATCTGCATTGCTGAACAGGCCTGAGGGATAGAACTGGCACCTGTAACTTGAATATACCTAAGGCTTTGTGTGGCTTGTAACATAAAATCCAAGTCCTGTCTCACAGGACAGCGTGCAGGACGGGGCTTCACAAGAGAATGTCCGTATGTTGTAGGCTCCGGCTTCTTTAGCACACGTGGTCATGGCTGTGCTCTGGCCACCAAGGAGTGAGGAAGTTGTCCTGTGATGCCACAGAGCTTTCAGGATGGTGTTCCCTGCGTGCCAACAGCTCACTGGTGCCCTGAGTGGACAGTCTAGAGCTCTTTGCTGAGTGGCCAGCAGCCTTTCTCATTTGGAAATGGCTCCTTGGACAGGCCAGGGCTGTGGCTTGTGGCTTCTCTACCACCTTCTCATTGTAATCCCATCCTTGGAGCACAGAGGGAGGAAGATGATGAGTTCAGCTTGGGCCACTTAGCAAGTCCCTATCCAGAAAAAAAACTATCCTTAACTCCAGACAGGATTTTAAACATGTAAGAGAAGCAGCAAGCAGAATGGAACTTTCTCAGTTTCGTGAAACGTCTCTCTTAACTGTTAAGGGAAACATATTGTGCTAAGCAGGAATAAGACGATTCTGGCATGTAAACCTGTGCAGAGTAACAGTGGGAGGGGCCTAGTGGCTCCATGGTCACATCTGAGTCCTGGTGTCCCTAGGAGGACAAGAATATGGTTGCCAAGTCTGTCCCCACAGTAGAGGGTGTCTCCTGTGCCCACTCCGGAGCCTGACCTGTCTGCCCATCGTCTTCATCCTTTATTTTATTACTGGGTACTGTCAGTGGCCTGCACTGGCTGCTGCTGTCCCTCTAACCTCCGCTCTGGTTACGCCACCACCCCACTGCAGGACCTTAGCAAACACATGTGCTAGAAGGTCTGCCAGTGGATGCTTCCCTTGGTTTTTGGAGTTGTCCCCACATCTGTTTGCTTTGCTGACTTTATGTAGTAGAGCTGGGTCAGGGTTAGGAATACCAGATCCACCAGGCAGTGATGGCAGCACACGCCATCAATCCCAGCACTTGGAAGGCAAAGCAAGCAGACAGCCAGGGCCACACAGAGAAACCCTGTCTTGAACCACTACCAACACCACCACCACTCCCTAAAAAACGAAATGGAAGATCCAGGACTGAGAATTGTACTCTGATTGAGCATTTGAAAACTGGCTGTGTTTCAACTGTCATAACTGTCCTGTACCTCAGCATTTTGCCCAGGACATATGTCCAGGAGCTGAGATGTCTGCGCCTGTTAAATTAAGGTTTCAACACAGGAGTCTGGTGTTTCCTCTCTCCACTCCAAGCCACCTTCCCACACAGGATCTGGGAAGCTGACACCTAAATTCCAGACTGCTTTTGGACTGTTAACATCTTAAATGCGATGGGCACCATGTGGTTCTTAAAAGCCATTCTCATGGTCTGGGCTGTGCCTCCTAGGACCATGGTAAGGGAGCAAGTTCTGTACCCTCTTCTGTCTTCCAGGGGTCCCAGAGCCTCTAGCTAAATCGTGTGTAGACATCTTCCATGTTCATGTAACAGCACAAAGTGATATGTCTGAACCCTGAGCAATCTATTCAAGAAACTGAATGGAAACTCAGCCACCTTAAGCTCTAACGGCTGTGCTGTGGCCACCAGGTGTGTTCAGATTTTAGAGGGTCTTGACTCCCCTAGGCCTCTAGGTGAGTGCCAGCTCACATCTAGGGGCTCAAGCCTTGGTTCCAGGCTCATGACTTGCGGGACCTATGTGATGAAGCCCATGTACCGTCATCCTGTGATACAGCCCTGTTTTGTAGAAGCCAACAAGGAAGGACTTCTCAGACCGTAGGCTAACCCAGGGCCCTGTGGGGCTAAGGCTGCATGATGATGGTTTCTAAACACCTTGATGTAAGGAGTTGACTGAATAAAGTGCCACTGATGACTCGTCTTCTGTCTAATGGTGTGTCCAGGGTGGGCAGCCCCACACCTAACTAGCCTCTCCCAGCCTGCCAACGCTCAGATGACCACAGACTAGTCATGGCTCAACTTTGTCTTCTCATGAACTGCACAGGGTGGGCAGGAGCTAGGACCTTGGCTAAGGAATCCCAGGGAAATGTGGTCTATGCCCACACGAAGTTTACTACTCAGCCCAGAGACAGGATCCAGCCACGGGGCTGTGCGGAGGACAGTGGGCCTGGTGGAGGCAGTTCCCCAAACCCATCTTGAAGCTTGCTTGGGACCTTATCTGGGAGGAGGGTCTGGGTGTTAGGATAAAGTTATACGGTATTCCTCTTCTAAGCTCATCAGTGACTGCTACCCAGAGCCCGGGACACCAGAATGCAGTATGTATCCTACTGTAGCCATTCTTGGTGTCTTCTAGAATGCTTGATTGAGGTCACCTTGGTCCCCAGGCTCAAGAAGTACAAATCTCAGGGCAAGGATAGGAACTGCTTGTTGGTGAGGAAGGACAGCCATTTAGAGCGCAGCACGCCCACTGGCTATATTGAGAACAATGCAAACATTCAGATGAGGTGGACTGACACAGTAAGTTCAAGTCCATCCCCAAGTCACTCTAAAGGAAACCCATGTGTGCCAGGGAGTGGGGGTGTGACTGTGCCCAAGTCGCTCACTGGGAAAAACGGGCCATTTAGCACACAACTGGTTTCTTCTTGGGAATTCTTTTTTTAATTTTTAATGTTTTGCTTGCAAGTATGTATACATACCATGTGTACATCCAGTGCCCACAGTCCAGAAGGTTATATCCCCTAAAACTGGAATTATGGATGGCTGTGACCATCATGTGGGTGTTGGGAATAAGACCAGGTCCTCTGCAAGAACAGCAAGTACTCTAAATCAGTCTCTCCAACTCAAGATAGTTCTTGCTGGTGGTCCCCTGAACACTAAGACCTACTCTACCCCCAGAGTGACAGCCAGCCACAGGCCAGTGGCGATTAGCAGGAGTGTCCTTGTACTAGCCTGTTCCTGGTACTAGCCAAAGCAAGCCAGGAAACCGTCCACCATCATTACTACCCATGTTCAAAAGGCAAGGCAGAGCCGGGTGGTGGTGGTGCACACCTTTAATCCCAGCACTTGGGAGGCAGAGGCAGGCGGATTTCTGAGTTCGAGGCCAGCCTGGTCTATTAAGTGAGTTCCAGGACAGCCAGGGCTACACAGAGAAACCCTGTCTCAAAAAACAAAACAAAACAAAACAAAACAAAACAAAACAAAAAAAGCAGTGAAATAGATTCCTCCAGAGGAGACTGCACACAGCAGAAGGAACCTAAGGTAGGTCAAGGGAGATTTGAGTGCAAATCCAGTGTTTGATGACATAGAGCCTCACTGGGCAGTGGCCATCCAGGAAACCCTGGTGGTGCAGTGGCCTGACCTGTGGCCCCTGCCTTTCTCAGGACCACTCTTGTCCTTGTGGACCAACCAGATTACTATACAAAGCTATGCTCAACAAGGCACTAGAGGGCGCTACACGCTGCTGGCTCTCTTGGGGAGTGGAGGTTGTTTCAGGGATAAGAATGCATCCTCCTGGTGCCATGAACCCTACGTGTACTTGCATACGTGCTCATATGTGCACACACGATGTTCTGCAGACTTTAGTCAGACCCTTTAGCTGCCTTCTTTAATCCCAGCACCTGGGAGGCAGAGGCAGGTGGATTTCTGAGTTCGAGGCCAGCCTGGTCTACCGAGTGAGTTACAGGACAGCCAGGACTACACAGAGAAACCCTGTCTCGAAAAACCAAAAAAGAAAAAAAAAAAGTTGCTATGGGTAACCAACAGAGAGCCATGGCCTATAGTTGCCCCTAAAACCCAGTACCTCCCTGAAGATCCTCAAGTTCCTATTTCAGTCTAGAACCAAGAATCATCATCTTGACTTTTACACAAATCCCCTCGCTGGGCAGTGGTGGCACACACCCTTTAATCACAGCACTTAAGAGGCAGAGACAGGGGCTAGAGAGATGGCTCAGCAGTTAATAGCACTGACTCCTCTTCCCAAGATCCTGAGTTCAAATCCCAGCAACCACATGGTGGCTCATAACCATCCGTAATTAGATCCAATGCCCTCTTCTGGGGTGTATGAAGACAGCTACAGTGTACTTGCATATAATAAGTAAATAAATTAAAAAAAAAAAAAAAAGAGGCAGAGGCAGGCGGATTTCTGAGTTCAAGGCCAGCCTGGTCTACAGAGTGAATTCCAGGACATCCAGGGCAACACACACACACACACACACACACACACACACACACACACACCAAAAAAAAAAAAAAAAAAAGGCCCTCACCTAGAAGGTGGGCCTGACCCTAGCAAGGGACGCAACCAGGGTGGACATTCATCCAGTCCCAAGGTCTTCTCCCAAGGTTAGAAAGTATGACAGGAGCTGGGCGTGGTGGCGCACGCCTGTAATCCCAGCACTTGGGAGGCAGAGGCAGGCGGATTTCTGAGTTCGAGGCCAGCCTGGTCTACAGAGTGAGTTCCAGGACAGCCAGTACTACACAGAGAAACCCTGTCTTGAAAAAACAAAAACAAAAAGAAAGTACGACAGATAAAATGGATGTAGGAAGGAAACACTTGAGTTCTCTGTGTTGTCCTGGAACTCATTATGTAGACCAGCTTTGTCTTAAACTCAGATGCCCTGCACCGCGCCTGGCCCAGTGTAGATTGCTTAAACCAGGGGTTTGGCTACCTGCCTTTTCCCCAGAGGACTTTCAAATATAGTTAAGCACCCACTGTCCTCATGAGATCCCTCCCCTGTCAGGACAGCCAGGGGACTGAAGCGACCCAGAACACTTTCTCCACATGCATATCCATGGTCCCCTCCTATGGACACAACTTCCTTGCATCCTGTCCTTGGCACTCTGGGAACCCTGACCAGCCTACCACTTTGGGCCACAGGAAGGCAGTCTGCAGCCCAGCTGTCCTTACCGAGAAGGAAAAGCAGTCCCCTTGGGGCCTGGGACCTTCTTCTAGGGACCGGCCAGAGGCTGCTGAATCCACAGGTGCTATTATCTCTCCTCCCCAGGGGACATACCTCAGAACCCGTTCCCTTGGGCGACAAGGACACCAGTCTCAGAACAGAAAGTGAGGCACTCATTGAAATCAGAACCAGTTATCTCTTTATTTTTTGGAAAGTAAGTTGGCTGTGTTAACAAAACCACATCTGCCAGTGTGGGCTGACAAACCATGTGCTAGGCCCCAAGAAAGTCACCCTGAGCCACTGTCCTGACCCTGCTAGCTGACAGGCAAGGGACAGCCACCCAAGCCTAGGGCCCAGTAACAGTACAAAAAGTAACAAAATTGCATTCACCACTGTCTCCCCAGCTTTGAAAGGTAGCAGTCTAGGCTATTAAAGTCTAGAAGCACTGCATAGGAAATGTTAAGCCTACAGCAAAACAACTTGTAAAAACACAATAAATTATAGATAGATAAACTTGTAACAGATATCTATTAACATCTGAGCCTTCCTGCAGGACCAGCCCCTCCCTGGGCCCGGCCTCCTGCCTGTAATACATAGCAATTAGAATAATCTGTATGAAAAATACCAGTTCACCTTGACATTTTTAAACATCTCCTAAAGAAAGTTCCTATATAAATCTAATCCCCCGCAAAAGAGGGCCAAAGGCAACAGAAAACGCTCCCTGGAGCCAGCTCTAACTCGGAGAGCCACTCAGGCACCAAGGAGCCACGTCCGGCCTGGCGGGAGCCAGACGCACGTTCTCAGCAGCTCCGTAAATCCAGCATAAACCTCTTCAGCTGTTAATAAGTTACAACTTAAAATGTCTGCAATACCCTGGGACTAAAGGCTATGAACCTGGGGCCGGGGACTGGAGCTCTGAGGGCTGATAAATAGCTTTACAAATATACAGGTCCAGGTACAAACAACACTGCAGTGCCAGGAAAGCCCCTTGCTTCTCAGCCTGCTCTTGCCAGTTTACTCGTGAGCCCCATGGAGTATCTTGCTCCCTTGGGCCTCAGCTTTGCCTTTTTCCATATAGATATTCTTATATATATATGTATGTATATATATATATCATACACAACATCTATTTATATAAATGTACATTTTTCTTCTGGAATATACCTTTCTGATAGATGTTATGCCCCCCCCCTTCAGGTACCCGTAATCTGTCTCTGAGGGGCAGGATGGGAAGCAGGCAGCCCGAAGGAGTCGAGCTAGGACGCCCCCAGGCACAAGGTGCTGTGTAGGAGAGGCTTGCCACACAGAGCAGAGCCTCCCTGCAGGCTCAGCTTCGGGCACCAAAAAGCCAAGGCCCACTCTGGACGTGGAGTCTGGCCCTCTCTACAATGGTCCCTGTAAGGTAGCAGTGGGAAATGAGGGAACCAGAACCCCAGGGTTGCCCAGGGTGGGCCTCTTACATTCTCATTTGGTGCTCCTGGCCCTGGCCAGTCAGGAGATCACTGTACAGCAGTGCATGTTCCCAAAGGGCTTCTGCACCCAGGAGCCAAGGATAAACATGCAGGAAGTCTTGTCTATTGTTGGCCCATTGCACTGGGCTGGCTAGGGTCCACTGCACACCAGCAGTAGCAGGGCGGCCTAGGGTCCGCGTAAACATTGGCTGGGGCTTGGTCTGTGGGACTGTTGGCCCTTCACGTCCGAGGTCCCCCATTACTGGGTGGGCCTGGGGGTAGCAGGTCATGGGTGAACACAGAGTCATCCCCGGACGAGCTGGAGCTAGGAGTATCCTGACCACCCGGCGAGTACTGCTCAAACGGCACAGAGAGGTCCAAGTACTCCTGTTTGGTGGACACGATTGTCAGGGCTGTCCATGCCTCAGCATGCACCCCTTCTATCCCACACCATCTCTGTTCAGGCTATGCCCCACCGTACAGGCCAGTCCCTCCGCTGGAGCTCCAAGCAACACAGTAAGCAAGGCAGCCACAGAAGGGGCGGGGCTGAGGGACACTTACATCAGTTGATGTCACAGTGAGGATGCGGTCTAAGTCCTCTACCAACTGCTTGAAGGTGGGCCTCTGGGAAGGCACCGCATGCCAACACTCCCGCATAATCATGTACCTGTGGCAAGTCCAGCCTGAGTCCCTGGCCTCCTGCCCATCCCACGCCACCCCAGGCCACCAGTCTCCACACATCCCAAGGGCCCTGGGAGGAATCCTGCTACCCCACAGACTGGGAACAGGAATAAGCGAGGCTCACAGGTCATGGGTGCAGTTGGCTGGCTTGTCCATGCGGTGTCCCTCTTTCAATAGCTTGAAAAGCTCTTCCACTGGGATGCCAGGATACGGTGAGCCCCCCAGAGTAAAGATCTCCCAGAGAAGGACACCAAAGGACCAGCTGCAGGGGCGTGAGGACAGAAGGCCTGTTACCCCTGGCCCATTGCTGCAGCAGCCCTGCACCAGGCCACACCACCGATGAGCTAAGTGGAGCACCAGGATAAGGAGATGCCAGCGCTGTGCTGGTGGCCCAATGAGGGGACCCTGAAGGCTGCAAAAGTGCAACTCGCACCTCATCTGTCTTCAGATCTCCCTACCCCCCATCCTACGTGGGGACACGTACACATCACTCTGGTGGGTGTAGACGCGGTCAAAAAGGGCCTCCGGTGCCATCCACTTCACAGGAAGCCGGCCCTGGGCAGAGGGAGAGGTGTTGGCTCTCGTGGGGGGCCTCTTGGTGGGCTCCACCCACCCCCAACCACGCAGGACCAAAGCTCACATTGGTGGTCTTCTTGTAGTAATCCAGGTTGTGCACATCTCGGGCCAGGCCGAAGTCTGCAATCTTCATCACGTTGTCCTCGGTCACCAGAACATTTCTGGCAGCCAAGTCTCTGTGAATACACTGAGGGGACAGGAATCCGGGCTAAGCTGACCACTCCCCAGCTCAGGCAAGCCTGTCACCCATTCTCCCACCCAGCCTGGGCCCCGTCTCTGCCCACCTTCTGGGAAGCCAAGTATTCCATGCCCCGTGCCACCTGGTAGGCACAGGACACTAGATCCTTGCAGGTGAGCTGTTCTTCTGGAAGCCTGCAGGCATCAAAGGAGTAGTCCATGCCCGGAGGCCGCCGTGCCCGCAGGAACTCCCGTAGATTGCCCTTGGCTGCATACTCCACCAGCACATACAGGGGCCCTGGAAGCACAGGCACCTCAGAGATGCCGTGAGACTCCGGAGCCCCATGCACCAGCTGACCACCTACCACCTGACCTACCACCCTGGGTGCAGGCCCCCAGCAGGTTAATGATGTTCTTGTGCTTGCCGATCATTTTCATCATCTCCATCTCAGATACCAAGTCCGACAGGTCCTTGTCAGTGGCATCATCTGTGCCGGGAACAGGGGTGTCAGCAGAGGGTCCCACAGCCCTCAAATGCCCCCGATACTTCCCACCCTCCTTACCTTTCAACATCTTCACGGCCACGGTGACAGGTTTGGCCGTACGGTCCTTGTCGATGCCAATGGCTTCAGCCATGACGACCTGTCCAAAGCAGCCTTCTCCAAGAGGCTTACCGAGTGTCAGCCTGGCCACGGAAACAGAGGCAGTGAGTGTGCGCCCAGCAGCCCCGACCCTCACGGGTTATATACCACTGTATCTCAGAAGCCTAGGGGCACCTGCTCATGAAGACAACCTCCCTGGAGTATGTCAGGAATACCCCCAACAAGCCCCTGCCTGGTAGCCACCTAGCTCCCAACCCCAGAACCCCCACCACCAAGTACGTATCGTCCCTCACCACCACTGACCGGGTCCTGGAGAGCTCCCACTTGGGGTCAGCAGGCAGCTCAAGTTCAGAAACATTGGCCAGAACAGGACCTTCTCCTGAGGACAGCCGGGCAATCCGGACGAGGGGTGTGTTGGAGTTCATAGAGGAGTTGGATTCCAAGGACACCTGCTTGGGTCATCAGGACAGGTTGGTACCACAAACATGGGCTGGCCATTGGCAAAGGGGTGGGGTGGTAGAGCCTCCAGGTGGCAAGGTCAAGTCCAAGAGGGGTCAAGAAAAGGGGTGACTGCTCTACAGTAGGGACTGAAGACTACTACAAATGTTTTGCACCTCGGAGTAACTTGAGGTTATAAAGAAGTTCTCAGCCCACCCAACCACAGAGAAGTATGTCCCAGGCAGGCCCCAGGCCCTAGGCCCTTCTGGGACTCTCGGAGACTCAAGGCAGGACAGGGAGCTCAAAACCTGGTATCTACTTTCTGTTACCTGTCGCTTGAGCGGGAAACGAGAGACCTTGTGCACGGTGGGCGAAGCCAGGCCCTTCTTTGGGGGACTGCGCAGGCGGCAGAGAGTCACGGCCGCCACCACCAGGATGAAGAGGAAGAAGCCCACCCCGTAGCTGAGGATGCCTGCATACACGCTGCCAGCCTCATCGGCTTCCATCAGCTCCTCCTCAGCTGCAAAGATACACAGTTTGGAGTCTCATCCAGCCTTTTCAAACTTTCCCCAGGCCGGAACCACAGGCCTCAGTGGGGGAGGGAAGGGACCTGGGATACTTGGAGAGGAGGGGCCAATGGCCCCCCACTCACCTTGTAGTATAATCAAAAAACACGTGAGAGTCAGCAGGGAACACACCCAGAAGAGACACCCGGGAGAGAAGCCCAGCAGAGCCAGAAGCACCCACACCGCTACCCAGGCACCCAGGAAATGCCAGAGCCTCAGATCAGAACTGTGGGGGGCCCTGCTGGAGAAGAGGCCCTAGCAGGACCACGACAGGCAGGGCTGGTTCACACTCCCATACCAAGCTCAAGGCCTGGGTGAGTTTCACAGGATGGGCACCAATAAGCCATGAAGGGGCCCCCAAAGTTCCTGGCAGCTTTGGCATGTCCTGAGACAGCACCCTAAGAGGACAGGTGCGGCGTGAGCAGCAGCAGAAGCCAGTACCTGGCAGAACCACCAGCCACGCAGAGTGATGGGAAAACCCGATAGAATTGCCCGCCAGGCAGGTGTACTCCCCCGCGTCCTCAAAGGTGACATTGTGCAAGGACAGAACCTCTAGCTCCTTGTCGGTGGTGTTAGCGCCTGCAGTCTACAAAGAGAGAACAGAGCGCGATAGGCGAGGGCCAGCACCTCCCTTGGGGCACCACAGCAGTCCACATGGAGATGTTCCAGCCAGGCTGCAAGGAAAACGCCGCCGCCACCATCACATCCTCGGCCACCACCATGGCCCTGCCACAGCCACGGAGGCCCAGGGCCCTCCGACTCCTGCACCGGGGCACTGAGCCCGAAGCCAGTCCCTCCACCAGTGGCGAGTCCTCTGTCCCAAGGTGAGCAACAGGCAGGTGGGCAGCACGATGCCACACAAAGGCAGCATGCAGAGTTAGTACAGAAATAGGAGAGGTGCAGACGGAAAGATGGGCAGGTGCACGGACGGGAAGCCAGAGGGCATCAGCCAGCCAGAGATGGGCGTTAAGGTCGATGCTCACACACAGCGTGGATGTAGTCCCTAACAGGCTCAAAAGATCCTCTGAGTATGCAAGTGGGGGATGCAAGAGGACAGCACAGGCCGTGGGGGAGGGGACTTGGAAGCAGACGGTCAGTCAGTGGTAACTGGGGCTACCAGTGTTGTTGATGCATCACAAGTAGGGTTCGAGCCACAGGCAGGGTCAAGCAGGGCGGGTCGTGCAGGGCATGCGGGCAGGTGCACGGCTGGGGCATTGAAGCTGGAGCTCAGCGTGCCAGGCAGGCATGGGACAGAGTTGTTACCTGCTTGGGGCCCGTGAACACGCAGCCAAAAGGCCTTCTCAGCCACGCCTATGAAATTGGTGGCTCGACAGAGGTACTCGCCCCCGTCCCGCTCCGACACATTGGCCAGGCGGAGGCGTGCGTCTGCCTCCACATTCTCACTGATCCAGGACTGCGGGGACAAGAGACTGGGCTCAGGCACACCCCGACCCAGCTCCGGAAGGATGTGAGGATGAGGCAGGGCAAGGGAGACCCCCAAAGACGGGCTGGGGGCTGGGCAGCAACACCTGGAAAGCTGCCTGGGGAGGAGGCGAGTCATGGCAATGGTGGGCGTGGTTTCAGAAAGAGGCGGGCCTTCCCTCCGTGTTGGTTACCACAGGTACACATACACACGTTTACATACATGCTTACATACACGCATATACAGAGAGCGGAGGAGGAGAGGAGGAGGAGGAGGAAGATATAGGAAACTATAACCCACAGCCTCTAAATCCTCACCCCAGGGGTCATTTTAGGGGAACTGGCTTATTCTCATGAACATCCATGCCCATGGTGAGAGGCACATCGGACAGGACCCCAGTGGCCTCCTTCTCAACAGCAAGGATTCCTGTTCTAACCAGTCCCTACTCCCCTCCCCGACCAGACTGTTTCTCCACAGCTGTTTTCTTCGGGCTTCCAGTGTTGCATACTGGAGCATACTGGGGTATGGACCATGCTACAGACAGAGGGACGGCAGGACAGAACCAGTGCTATGATATACAAAGCAGATTATACCAGTCAATCCAGGCCAGCTGCGAGTGTCTAGCCAGTCCCCTGGGGTCCAGAGGGTACTAACTCAGCAGTCATCCACCTGCCCTGAGCCACCCTAACTGTCACCCAAGAGAAGACTTCTGCGGGCTCAGCCCTTGGAGCGGCAAGTCCCCTGGCAGGGCAGAAGCAACACTGAGCCTGCCTGGAGATCAGAGCAGGCGACATGCACTGGGACTACGCTGCCCCTTCTCAGAAGCTCCAACACCTCGGTAAATCCCAACATATCCCTCAGCCAAGGCCAGGGCAGCCCCAGCTGAACCGCCCTCCCTGCCAGCCACCAGGTGGCGGTAGAGCCTACCTTGAGCACCGTGACGTAGGGTGTGCCGTCAGGGCCCACCTTGCTGCCGTTCACTTCCACGTGCTTCAGCCACTGGATGTGTGGCTGTGCGTCGCTGTACACCTTGCAGTGGAACTCCACGTCACTGCCCAGAATGGCTGTCTGGTTGGCCGGCAGCCCAGCCTGCAGGATGGGCCGGTGTGGGGAGCGCTCTGCAAGAGGTAGTCAGGTCAGGGGGCAGTGGGCCAAGGGACCCCAGGAAGCCCTGCCCTTAGCCACCCAACCCGGCCCTCACCCAGCACGTCCAGGGTGTACGTCTGCCGGATGCTGCCGAACTTGTTCTCAACCACGCAGGTGTAGTTGCCACGATCAGAGGGCACCACGCTTTCCATGACCAGGCTCCACTGCTGGTGCCGGAGCTGCAGGTACGTAGTCCGTGAACAGACAGACGCAGGCTATACCACCTGTCCAGTCGCCACCCGCCAGGCCCCTTACCCAGCCCTACCTTGATGCCCCCAATGCGATGCTCCCCTCGGAATTCTTTGCCATTCTTCAGCCAGGAGATGGAGGGGGTGGGGTTGCCAGCAGCTGGGCAGCGGAAGCGCACGGTGTTTGCAGCTGGCACAGCCAGCAGTTTCTTATCCATACGCTCCGGGCGAGTCCAATAAGGAGCCCCTGGTGGCAGAAGTGCCCATAACTGCTGTAAGAAGCGCCTTCCAGAGCTTTCCCTGCCTGCCCCCAGCCCGCTTCCCAGTCTGTATCGAGAGTCCTTTGCTTTGCCCGAACGGGCTCCCGGAGCCTGGACATTTATTTAGTTGCCCTTCTCTCAGATCTGAATATATCTCCTCTCTGCCCTTTGGTGCAGGCCTGCGGGTGGAGATCCCCAGTAGGCAGATCCCAGTAGGATGCAGATCCTGGGAGGCGGCTAGGCCAGGCCATCCCACCAGGCCACAAAACCTGAGCCAGCCTCTACACTGCCCAGGGCCTGGCCACTTGCTCCAGGTGGCACTTCCCCGCACTGAGTGCTCTGACTCCTCTGGGCTGGGTGGAGGAAGCCACCCGGCTAGGACCCCTGACACAGCTGAGGGACAGAGCAGGGAGGCGGGCCCCTTCTGCAATGACCTCACTATACTCTACCATAGGACCATGTGCATCTGGATGGAGGAGCCACTGCACAGGGAAAGAGAGGACAGTCTGCATACGCTCGTGAGGGAACCCTCCATGAAGAGCTGCCCTCCCAGGCTTGGCACACTCAGACTGCAGTGACCTAACGCTTCCCACTGCCAGGCAAGGTCCAGAAGGTGACCCTTTAGTCACTCCAGAGTCCAAGCCCTTGTCAGGCGTAAGCACTACACAGCCTGGGAAAGCCAGGAAGGCAAAAGCAGACACTAACTGGGAGCAAAGTCACTGGTAATGTGGCTGGGGCAGGAGCTAGGGGAGGGAGCAACTGGGTTAGACAGTTTGCTCTGAGCAACCTGGTAGCCAAAGGGAAAAGGGAAATGAGAAGCCAAACAACTTCCCCAGACAGCAGCCTCTGCTGGCTTCAGTGCTAGATTCCTGTGTAGATTCCACTCTGAAATCCCATACAAGCCTCTGTACCCATTCTCCTTGTCCCCACACACGAGAGACAAACTCCTGTTTTCCCATAAATTTTGATTCTTCTCAACACCTGGTCCACTCTTCTCTAGAAGTCTCCAAATGATCCAAGTACTCAGTCCACACAGCCTAGCCTCCGAGTTATACACACACACACACACACACACACACACTCCCCCTGCACTGCTCTCTTTACAAGGTCTACCTCAGCATGGCACCGCCACTGTCCCTCCCCTCCTACAGGACGGAACCAACAACCACTAGTGCCCTTCATCCCTGGATCCTGTTCCTCAGCAACAATCTGAGCTCCATCCCTGGCTAGCCTCACACCTGTGATGCCTCTTCCCACCAGAGTCAAAACCAACGTCCCCGCAGACCAGCCTGCCTCCTCCCTGCTCCTGGAGCACTGGTCCTGGTCTACCCACCTGCAGCCGTGTTCCCCTATAACCACCAGAGGCATCCCGGCCCCCACCAGCTCAGTGCGCCGGGGCTCTAATCTCACCTGTGTCTTCAGCCACATCCTCCCCATCTTCATCATCTCCTGAGGATGGAGCATCTGCAAGTTACAAGTGGGGTTCTGTGATACCCCTACATCCCAAGACCCACTGCTTCCCATTGCTGAGGTCCACTGCTCCCTACCTCTGGGATTCTGCCTTCACAAGGCCGTTCATTCAGATGGCACCTACTTAGGGGTGCCCCCTCCTCTCTATCAACAGCCAGCCATACTCTTAGGCCAGGGATGCTGCGGCCACCGGCCCAGGAGTAGCCTGATCTCCCTGCCAACACAGCTGTTCAACGAGCTCTGGAGCCCTCCCCACCGGGCACTTACCTGTCACTCGCACGCTGAAGTGGCACAGCACACGCCGAGTTAGCCGGTGCTGGCAGACGTAGACCCCTGCATCCTCATGGGAGGCATTTAGCACTTGAAGCCTCTGAGGCCCCACCAGGATGCGGTGAGAGGCTACCAGCCCTGCACCATCCTTAGCCCAGACAGTGGGGCCTGTGGGGGCACCCCCAGGCGGATGGCAGCTCAGCTCCACGGTGTCCCCACTGCCAAATGTCACCTGCTCCTGCTGGCTAGGTTCAGGCCCTGGAACCTCTGTGGAGTAAATGATAAGCTATGAAACAGGTTCTCCAAAGCAGCACGCTAGAGACCCAGCACATTACTTTGCAAACACCAGCAAAGGCCGTCGTGGGCAAGCGAGGGATGTGCTTGCTCCTGGAGCCTGGGGTCCTGCCAGACAAGTGTTCAAACCAGGGATAGAAAACTGCTTTAGTAAGAGCCTGGGGGCATCAGTGTCTCTGCTGTCAATGCTCTGTGCTAGGGCTCTGGCTCTGCCCTATAGGAGGAAGCTGTCTTCCCATGATAATCTCAAAGAGGAACAGCCCTCCTGACACCTGAAATCATCTCAAAGTGCCAAAAAGGGTTTTGGACAGCTCTGTGGTACAGCACCTGCCCAGAATGCCTGAAGCGCTGAGCTCATCCTCAGTACCACAAAAAAAAAAAAAGTCACCAATTCTTCCTCTGATCCTTCCACCATTTGCAAATGTAAAACCAGTCCTGAGCTCACAGGGAGGCACAAGAGCAGGTTGGAGACAGGCTGTCCTTCCCTGGCCTTTGGCTCAAAGCTCAGAGAAAGAATAGGGAGCCCTTTCAGAACCTTCTTTGCACCCAACACTCATCTTGGCCTCTAAGCCAGTTTGGATGGAGAGCCAGGGAACAGAACACACTTTAACAGGAAAGAGAAAGCTAGGTATGGTGGCTCATGCACTCGGAAGTCTGAAGCAGGTGGATTGCTACAAGCTCAAGACCACCCTGGCTATGGTGGGAGGCTGTCTCAAACGTCAACATAAATGGAGAGAAGACAGCACGAGGTCATACAAGAACATGGGTGGGTAGCCCCGGCCGGCATATACCACCAGGGCTGCTGTTCACAGGAGCTGCGCACCTCAGAGGCTGAAGTATACCAGCTGGGGGATGCTTGCACAGTCCATGCCTTGCAACTTGCACACCCATCTCACAGAGCTGCCGGCCAGGAAAATATGGACACTGTTCTGGTCTCTTAGGTCTCTAGTCAGAGGGCTATGAGACCCATATAAGCTCACAGGTTGGCTGAGAATATAGGATCCTATTTCACAAATGAGGACCAGGTTGGCAGGGGTGGAGGTGGGGGAGACCTGTCAGAGTGGCTATTTGAGCCACGTGGAGCCAGCCGCCCACCCTGAAGAAAGGCTAAGAGTCTTGAGTAGCTTAGCTCCTCCATTAGGCGGACACAGGTAATATACCTGTCCCCTGCCCAGGTGCTGCCCAAGCTCATGAGGAGGCCCAAAGACTTCACCTCAGGGACGTACCACCAGCTGGGCTATCTCCCCCAGGCCTCCCTGCCAGGACCTGACAATGCCCATCACAAGGCAGCTGGGCTCAGGGCCCAGGACAGGAGTGGGTGGTCCTGCTAAGCAGACCTCCTTCCTCAGATCCAGCTGGACTGGCTATAATGTCACTTGTCATTCCGCCGACGCATGGCCTAGATTCGAGGCCCAGCTGTCCACTCTGGCCACACCAGTCCTTGGGCCCAATTCTGTTCATCCCAGCGACAGCCCACAGGCTCAAAGTCCACCAGGATTCTGACAGACAGAGGGAACCATATATCCCCAAATTATCCACGAAGCTCACGTCCTTCAGAGCCCCACAGCTTTAAGCTGCCCTAGGTTAGTCCCATAGCCAGGGGCCTACACTCCTGACCTCCAGTTCTCCAATCCCGCTACCATGTCCAGTGGGGACCACCCAGTGCTGGAAGCTGCTTAAGTTCTCCCTCCACAGAAGAGCTAAGAACAGTCTGGTCAATAGCCTCAGTCCAGGCCTTGGCCCAAAGGCAACAGCCAGTTGGTCCCAGTTTGGTCTGGGCAAGACAACCAGTCAAGCCATTCACACAAGTATTTGCTTTAACCTCATTCAAAGATGAACTGGAAATGCCCATGGCAGCTCCCAAGCCTGAGCCTTGGAGCAGCAGACGGCTGGAGGTACAAGGGGTTGAGGAGAAATGGTTCAGTGAGCTCCAGGGGCTGACCTATCATCCGTCCATCCATCCTGTCTACTAGGAGCTAGGTGAAACCAGACACCTAGACTTCAGGGGGCTTGGGCAACAATACATCTACCAGCAACCACCCTCCTAGGGCCACAGGTGTTAGAGAAAGGTACGGCCTGAGTCAGGGAGTGAAGGGAAGGACAGTGCTTGAGACAATACCGAATACGGATGCCATATTATGAGGCTGTAGAAGCGGAGCACTGGCCAGGGGACCTCCCACACCCTCAGCCTCCAGGTGTGAACCAGTAACTCCCTAGGCCCCATCAACAAAGGAGCCACATGCAGCGGGCAAAACTGCTACTTCTGCTGTGCCCTTGAGGGAGCGATGGCCCTACCACGTGGATCCCATCACACCAACTCCCCATTGCTACATGGTACGGGTACCCACAACCTGGGAACCATAGCTCACTGTTGCAGGCTAAGAGACATTGTATCCCAGTCAAGTTGTTCTGGGCCTGGAGTCTCCTAGACTGCCTCAGTTTCCTCCATTACAGCACAATGTGCAAATCCCAACTTGCAGACCTAAGGTCCCGAAAAACATGGTTGTCTAAAGCCTGTACAAAGGAGTGTAGGAATGAGGGGTGCCTGTGCTGAAGTCCCTTGAGTCAAACAATGGAGACCACAGCTGGAGGGAGGGCTGTATCCCCTGACTGGGGAACCTGGTAGTCCAGAGTTCTGTTGTTGAGATATATGTATGCACTACAAAACCAGCATCAAATGCAGACCTGGTCTGAGGTTGGTCATCCTAAAGAATTCCAAGGACTTGGACTTTGGAGCAAAAACCAGGACACAGATCTGAATGACACCTGCTGTAACAGTGAACACAGCTGGTGTGGGAGGTGGATATGGCCAGGTGTATGAGTAAAACTACCCGAGAGAAAGGAGGATGCCCCCAAAGGGCCTTGAAGCCAAGGGGCTCTGGCCTGCCTTCCTCCCCACTCCCCACCAGCCCTCCTTGAGACTTTCCAGTTTCCACACTTTCTTATAAAAGTCAAGAAAGGAAGATAGAAAAAAAAGGAAAATCTAGAGGCTGGGCGGGCTAATGAGGGCTTATCGGGGATTATCTGGCTTAATCCCCCAAACAACCCTGCCATTACCAGTCCTCTCCAGCAGGACAGGTGAGGAGACTTAGGTTCTAGGAGAGTACCCAAACTGAGGCAGGCTCCAACCCCAAGTGGCTTTGTTCACAGCTCAGTAATTTCTCAACTGGGCAGGCCACCTCTCCCCAAGACATTATCTACCCAGTAGCACACCCTGGGTAACTCATTTTTCTTTTAGGCACAACTACAAAAGAAGGGGGGAATGGTCCAGGTCCCAAGTAAAACCTGAAACCTGGAGAAAAGAGGATTCTTGGCTCAGCATAGGATCCAAAGCTTTAGGGTCTAAGATCAGCCCAGGTTAATGAACCACCGGGAGGGCCAGCAGGGCTCAAAGTCCAGCCTTGCGAGGGGGGGCGGGGGGGGCGGAATGGGGGGGTGTGAGGTGGAAGGCCCTGCTTCTGCATGCCGGCTTGGGGGTCAACTTTTGGACACCCACACACACACGGGTTAGTCTTTCCCACACTAAGCACACCAGCAGGGCTTGCACCACCAAGGGTGGCCAGGTTAGGCTGGGGACCTAGCCCCACCCCACAGCCCTTGACCCGAGCCAGCTCCTGCTTGGTAATTTATGTTCGCAGGGAAAGCGCCAGCCCAGACCTCTGTAAACTTTACCAGGTCTTTGTATTTTTACAGCCCGGCCCATCTCGTTAAGGAACCGGATTAAGTTTATTGGCCTATCAATTCCCTACCTGTCTCACCAGCTCAAACGCAGAAGCGAGGGGCGGGCGCACATCCCACCGATCCCTGGCGGCCTGCCTCCGCTTCGGTTCCCGCAGCAGGGTCGTGCCAGGAGGCCACCGTCACTGCCTGGAGCACAGAGAGGGTGTGCGCTCCGCCCCGCCGCCCCTACCCAAGCTCACTGACACCCGATGCAAGGAGTAATATCTTCATCTGAATGCACATGCTAATGTGGTCCCGTCCGGCCATTCGGCGCCCGGGAAGCCAGGCAGTCCTAGCAGGCGCTAAAAGCGCGCGCTGACCTCCCGACCGCCTCTGTCACGCCGCTGAAAGACACGCACATTCAAGCTCTCAGCCCACTTTCATTCATAAAAAAGAAAAAAAAGAAAGAAAGAAAATGACATTGTTCCCGGAGGCTGCAGCCGCTGGAGAGAGGGGCTCGGGGGCGCCGGGAGGGGCACACCGCCATCTGCCTCCTCCCGCTGCGCCCGCCGCACTCGCACTTCCCCGAGAGGCCGCGCCGCCATCAATGCGCGGTCTGTGGCCGCCGAGGTACAAAGGAGCGGCTGTTCGGGCCTCAGCTCGGGTGGGGCGACAGCTTACCGAACGAAAGCCTCCCTTCGCGCGGCCTCCCGCCAGACCGCTGCTCTGCTTTGCCACGCTGCCACCGGGCACAGCCGGGGGCCGCGTGCGTCGCACCTCGGGGCGGCCGAGGGACTCAGAGCGGACCGTGGCTCCCTTTCGTATCCTTGGCCTCCTGCCCGTTTGCGGGCACTCAAGTATTCCATCAGACTTTGGCGGCCAGCGGGGCTACCTAGGCGGAACCAAGATCCTGGGACAACCGCCCCTCATCTCCCAGCGGGCGGCCAGCAGGGCGGTCCCCGTGCGCGCCCCTGGGAACCGACCCCTCAGGCCGCCTACAGGATAAGAAGGGAGCGGCGGCACTGAAGCTGTCACTTTGTCATGCGGAACACTGAGAGCTGAGTTTTGGCTGGGATACTACTCTCCACCCGGCAAAGTTCAGCCTTCCTTTAGCCGAAGTTGAGCAAGAACTGTTCCGGGAGGACGAAGGAATCTGTAACACGCACTTTCATCCTCTCAAATCCGAGAAGCAACAATAGGAATCGTGGGAAGTCAGCTCGCGCGCCTTCCCGACACGCCTCGGCCTGGGACCACCGCCACAGCGCACCGGTCCCCGTGACGCCTCGCATTTGGGTGGTGGCTCCCAGCTGACAGCGATCCGCGGGGCGGGGGACAAAACCAGGGCGCACTGGCCCCTGTGGTGCTACTGAACCCGACGCCCCTTCCTCACCCAAGGGCTCTTCGCCGCTGCCAAAACCCCAGTGGTCCAGGGCCGGCCCCCGGACAAACACCTTGGGTCAGTCCTTACCTGCCACTCTCCGTATAGCTCGCTGCTCTGGAACGGAAGGCTCAGAAGTAGCTCCAGCCACGACCGCCACGCAGAACACTAGCACGCAGGCCGGGACTACCATGGCTCCAGAGCGGGGGCCGTGGCGTCCTCAAGCGGAGCGCGCGGGCATGCTGCAATCCCCCACGCCCGGCTCCGGCGCCGGTGGAGGGACGCCTCCGCGGAGACTACAAGACCAGAGCGCCCAGTTACTCCGGAGGGCAGCCGGGAAGCGCGGCCTCGCTCCTGAACCCGGACCCCCGGCCGCCCCGCCCGCCGACTCCTAGGTCTCCCGGGCTGCCTGGCGCCGGCCGCCTCCTCCCAGCCGCGGTCCCTCCCTCCTCCTTCCCTCCCTGGTTGCCGCAGAGCCCTCCCAGGACGGCGGCAGAAGCCGCAAACTTTCCAGAGCGGGAAGCCCGCGCCTTGCCTGGCCTCGCCGCACTTACGGACCGCACCACTTCCAGCACATCGCACCCCCTTGACTGCTTCTGAGCCCGCCCGGCCCCCTCCGGGCGCCTGCCGGGTCCTTCACACCAACCTGGCGGCCGCTAGAGCCCAGTTCACCACGCGCCGCTCCGGCTCCGACTCCGGCTCCGGCTCTCGGCCCGCCCTTCCAGGGTCTCCTCTGTCCCAGTGGCCGGCCGCCCACCGGTGAGTCCCCCCGCCGGAGCGGACCGCACGGCGCCAGCTGCTCCCGCCACCCCCGCTGCCACAGTGCACTGAACTGGGGCTGCCCGGCGCGCAGCAGCGGGGGGGGGGGGGGGGGGCTGCTCCCGCCACGCCCCGAACACTCCCCTTCCCGAGCGGCCAAGGGGCGGGGGATCCGAAGAGGCGTGGTCAGGCGGGGGCGCCGGGCGGACCCGGAGGGCGTGGGAGCCCAGCTGGGGCGGAGCAGGCGAGGCAAGGGTCGCACACTCGACCCCTTGAAGCAATGCGGAGCTCAGGCCTGTCTACCAGCTCCCTTCTCCCTCCAATAAGGCCGTGCTCAGGGCCTCAGAGGGTTGACCTCGGAGGGGGTCCAGGTGTTAGGGACCGGCCCCTGAGCTGAATGAACCCTGTGCAAGGAGCGCTAGCTAAATCCTCAGGTGCAGAGCCTGACGGTATTCCAGGAAGAAAAATATCTGTGAAGAGACCTTTCAGGGAAGGATGGAGCAGAGTTTACATGATGAAAGACACAGGGATTGCACGCTAGAAAAGGAGGACACGCTGCTGTATTTATCAAACCAGCCAGTGGCCGGCATCCTGCTCAGGGATGATGTCCACACTTCCCTAAGAACACACAGGTTTGGAAGAAACGTCCTACCTAGCCTCGGAATACCAAGAAGAGCTGAGGGTACAGAGTAGGGGAGCCTGCCCTGCCCTAGGGCTGCCTATGGATGCCCTAGCACAGCACACCCATCGTGAGGACACATTCCATCTGGGGAGTGTCACACTGACAGCTGGTCCCTGGAGGATCAGCCTGGTCACCCCATCATGTTGGCAAGCTGTAGGTCCTGCCTGGCAGAACATCTGTAACAGCAACCAACACCACCCTGTGACTGGTGTCTTCCCTATCTACCCTCACAAGGCAGGGAGCTTGTGTCTCACTTTCAGACAAGCTCCACAAGATCTGATGAGGCCTATGAGAACCAGATACGTGGGGTCTCGGCTCAGTGCTTCTGCCCAGTCTGGCTGTGTGTGCCTTGAAGGACTTAACACTGCATGTCAGAAAAAAAAAAAAAAAATGGCAAGTGGGCTGTGAAAACCCTCTACTGGCTCACTGATCACTCCTATCTTTCCCAGATAGCTGAGCAGGGCCCTGCCCCCAGAGCCCCCATGCTATCCGTCTGTGTCCACCCTAGAGCTGGGCAGCTCTGCCTACTGTTACTCCTGCACTGGCCAAGCACCCCTCCCTGCAGACTGGCTAGAATCCAGTCCTGGGTTCCCATGGCACTCCCAGGCAGCTGCCCACAGGTCCTCTCCCAGGATGCCACCCCAGGGGGTCATAGCAGACATTCTCCCCTAATCTATTGGCAGATTAGTTATCAGTAAATGAACCAGAATATGAGCTCTGACCCCTATTTCCACCCCCTTCGTCTGGAGGACTTTCCAGAACCCTCTACGCCCTGTGACTGGGAGCTGAGCATCCATCCGAACAGCAATACTTATTTATTTCTGAGATGGTCTCCTTGTTAGAAATACCCAGGCAGGAATCTCAGGCCAGTGCTGGTTATTCTCTGAATCCCATGGCCCAGCAGATCACATCTCTCAAGGTACCTTGTTTTCTAATGGGCTAAACATGCAGAAAAGAGGATTCCAGACAGGGCACTTCTACTCTTCTGACCCTCCCCCAACCCTGTGGGCCGGCATTGGCCAGCTCTTGTAGACCCCGCTTAACTGCAGCAGTAGGGGGAGGGGATCAGCCCCTTTCATAAAAAATTAGCTGTGTGGGGTTCACAACTTGTACTCCTGTCTTGAGCCTACTTCCAGATTAAAATCTGGTTGTCTTAAATTTACTTTCCCAATTCAGGACAATGAAGTCTGAGGTCAAGTTGGGCTGGCTCTGGGCCCTGAGGAGGCTTCTTCCTGCCTACTATAGCTCTGGGGCCTCCAGGCATCCGTGACTTGTGGTCATCTCACTCTGGGGCCTCCAGGCATCCGTGGCTTGTGGTCATCTCACTCTTGTCTCTGCCTCTACCTTCACATGGCTTCTGTGCCTTTGCCATCTCTCCCACATGTTCTGCCTCACATAAGGACACGTGTGGTTTCACGTGCACACAGACCTGCCTTTGGGGGAGCCACCTTCTGCCTACCACACACCTGGCTGTCCCTGGTCCCCTGACATCATGCACATCCTGACATGGCCTCGGTGTTACAGACTTTCCAACATGGCTGCCACTGTCTGGTGGTTCTTACATCACAGGGGCACAGCATTTTTAAGTCTCCACTGATTCCGTGGGAGTTGATGTCAATACGGCAGTCCTGTGCACCAGCCCCAAGTAGCTGCAGCTCGCTTGCCTTGCCCTTGATACCAGGATGTGATTCCTGGGAGGATGGTCTGTTTTCAGTGCGACTATCTTATTTGAAGTGATTCTTCCCAAGCCAGTAGGTTCAGCAGGAGTCCACCTGCCTCTCAGAGACCTACACAAGACGAGGCCGAGCCCACCATTCCGTCATCAGTGCAGGATGAGGGGGTCTCCAATGATAAACATTACCTACACCTCCCGGCCCACTTCTGGGGGACCCACCAGCTTTCTAAGGCTCACACAGATGGAGTCTTCTTCTGTGAACATGAGTTGAGGGCAGAGGCCGAGTCAGGCACACTAGGGATAGCGCAGGGACTCAGCTCGGTAGCTTCATCTTTCTGGGGCCTATGCTGCTAAGCAACAAGGGAAGAGACTGTGGAGAGGCACCAGCTGCATGTGCCCTAGAATGGAATCCCTACAGGCTGGCAGTAGACAGTCTGACATTTGCCCTTCCCTGACCTCTCCGTCCAGACCAGGGCTGAGGCTGGGGAAATGGTTGTGAGATACGGTCAGTTGGGAGGAGTGGGGGCAGGGGGGTAAGGGGGGTGGCTCTCCCAGACAGACCCCAAATCACAACTCACCTCTTACCCACAGGGTTCCCAGCAGGAGGCAGCTGCTATAGGCCACAGTGGACCTGGAACCCAGGCAGAGGGAGCCATGGGACCCTGCCAAGGTTGTACTCAGGGAGGGAGTCTGGTCCAGCAGGGGCAGCTGCCCATAAGGCTGAGTGAAGGGATAAGAGAAACTGAGCTTTAACAGACTCCATGACCTGACTCAAAGGGCCAAAGGCTTTCAGAGCCCAGAGCTGCTCTGTCTCCTCCTAGGAGTCCCCATTCCTTCAGCTACTGGGAGACATCATTACTGTGTGCCCATAGGCTCAGGAGCCGGGCAGTACCATGGGGAAGGGGCTCAGAACTCTGTCTTAGAGGACTGGCCTGACCTGGTTTCCCCAAAGAAGAAACAGGGAGCAGGGTTGAATGGTGATGTGACTGTGAAAGTGTGTGGGTAATTTCTGCCTTTCAATTTTAGTCTCATAATTTGAGGATTAAAATCAAAGTACATTTGATTTGCACATTATAACACAAAAATGGAACAAGAAGAGAAAAATATTCCAAAAGCCTTCAGCCAATACTAATAGCTACTAGGTAAGATCCTTAATTTTAGCTGTGAGCTTCCTGGCAGGTTGAGTGAAAAGGGCAACAAGATGAATCACGCACTGTGGGGAGCCTGGGTATGGGATGATATTCCAGGCCAAGCTTTTTGGCCTTTTTGCCCCTTGGTTCACTCAGACCACTAGACCTCAAGTCCTCACTTTTTTTTGGTCTGGAAAATGTGCTTGGATGAGTAACGAGTGGAGACCAGAGCTGTGGAGAGATGCAGGGCGAGGGTGAGCTACCAAGCTGACAAAGACGAGCTGCGCAGCAGAAAGCAGGAAGCGTTGACAAGGGACAACCAGGGTGCCTCGAAAGCCCCCGGGAACAGCGCGTGCACAGGGCAGTGCCGAGCAGGGGTGGGGTGGGGGGGAGGCCTCGACAACCCGAGGGACCCGCAGGGCCAGGCCAGTAGCTGCTGAGCCGTTCAGAAATCTATTTTCCTAAGCTCTTGGCCTGAAACCTCAAGTGTATTTTCCCTAAGTTTTATTTTTTCTTTGACCCCAAACTCTGGTAAATTTAAGGGAAATTTAATTATGGTGTTTTGGGTCCATTTACACTTAAACCCTCTCAGCCTTCTTTCCAGGACCCTTTTGCAGTTCAGCACGCCTTGGGAGCCTTCTAAATGAATGTTTTATTATTTTTTTTTGAAAAGGCCTTGCCCCCTCCCACCCCCCAGGACTAGCCTTCCTGCCAAGAATAAACAAGTCCTAACTCTGCAGGCTCCAGCAGAACTAGGAATCTAGGCCCCAGGGCCCAGCAGCCCTTGCCACACCCTCCTCCTCCACCCCAGTGGGTCTCTATTACACTGCGCCCTTCTCTGTCACTGGCCCCTCCTGGCATCACCTGTGGCAGTCTTGCCCTGTCCCCTCACTGGTTGGCCCTCTCACCCATCATCCCTGTGTGACCTCCAGCCAAGCATTCAGCTCTATCCTCTAAGTTTAGAGAGCAGCCAGCTGGGGTGGCGTGCGTGTGTTCTCGAACACCCGAACACACACTGCTGGGTTCCTAATCCTGCCACAGATGGCTTGGGTTGAGCAATCCAGGTCCTTGTGTGGTCAGGAGACTATGAAGTTGGTAGTCTTGGTGGTGGTTCCTGACAGAACCCTCACAGAAGCCCCATTTGACAGATGGGGAATAAGGAGGCACTGTCCCAGTGACTCAGTTACCAGAGGTAACCACATTGCTTCCAGAGATGTTTCAGCTGAGCTTGGGAACAGTGGAATGTTTAGGGAGCCCTCAGAGCAGTTGGGAGCTCACCAGCCCTGGGCTAGGTGCCTCATCAGCCTGAGGAAGAGGACCAGCCCACCCACAAAGCCTGGTGAGACTCTCAGGGTACTGGAGGACCTGGAGATCCTGGGGATGCAGGAGAGGCCAACACATAGGCTGCTCACAGCTAACTGAAGGGCATAGCTGTTTGCAGAGAGCTCACCAGGTAGAGGCGCCACCTCACGCCCCTTGGCCACCTCAGGAGCCTCTCTTTCCAGGAGTGTCCCAGCTGAGATCCAAGGGTCATAAGCCCAAATTCCAGCTCCTAAGTTTCCAGCAGAATCCAGTAAGCCATGACTGTCACCTAGGTCTCTGCCCCGGTTCACAAAGTAGGCGTATGGACCCGGGAGTTGAATGCAGGGGAGACAGAGTAGAGGCCACTTCCCTGTTCAGTCCACATCTGAAAGTGCTTTTGCTGTCTGCTGGACTCCACTGGAGGCTGACTGATGCTTGGGTATGAAGTGGTGTCTGTCTATACCCCGTCACAGTGGGAAAGCTGAGACATGTTCTGTGACCATCCCTTTGCTCTGAGAACCCCTTTTCTTAGGGTCTTCTCATGGGCTGGATGGAATGTTCACCTGCGATGTTTCTACCAGTCCAGGTACATTAAGAGGCCTGAGGGGTGGACAGGCAGGGGCTCCTCAGACACCTGTCTCCACGAGGCTCGCACGACCTTCTTGACCTTGCTAACTACGCTGGTCAGCCTCTTCTCTCCGAGCCACCACTTGCTCCCAGCCTCCAAGGTCCCAGCACTGAGTAGGCTGGACAGGCAGGGTCTACAGCTCCTAATAGAGATGTCTGTGCTTCTAGAGGCCTCTTCTAGCCACGCCCAGTGCCTGCCCCTCGCCCTGGCTGCTGACAGCTTTATTGTCCACTAGCCTGGGCTGGACAGGGACTGCGGGTGTGTTGAGTCAGCCCTCTGGGGTGGGAAGGTACTGACCATGGCTGAGGCAAAGGTTAGGAGTCTGGTATGGGGTTCCCAGGCAGTGTGCACACCCCCAACAGTCCACATACGTGTCCGTACTGACCTCCGCTCAAACTAGTCTTCCTCCTGGCCTCAGCTAGGGAGTAGGCGGTCCCATGACCTCTCAGGCCCAAGTCAAAGGTGCTAACAGCTGGCTGAGAAAGGGAGACAGAAAGTTTAACTCAGAGGAGCAGGGTCAAGGGGCGGGGATGTCTGTTCCTGAGGTGGGCACTCCACTTTCCTCTCCTTGGAAACTGATAGGTCTCAAGTTGTCCTGCCAGGTTAAGAACCATGCCCTGCCGGACGGTGGTGGCGTGCACCTTTAATCACAGCACTTGGGAGGCAGAGGCAGGTGGATTTCTGAGTTTGAGGTCAGCCTGGTCTACAGAGTGAGTTCCAACACAGCCAGGGCTACACAGAGAAACCCTGTCTCAGAAAAAAAGAACCATGCCCCAGCTCCGTGCTGGTGGCACATACCTTTAGTCCAAGCACCCAGGAAACAGAGACAAGTGGCTCTCTGTGAGTTGGAGGCTAGCCTGCTCTACAGGGTGAGTTCCAGGATAGTCAGGGCCACACAGTGAAACCCTGTCTTGGGAAAAAACAAAGCTGACAACAGAAAAGAATGTGCCCCAGCATCCAGAGAGCCAGTCACCACCCGGACTAGTGTCTCTCCAGTGCAGAGCAGGGATGAAACCCAGGAGGGCAGCTGGGGCCAGAGCCCAGGTTCCCAAGCCCAAGTTATCTTAGAACTGGGGTCTGTGTTTCCTCAATGTGAATCAGAGCAGCTTACCCAGCCGCCACCAGAGCTGCATTCCCACAGTCACGTCCACCCTCCCTCCCCCTCCCCACTGCCCAGCAGGCTTCGTGTGTAAGCTTGGCTGCCCCAGCCTCCTTGTCCACAAAGACATCCCCCCACTCCCTGGAATGTTTTCCTGAGCCTTTATACCCACTCTTGTGACTCTGTGGTCTGTTCCATATTTACCTGTCACCTAAGGGTCCCCATCTTTAGGAAGACCATAGCTAGCTTCTAGGAGGGCAGGACACACTACCAGATCTTTAGTTAGAGGGCTACAGGGTCTATCTCTGGGAGGCAGAGGCACAGAACAGATAACCCCAAAGCAGGATCCTGTGGGATCAGTGGCAACTCAAGTCCTAGGGATGCCTGTGTCCTCGGGGGACTAACTGCAGTGACAGCCACCCAGTCAAATGCCCTGGACAAGAAAGCTGCTGTGGACCAGGGCACTGGTATTTCTGAAAAAAAAAAAAAAAAAAAAAAAAAAAAAAAAGTTCTGTGGGATCCCAGTGCCCCTTGCCTGACTGGGTGCAGAGAACTGGGTTGGGCCTGGAAAACTGGGTCAGAGCAAGGCTGGGCAGGCCCCTGTGCCAGCACCGCCTCATCTCACCCAGCAGAACACATGCCTACAGCAGGGCAGGCACTCTCACTCAGCAGCCTGGGACCCATACCCATCTGAGCACACCTGGCCCTGTCCTGTGTGCAACCACGTGCGATCCTCTGGAAGCCACAAGAGCCTCAGCTAGAGCTCTAGACTCCCTCCAGCCCCACACGTGCCTACCTACTGTAGCTTGGGATAGCTGCAGCCTGACCCTAGCCCGGGATATTCCACTTCCCAGGTTGGCCCACCAAAGCTGGGGAACCTGAATATAATGGCAGCGGGAACATGGCTGCTCTCAGGAAAGGATTCCCTGCTGAGACTCCCTGGAGCTCTTTGAGATGAAGATAAGTAGTTGATGTAGAATCTAAAGTCTTTAAAAGGGCAGCCAGCCTCCTACCCCAAGGCACAAAGCAAATCAAGAAACACTCCTTCTGCCAGCCCTAGGAAAATCTATCACACATCCTCCTGGGACAGCATATCCTCCTACCCAAGGACTTTCAGGACACCCAGGACATCCCATATCACCCATGGCAACCCTAGAGAAGATGCCAGGATCAGTAAGGGCTATCCCACGGTTATGGGGCCAGCCTCACCCAAGAGTTTCCCTCTTTGCCCAACGTTCATTCTGGTTGTACAAGGGACAACTTGGCTTGACTCACAGAAGGTGGGATGCAGCGGGGCAGGGCTGTAGCTACCCCTAGCAAATACCTTTTCCCATTACCTACTCCTTCCCTGGGATTCACTCTGGCCCCACAGAGACCCCACCAGGCCTGCCTGTCTTCACACACCACCAGATGAAGTTGGGCCCAGTTCCCCCTGCTGAGTTCTTTAGAGGGGGAAGGTCCACAAACCATGATCCCCCATCCGCCCACCTATCAGCATTAGAAGACCCTCCCCAAACTCCTAAGAAAGGGAAACTCTGCCCAGGACCATTGCTACATTCACACATGGGCTGTGCCTGCCTAAGGGTGAGGCTCCCTGTCACTCTGAGCCCCGACTTCTGCTCTCCGGGACATGTCCCTGTCTTACCTTGCACCACAGGCCTAAGGATCCAGAGTAGCAACCGCAACCTCCCTACACACACACACACACACACACACACACTCCATGTTCTCCTTGTAAAGGGCTTAAAGGATTCTACTGCATGCTACTGTCGGGCTCACATAACTGGTAGTGCCAGAAACCAGCAGGTTGGGCAGGTGGAGACTCGATGGGTGCCACTCCCCAAGGCCTCTCTATTTAGCTTCTCCAGGCCTGCCCTGATCCTCCTGTTCTGAAAGGGAGGGTGAACACAACTCCACCTGCCTCAGCTGTGTGCTCGATGTTGAAGGTTAGACCACCTGCCCTGCCAACACAGGCCCCTCCCCGTCAGGCCTCTACCCTGGATCTCCGAGTGTCACACACACACACCCAGCTCCTTATCAGAGGCTCTTGAACTTCTCTAAGATGCAGGATGACAAGCCCCATCAACACCAGCTCTGACAGGGTCCCTACTAGCTTCCGGCCTTGCCCCCAGCAGACAACCACCTGACTACCTTTCCCATTATTACTCAATGTTCGGCCTGGGGCCTCAGCTCATGAGAAGTCTTGGGCAGGTTTATCTTGAAGTATTATTTATAAAATGTGGACAAAAATGTCTAAGTTGGGATGAGGAGAGTTCTTAGAAGACTTATGGAGGTCACATGATGGGTCTTGGGCACATTGTAATCACATCTATCAGCCTTCAGGGCACCCTCAGCCCCGGGACCTCTAGCCAAGAACAAAGAGAGAAAGTGCTTACCAGATGTGACAAAAAGCATCTGAGGTAGACTGCGTGAGAGCAGAGGTGGATGGAGATCGAGGGACAAGTGCTGAGCAGACAGAGAGACCTGGAATAGGTCCAGGTTCAGAGACAAGCAGGATGCCTGCGGCCTCGCAACGGCAGTGGTCCAGCAGCAGAGCAGGAACACATGCAGGACCATGTTGGTGCCTGTAACCAGGCCATGAAGGAAAGAGAAATTCGGAGTCTGCAACCTCACTCCCTCTCACAAGGAACTCAGCCCTGCCCCTGTCCTCTGCCAGAGTCCACCAATGCCACAGGGAAGGGGCCTGACGTCCCTCAGCCCGCGGAATCTCCCAAACCAGCCATGTGCATCAGGGGTAAGAGGCACTGCCAACAGCTCAGCTTACTTAAGAGAAGTGTGTTCTCAGGAGTGTGTACCCGGTGTTCTCGACTGAGTTGGGATATTAGGATCCATTGTGGGGTAGTGTCTCCATGGCATGTATGCTACTATATGCCAGTCCCCATCTGTGGCAGACATTACTCGTCAACTACAGCACTGTATCTGTGTAGAGGCTCCTCTCTTGGCCTTAGAATCCTTCCCTGCACTTCTGTACCACTATAAATCTAGGCTTAGATTGTGGCCAAAATCTAGGTTTATAGCCTGGTGATGGTGGCACACAATACCCACCACTCAGGAGGCAGAGGCAAGGGGCTCTCTGTGAGTTCAAAGCCAGCCTGATTTACAGATCTAGTTCCAAGGCAATCAGGGCTACATAAAGAAACCTTGTCTAGAAAACAACAATCTAGGTCTGTGACGCCAAGTTACCAAGTCAGCAAAAGAAAGTGTGCTGTTGGTCTCAGCTCAGTCCCCATGCCACCCTAGGTCTCTAGTGCATCTCTAGGGAGCTCTGTCCTCAGTTAAAGACCACCGGGTTCCTCTGTTTGTTTGTTTGTTTGTTTGTTTTGAGACAGGGTTTATCTGTGTAGCCCTGGCTGTCCTGGAACTCACTCTGTAGACCAGGCTGGTCTCTAACTCAGAAATCCACTTGCTTCTGCCTCCCAAGTGCTGGGATTAAAGGTGTGTGCCACCACTGCCTGGTGACCACTGGGTTCCTTAACCAAGGGGGATGAGCTAGCAGAGACAAGCTGAACCCAACCACCATCTAGCAGCATTTTCAGAAATGCTCTGAGGTCTGTAGATGGGGCTTCAAGTTGAAGTGGAATGACTCGGGGCTCCTAAAACTCAAGACGAACTCATCAGTTTATTAGGGAGCACCTGGGTTAAGGCCTTGACCAGTGCCTTACCTGTGCTCAGGCCCTCCAGAAGCAAATGTGGCCCTAAGGACAGTTGGCACAGATGCATCCAGGAAGAGCACCAGATACTGACCCAATGTGACTTAGCAAAACATTTACTGGGAAGACACAACATACATGTTTCCTCAGCCCTGATGTGGAACCCACAACAGTTAAAACATGGACACCACCAAAGTCCAACTGGTGAAATGTGAGTTTCATTGGGGCTACTTAGAGAAGCAGAAATGATTTAAAGATAGCTGCATCACCAAAACCCATCCCAGCATAGGGCAGCTCCACTGGTTTGTTTTTTCTTTAAGATTTATTTATTTATTATATGTAAGTACACTGTAGCTGTCTTCAGACACACCAGAAGAGGGCGTCACATCTCATTACGGATGGTTGTGAGCCACCATGTGGTTGCTGGGATTTGAACTCAGAACCTTCAGAAGAGTAGTCAGTGTTCTTAACCGCTGAGCCATCTCTCCAGCCCCTGGTTTGTTTGTTTGTTTGTTTGTTTGTTTGTTTTCTAGGCACTGTCTTGAGTTTTCTTGCAGTTTACCTTGTCCAAGGGGAAACTCTCAGCTTTTATTGTTTACTCTTTGACAGGGAGGGACCTAGAGAATCTGGTCAGTTTCAGGAACTTCCTGAAGCTATTTTGAGTTGTTTACCTTCCTGCTTAAAGAGCTTCCCTACAGGAGATAGTGTTTCCTTTTCAGAGGAAACTGTTGCAACAACATCCAGGGCTGTTGCCCACTTCAGGGCTGTGTAATGACCCCCAGCTGCTATCAGGAGAACCTGGGACCAGCCTGTATGGATGGGTGTGTCCGGTCGAGTGGGCAGGGATTTGTGGCCCTCAAGGAGTCTAAAAGCTTTATGCTAGCCTCATGGACCCTCCTTGCTTGGGATGCCTAACAGCTACCAACTCCAGCCCACCATATTTGAATCTCTGGACTCCTGGAAGCTTTGGTGTTGAGACCTCAGCTGGTCTTATCTATCACACATGTACTTTCTCCACCATACTAATGCCTGCCAGAGAGGCTATGCCAGCAGCTTGGACACTCTACTAAATGACACTTCATGCTAGGAAGCAGTACATTTAAGTCCTCTGCTCAGTGATGAGGGAAGTTGGGTGGGGGTAGGGGTGGGGGTGTGTACTAGTGCCTAAAGCCCACTAGGAGACAATAGGCCAGGCTTATCACTGACCCTTTCCTAATCTAGAGCCAGTTGCTATACACTTACTTGTAGGAGGTGGCTTTGTTGGAGCGTCCTAGGGGAGGCTGAGCCTGGTGAGGCATTAGGCTGCCAGAGAAGAGCGAGCCTGTTGGGGGAACAGAAACAGCTGCTGTGCAGGGTGAGCCTCATACTTCCTAGAAAATACAGCTTTTACACATCATATGTATTTAGGTCACAAAACAAAAGCATTCCAGAACTCCAGAGAAAGATAATTAAATTGCTGTTAGGCCTAGGTTATTTTGTTTTGAGAGGGCATTTTTTGGGCGGTGGTGTTGATACAGGGTCTTTCTGTATAGCTCTGGCTGTCCTGGAAATTACTCTATAGACCAGGCTGGCCTCAACCTCAAAGATCTACCTGCCTCTGCCTCCTGAGTGCTGGCATTAAGGGTGTGTCCCACCACCCAGCTTTTTAACTAGTTTTGAGCCCTGTGGCAGCCAAAACAAGGAGAGAAGAGCAGGGCAAAGGCTGGGGTAGAGCTCAGATAGGAGAGTGTTTACCTCAAATGTAAGCCCTGGGTTCAATTCCCAGCACTGCATAAAACCAAGCATGGTGTTGTGTACCTGTAATCCTAACATTTAGAAGTCTGAGGCAGGAGGATCCAGAAAAGTTTCCAGGATAGCCTGGGCTATATAGCATATCCAGTCCAGCCATGGCTATGTTGCCATTATGGCTTGTCTCAAAAACCAAAATAAGCTGGATAGTAGTGTGGTGCACGTCTTTAATCCCAGTAGTCGGGAGGCAGATCTCTGTGAGTTTGAGGCCAACCTGGTCTACAGATCAAGTTCCAGGGACATCCAGGGCTACACAAAGAAACCTTATCTTGCCAGGCAGTGGTGGTGCATGCTTTTAATCCCAGCATTTGGGAGGCAGAGGCAGGTGGATTTCTGAGTTCGAGGCCAGCCTGATCTACAGAGTAAGTTCCAGGACTTCCAGGTCTACACAGAGAAACCCTATCTCAAATACCGAAAGGGAGGGTTAAGAAAGAAAGAAAGAAAGAGAGAGAGAGAAACCTTATCTCAGAAAAGAAACAAAAAACAAAAGAGAACAGTGTGGTCACTCATGGTAGCAAACACGTAAAACACTAGCACCCAGAATCTCAAAATCAAGGTCAGCCTGTGCTGCATAATAGGATCTATCTTAAAAACAACAAGCAGGGTATGGTGGCTTACGACTTTAAGCTCAGCACTGAGCAGAGGCAGAAGTATCTCTGAGTTCAAATGTAGCCTGGGCTACAGAGCAAGTTCCTGGACAGCTAGGGCTACACAATGAGACCCTGTTTCAAAACAAAGAAGCATGCAAACAAATCACATCAGTGCAGCCAAGTTCAGTAGATGAAATGTAGGACCCATCTCCACCTTAGTAATCTATGTCCTGTTCCTCTCCCAAGCATGAGTCTCCCATCCTGAGCCACAGCGTGGAGAACAGCAAGAAGCCACCCTCTGTGACCTGGCACCAGAGAGGCCAAACCCACAGTGTGATCATGTTCTGGCACTGAGTGGGCAAGACAGGTCGTCCAGAGGACAGCTGAGGGGTACCTGTGACAGAGGGCATTCAACTCTCGGTGGGGCTAGCGACCCATGTGCCCCAACCACCCGATGTCCTCGTCACAGGCACCCTTTAGCTCTGCCTCCAGGAACCCATACAAGCCTGAGTGGCCTCTTGTGGCTCTCGGGCGCCTCGCACAGCCCAAGTGCCTCTCTCCCTACACTCCACCTCAGGACTAGTCTCCTCCACTCCCTGGAGCTGTCCCCACTCCCCGGCCCCATCTCTCGCTCCTTTTAGGGAAGTTCCTGCCTCATTCTCAGCTGTAGGGGTGGATCTGCCTTAGGCTTGACCGCCTGACTTGGGGCAGAGTCTGTACTTGGACCCAGAATCATAAAGTGACCCAATAAGTGAATGGCTAAGCCCCAAGGCATGATGGGTGCCTCAACCTGGTGCATGAACACCTAGACGGAGCTAGCACCTTGGGGCTGGACAGTGCCTAGCACGCTGTCCCATAACTTGACTTCCCAGTGAGCCTGGCTGCTGCCCTGGTCCTACCCGCAGCCCAGCCCAGCCAAACTGTGAAGAACGATGGCCAAGTAGGTGGCTCTTGGGCCAGCCTACCAGAGGACACACATTCCACTCTGCTGGTCCAACTGACCAAGGGTTTTTTTCAAAGACATGTCTGATGAAGTGTTCTTTGAAGTAGACCATATGTGGCCACCCACACACAGAGGCCTGCGGGGATAGACCTGGCTAGGGCTTCCCAACAGTGCTCAGGCTAATGCCTGTAACCTATCCTAGGACCAACATCTTGTTTGTTTGGTTGTTTTTTTTTTTTTTTTTTTTTTTTTTTGAGACAGGGTTTCTCTGTATAGTTCTGGCTGTCCTGGAACTCACTCTGTAGACCAGGCTGGCCTCGAACTCAGAAATCCGCCTGCCTCTGCCTCCCAAGTGCTGGGATTGGGATTAAAGGCGTGCGCCACCACGCCCGGCTCCAACATCTTGTTAGCTACAACTAGATGACCCTTACTGCCGAGGGGGGTGGGGGGGAAGGGGAAAGAGAGACAGAGACAGACATACAGACAGACAGACAGCTGGCTGGGTTTGGGTCTTGGGCTTCTGAGAAACCAGAGCAAAGGTGGTCCAGACCTGGGACTTCACAGGCCTGTTTGTTGCAGGCCTCCTGGGCACCTGCCTGATCTCTAGCTCCCCCACATCTCACTTCAGCTCTCTCTATACATATTTAGAACTTATTCATTTACTTGCTTGTGGACTCCGCAACCACCCCACACCTGCCGTGGCCCCTGGGTTCATCTCAGCCATTCTGGCTAAGGCCTTGCCCTTATAGCCCAAGAGCCATGGCTAACCTGAAGCTTGGTCCCAGACTCCTTGTCTGGCTCAGGGATCCCCAGCAACACCCACACCTCCTTTTCCTTCCTTTCTTCCTTCCTTCCTTCCTTCCTTCCTTCCTTCCTTTCTTTCTTTTCTTTTTTTTTTTTTTTTTTTTCAAGACAGGGTTTCTCTGTATAGCCCTGGCTATCCTGTAACTCTCTCTGTAGACCAGGCTGGCCTCGAACTCAGAAATCTGCCTGCCTCTGCCTCCCAGAGTGCTGGGATTACAGGCGTGCGCCACCACCGCCCGGCCCACACCCCCTTTTCTGTTGTGCCACTCTGGCAGTTAAGATGACCAGCAGGTAGTTGTACAGGCGATTCCAGAACCAGGGGTGGTGGTGGAATGGGGGTGCTGCTGAGAGCTAGTTAGGAGCTCTACCAACTCGCCTTTTCAACCCATCGTCGCTTATTGTCACTCATCACACACATGGACACAGGGGTGGCTGCTATGTCATGTCCATGTAGGATGGGTGTCAGACTGTTCCCCCCAAAACCTTACTCAGCCCATGATCAGAACCAGGACTTCCTGCAACTCTGCAGCACCTCTGTACTTCCTGGTTACTGCCCGTCCCAGTTCCCCGAGAGCCTCCTGGTGCTTTGGCCCTGGCGGGCAGGGGAAGAAAGCCACACCTAGGTAGGCATGACCATCCCAGCAGATAAAGCCAGGGCCAGCGCAGGCTCTGCCTGGGACACTTAAAAAGTTCACGGGCATGGCTCAGCATAGTGCCTGGTCAGTATTGGGGTCACAGGGCAGGACACAGAGGGCAAGTCCCAGCAAAAACTGGGGTTCAGGCTTCTCAAGGCTCCAGCCAGCCTTACAGCCCTGACCTCAAGCCACATGGACTTAGTGCGACTGATGTAGGGACTGTCACCCTGCCCCACATGACTGCCTTGAAGACACCAAGCCCTGTTTGGGGTCCCAGGACCTCCAGGTCCCTGGGCAACAGGGTTGGCATTCAAACCTGGAATACTCAAATATGTGTGGGTGTCCCTAGTGCTAGGCGGGGACAGTTACGATACAGACCGGAGAAAGGGCTCCTGGTTTTGATGGGGCTGAGGGGGGAGAGCATGCAGAGCAAAGGAAAGCAGGGTCAGCTCGCCTGCCTTCAATAACAGGCTTTGCGCAGGGGCACAACATGATATGATTGAGGCTTCGAGAGCTCCCTGGCTGCTGGGTGGACAGGGGCCAAGAGGGCAGAAGCTGCAGTCAGCCAGATGGACGAGGCCCATGCCTGCTCGGGGACAGCCACAGGAGGTACGAGTGGGGTCCCCAAGAGCAGCCGTCATCAGTAACACCAGGGAGAGAGGGTGGGGGCAGAGGAGGGGTCCTGAGTTGGGGGGCTGACAGCTCAATCCTGCCCGTCACTGCTCAATGGGCCCTTGTCCCCCTTCCATTGAGTGCCGCATTCCCGGCCCCCTGGAGACGGCCTGGCCACGGCCATCTCCGGGGAGGCAGGAATGCGGCAGGCGGGGCTGGAGCTGGGGGTGGGGGCTCCTGTTCTCACGCCCGGGGCCACTCTGGCCGACTCAATTGGAATTTAAATGCTGGCCATTGTTGTCCCGGGAATGGCCAGGAGTCAGCTCTGCCCTAGGGGCTTGGCCAGGCCTGGACTGGAGGGGCTAGCCAACCCCACAGCCAGTCAGCCAGCTCCTACCAGACCCAGCCAGTCACTCCTGCAGGCCGATTCCCCACTCCTCCAGGCAGCCCTCCAGGAGAGCTCTTACCCTCTTTCATAGCTTTCCAGCAGCTTTGATGGGTTTGGGACAATGAGCTAGGGAGGCACTAACTGAGGGGGTCTGCTTTCCCATGCCCTGCTGTGGTCCTTCAGGAGCATGGGGGACAAGGATGAGTGGACAGAAGGGCTGGGGACTGCACTGGACACTTGAGAATCTGCTTGGCAGGAGGCTGGGGTGTGACCACCATGAGAAGTCTTCATGTGCAGGTAGAGCACTTCAGGCCTTAACAGGAACCTGACCCAAGCTGAGCTGAAGTAAACCCAGGTTCCTAGAGAATGGCCTTCTGATCTGAGCTCAGAGTGGGGAGTCTAAGAAGAAAGGAAACACTCTGGCCTCTAATTCTGGAAGGCATTTCACTGAGGCCTCCAAGTCCTGCCGATTCACCACAGACCTCACTTCCAACAACGGTGGGTGTCACCTCCCGCCCCCCTTTCCAGTTCCAAATAGAAACTGTGCATGGTAGACACCTGCCTTTGAAAGACACACCAAGAATCCTATGCAGGCCAACCAGCCCACTGTACTAGGCGTGGGACCATTGGCTCTCTACTGCACACATCACCCAGGATGACACTGGCCACACAAACCCAGGCCCCCTCAGGAGTCATCCTTCGGTGGGTGAGGGCCCTGTGCCTTGGACTCGTATTCCAAACCTTCACAACAGCGGCTTGAGCCTCCAGCCGGTGAAGACATCCCTTCATCTCCGGGGACCGCTGAGAGCCGGGCCAGTGGATGGGAGCCTGGGGCTGCCTGCCCCCTGCCCTGCCCACCGCCTCAGCCTCCTCTTCCTCCCTTGGACTTTATTCATTTATTTATTTGCTGAACCTCTGACGCCCCTGAAAGGGGCCTTTGTCCAAGCAGACAATCATCAGCACAAATAGAAACGGAGCTGTGTTTGAGCAAAGTCTGGTGTATGTTTGTGGGGGTGGGAGAGTGGTCCAGGCCGGAGGTGGGGCGCACAGCCAGTGAGCTGTCTGCCAAGGGGGTACTCCAGAACCCTAACATATGCCTGGCCCATGCCAAACCGTGAGCCTGAAAGAAATGACCCACACTCAGGAACCCTGACACAGATCCCTGCCCCTGCTCCAGTCAGTCCTGTGAATGAAAGAAAAGAGAGAAAACCCCAGAGGATGTGGCAGCTGTGCTCCACCGGCTGGATAGGCTTGAGGCTCCTTCCTCCCAATGGCAGAGACAGGGTGAGTAAAGAAGAGACCCAGGAAATGAGCCCTAGCCAGGTCCCTGACCATTCTAGAATAGCCCTCGTAAGGGCCAGAGGCCTTGGCAAGTGTGAGGAACAGCAAGGAGAAAGAGAAAAGCCACCCCAACCCCCAACGCCCTGCCACATACACACCTGCACCGCTGGTGGGCCAGGGAGAGCTCAACAGTTAAAAGCACTTGTTCATGCAGAGGACCAGGGTTTGGTTCCCAACACCCACAGAGTGGCTTACAACCTTCGTTATTCCAGTTTTAGAGGATCCAGTCCCTCTTCTGACCTCACGCTCCTGCACGCATGTGAGATATATATATATGTGTGTGTGTGTGTGTGTGTGTGTGTATGTATGTATACTTAAGCACACAAACGCTCATAAAATAAAATAAAGTATTAAAAAAAATAGAGGAAAACATGCTGATGTCGTAGCACAAACCTGGAATCCCAGCATTTGTGAAGTAGATCAGGAGTTCAAGCCCAGCCTCACCACCTGAACTCTGAACTGCATGAAACTCTGTCTCAAATACACACACACACACACACACACACACACACACACACACACGGAGGGGAGGGGGCAGGGGGAATGACAGAAAGATATGACCTAACAATTTTTTGTTTGTTTGAGGAGAGGAGGGACAGGGTCTCATGTAGCCCAGCTGTTCTCCAGTTTCCTGTGTAGCTAAGGAAATCCTTGAACTCCTGCTCGGCCTGCCTCCATCTCCTGAGTACTAGAGTCACAGGTGCTGTGTTACCAGACCCATCTTCCGTGGTGCTGGAGACGGAACTGAGGGCTTCCTGAGTGCCAGATAAGCACTCTAGCAGCTGAACTGCATCCGCAGATCCCCTAGCTAGGTTTTTTGAAGGGTGCAGAAGTCCTTACGATAAGCCAAGTGGTAAATGCAGGAGAGGGACCCAGGAGAGGTCCCACAGGAGAGGGGCCGGGGAAGGCTAGAGGTCTTCCAATATCTGTTATTTAAACCTTTTACTTGGGTGCTGCTCCAAACCCAACCTGGATTCTCTCGAAGGCAGAGTGTGTGCAATTGGTGACAGACTGGCTGGTATGAGGCAGTGGGGGTACGTTCGTTCAGGAAAAGGATTTGGCTAGAGTCCAGCAGTCCCCTCCCTACTGCCTCCCCATTCAGATATGGAACACAGTCCCTCCTAACAACATGGGGCCCCTTGGGCCTCAGAGTCTATCAGCTGCGGGCTTGACAATGAGATGTCCAGGTAGTTCTGATCCTAGAGAGCTTTCTGGCGGAGGTAACTGTGGATGGATGCAGAGCACAGCTGATCATCCGTCCAGGATGAATGGTTGGCCCTCCCTGGCATGGTGAGACCAGTGCTATATCCTGTGCCCCAGGCCTAGGGGACTGGGGAGGGGTGAGTGAAGCTTCCTGTCACTCTCAGGCCAGGCCATGCTGACCCAGCATTGGCCACATTACCCTGGCTCTGCTCCTGCCGGCTCTCACACAAACAGGGCGCTTTCACAGGCATCAGAGGCAAAGACCCAAACACCCTGGCTAGGTGGGTGCAGGCTTGAGCTGTCTGTTCAATGTCTGTGTGTCTACATCTGATGAGCTGAAAATACCACTTAGAGGTGGGACTCTGGGGTCTCAGTCCCTAAGGCTAAGGTCTCCACAGCTGAGGCAGTAAAGCCAGCAAGCCTGGCACACAGCCCTTAGAACAGGCCTGCCTGTGCCCAGAAACCCCCAAAGTAATCCCAAAAGGTAGCTTCCTCTGGGAATGACACTGCCCTTGATGCCATCTAGAAGCTTAGGAGAGTGAGCCCAGATGTGAGAGACTACTCAAAGGAACGCAGCTCCAGTGTCCCGGGCCAGACTGTTGTATCCTGCTGCCCACAGATCTGCTTAGCCAGCATATTTGCAGGCAGTAATTTCTGCTTCAAGCTGTATTCAGCTGCTCACTCCAGCACTACCAAATCAGAACTAGGATCCAGACCACAGTTCCCACAGCCCATAGCAGCAGCCTCAGCCCAGGAGGCCCTTTCACACACTCAAAAGCCATGTGGCTCAGATACCTGAGAGGGCACAGGTAGGATAGAGTCTCTTCAGAGATGCTGATCCTCCTCTGCCTCCTCTGGCCTCATTCTGGGGTTCACTCCCCTTGGTGCTGGGGACGGCCAGTGTGAGGTGACTCCAGCGAGCGTCTGATCACTCCTCACTGTACCCATGGCTTTGGGCTCCTTCAAGTTATCAGCTCAGGCTGAAATGGGAGTGAGAGCAGAGCGTGGGTAAGAGTACACAAATCCCACTGAGGTGGCTAGGACGCTGCTCCCAGAGGAAAGGCCCCATCAAGACACTCATGGGGAGCCAGTCAGCATAGAGAACACAGGCTAGGTGTGGTGGTGAGCCTATAATTCCATTCAAGAGGATCAGACCAGAGGATGACTTGAGTCTAGAGTTCAAGACCAGCCTGGACAATATAATGATACTTCAGAGAGCTACCTCAAGAGATGTCCTCTAAGAGGACAAGGAGGAGGAAGAGGGAAGCAGGGTTAGTGGGAGCTGCATATGGGAGTCAGCCAGGTACTACCCAATAGCTATGTGCAGAGGTGTGGACAGAGGTGAGCTGCGGGACATTCCAGAAGCACGTGTGGAGGGCCTGTGGTGAAGACCTGTCCCAGCACGGAGTTCTGGAGCCTGCACCCAACTCCATCCCCAAAAGGCCTTAAGTAAGAATCAGTTGGGCTTTGTGCTCCCACTAAGACGAGCTGCCACCAACGGGGGTGGGGTGGGGGGTGGGGGGGTGGGGGTGGGACAAACATTCTGGCACTCCACCTAGACAGCTGCCTATACTCCCTCACATAAAATCAAGGCCCAGATACCTTCTCCAAAAGCCCAGGCTGGGCCAGCAGAACTACTTTTGCAAGGTGAGGACTTAGGGTCAGCTAGCGGTGTGATCTTCCCAAGCGGTCCACATCTGAGTCCAGGGTCTGAGTGATGAAAGCCATGTGCTTGGGGAAGGGGGTGCAGGAGGCAGATGGAGGGCACTGATGAACGGACACCTGACGGTCCATCTGTGAGTAGCCTACTGTGGCTAACCCCTGGGGACAGTCTGGGTCTAGGATGCCCAAAGGGAGGCAGTGTGAGAACAGCCAGGTAAGCCAACACCGGAGCCACCTCAGTCCTTCCCGCTCCACACCAGCCCTGTCCCAGATCTGCTGCCATCTGATCAGGAAGCTTACCCCTCCCCGTGGGTTCTGGGGGTGTGGGCCACAGTGAGATCAATCTCTGGGCGCCCACCCCCCACCCCCCCAGCCCAGAGCCTTCCTCTCCAGGGGCTTGCTTGTTCTGTAAAGTGCTCCGGGCCCCTGTCATTATCTGGGACTGATCAGTTTGGGGCGGGACAAGAGACAAGGGTCAAGCTTATCTCTGTGTCTCCTGGGACAGCCCTCCAGTTTTGCAGCCAGTGAGGTTGGATTTCGAGTTGGCCTCTTCCCAGGCGCCGACACCTCCTTTGGGCGCGACGTGTCCATTCTGCTGCTGCCACAGATAACAGTTCTAGCGCTTACCGGCTGTCCAGGGAACAAGGGCTGGCACCAGGCGTTAGTGAGGCAGAGCAGAGGAACCAAGGCCCATGGGAGGGACGGCTGGAAGCCAGCAGCTTATTCCTCTTCCTGTGTCCCAACAGCTTTTCTCCAGGACTCAGACGGATCCTGTCTCAAACAAGTCCCGGACACCTAGCTCAACAGAGCCTGGAGGTCCCAGGGGACACAAGGGGTGGGGAAGAGGGGGAAGGACTGACTTAAGGGTAAAGGCACCGCTTACAATCTAGAACACACAGTGCCCTTGTACCCACTGGTTTCATCTCTACACACAGTAAGGAGACTATACAGATATACCGAGACCTGTGCGAACTCTGCGCTTCCAGAGCGCCCAGCCGTCTGCTTTGTGCCCGAGGGAAGGCGACCGTGGGCATCTTGTGCTGACACACATTCACTTGGCCTTGAGCTCAGACCCTTTGAGATGGGGCAAGAGGGCGGGAATCATACAGGCCAGACACTAGCCTGAGGGTGTGGGTCTCGGGTTCCATGTGGGCATGTGTGAGAAGCACCCACAAGTCTATGAGGCCTGATGCTGGCTTCTGTCAACCCCTTGCCTTTGCCTGTGCAGCTCAGTCTCTCCTAGTAAACTGGGTCATCCTGTGGCCTCCAAATCCCAGTGCACAAATTTGGTCTCCACTGCCACACACCACAGTTATTTACTGAGCCCCAACGCAGCCAGAACTGGGCTAAGACACCAATACCCCTCCCCCCACCACCCCAGGCTCGAGGCCTGTGCTTTCCCAGGGGCTCTGTGGTCATGCGTGCCTCCATGTCCACAGCCTTCAACATTAGCAGGGGCAGGATTCTGATACGTGTGTGTTGCTGACACCTAAAAGAAGAGGTCAGTGTTTTCAGCCATAACTAAGCCCGCCTAACATAACCAGCCTGCTACCTGGGGTTCATCTGCTTACCAAGGTTCTAGTTTACTCTTTTTCAAAGTCTACAACCCCAAAATGGCAGTGTATAAGTGGAGGGGCCACTGGGGGGGGGCGCCACAGTTTAGACTTGGAGGTCCTAGAAAAACCATGAGGCCCTGTCCATTGGACAGGGTAAGGACAAGGGTCTCTGGCCACAGTGCTGCTTCCTCAGGGCTCAGCCTCTAGAATTCAGCCCAGGAAGGGCAACACAGCAGTCCAGCAGGCTGAGAAAGCTTGCTGGGGCAATGTTCCTAGCAGAGGCAGTCCCTGTCCATGCACATAGAGCCCTTTTGCCAGCAACCATTAGCCATGTAGCCTAGTCTACTAGCACTCGATGTGGCCAGGGACCATCCCAGAGACCCTCCAGTGTCCCCTTCCCTGTATAAACCATGACTGCTAGGCCTTACCATGGGGGCCCAAGCCTAGGTCTGGTCCCTTGTCCAGATGAGAGCCCCCAAGATGCCAGAAGATATTGGACCAGTAGGAAGTTTCCAAAAACCATCTAAGCTCTTAAGAGGCCTCCAAGCCGGGCGTGGTGGCGCACACCTGTAATCCCAGCACTTGGGAGGCAGAGGCAGGCGGATCTCTGAGTTCGAGGCCAGCCTGGTCTACAGAGTGAGTTCCAGGACAGCCAGGGCTACACAGAGAAACCCTGTCTCGAAAAACCAAAAAAAAAAAAAAAAAAAAAAAAAAGAGGCCTCCAGTCTCAGATGGGCATGCCAGGTGGGCAAATGTCTGGTTTTGCCCCTGTCTCTATTATAGGGGCTCAGAGCCAGTGCCTGGACCCCAGAGTCCAGCCTTTCACTGTACTCAACTTCCCCTGGCTGGCCACATGGCCTTCAGGAAGCTCAGCCCCAATCCTGCTGTGAGTGCACCCTGACTCCCAAGTGCAATTCTCAAGTCCTCACTCAGACAGGCCTTTCTCTTGGGGAGGGGCAAAAAGTTCATCCTGCTTGCCCATCCTGCCAGGTGGGCTAAGTGTGTGTGGGGGGGTGTCTTTTGAGCCTCTCCCTGGGAATGGACCCAAGTCACCCTTCCAGGGCCAGTTCCAACCCCCACCCCACCCCCGCCCTGCGCCCCCTGGCGCTGAGCCCAGCAGCCCACAGAGCTCATTAGCACAGCAGCAGCCTTGCCGAGCTCGCTTTAATTGGGGCTGGCTGGACGTGAGAACCCGGGGACCCTGTGCCCAGCCCGCAGGGGGAGGGGGCGCCTGCCTGAGCTGCCCACAGAGGAGGCCCCAGATTAGCAAGAGCTCAATGGGCCCAGCGAGGAGGGTAATTAAAACTGCCCGCCTGGGCTGAAGCAGTTGAAGGGGGGGCTCTGTTGCTGGCCTGTCTTGCACGGTGTGTGCCCTGGTGCCTAGGGGTCCTGTGCGGCCACATCTCCCCACCCCACGTCCTCCATGCCAAGGTGCCTTCCTCAGTGATCCTTTTGAAAGGTGGGTTCACAGAGCCCTGTCTTGGGGTGCAATGAAGGGTATGGGCCACCACTCCAGAGCCCCCAAGACCACCTCTGTTCTGTCCTGGGTCTCCTGGGACTGCTGAACCGACTGAGTAGGAGACAGATACCAGGCCCACAGGGGCTCAGCTGAGATCCTGGAGTTCTAAGAGGAATGACCAGCCCTTTCTTTTCCCCTTATCTGATTTGCTGCTAATCCTGGTCCTCACCTAGACCAAGTGAGAGGGGTCTAGGTCAGGGCCTACAGGTTGACCATGCCTCAGGTATGGTCTCTCTGGCCAGACATCCTACCTCAGAAGACTCACATGAGCAGTCTCAGCTGACCCAGGAGCTTTAGAAAGTTCTGTTTGGTAAATAAACTGGATGGGTCACCAGACAGTCAGATAAGAACTTGGGGGATGGAGGGGGTCCAGGCAGGAAGCCTAGGAGGGCAGGGACATGAGGGTCCTCAGCTGCTGATCAGCCCACTGTCGGGTGGATGGCTCCCCTCAGCTGCCCCACACCAACCCTATCATTACTTGATCGGGTTTCCAGAAGAAACCCCAGGCTCCTGTGGTTTCCCCAGAGCCATAAGATCTGGCCAGGCCTGTTCTCCTCATAGCTGAAGAAGTGGGGGCCTGTGGGGACATAGCCTTCCTCACTCTGCTGTTCCAGAAGTTGAAGGGGTCAGTTAGTCACAGATTCTTGTCTGTTGGCAAGACTTGTTGTCAGGTTTCCTGGGTTCCCCTGGTGGGGCCCAGGACAGAAAGTACCAGTAAGTTTCTGCCTTAGGCATCACTAGGTCCTTGAAAGGCACCATAGCCAGGCTTTTCTAAGCCCCAGACAGGTCCTCATATGGTCCTAACCCTTTGTAGAGACAAAGCCACACAGGCAGCAAAATTTACATTAAGTAAACTGATAGACTGAGCCTGGCTTCTCTTGACAAAACTCCAGGGCAGACGAGGCCTTGGGACCCTATAGGGTCCACGAGAACCTCTCCAGGACTAGAAGCAATCCACCTTTGTGTGCATACACACACCAACATGTCCTACCCTGAGCCGGGAGGGTGTCCATCTACCCAGCCCTAGTGCCAATGTGCCAGCCTGCATGCGGGCAGAAGGTGGAGGGGCTGTCAGTCTTACCACCAAATTCGAGAGGCCGGCATAACTCTGTGTTGGTAGAAAAGTGGGGGCTGCCCGCTCTCTACAGGCCTGCCTGGGTCAGGTTTGGCCACATTTTTTCTCTCAGAGCCTACTGCTTCCTCTGGTGAAGATGTTTACTCTCCTGGGGCGGGGGTACTTGGAGCTGCAGGTGTGTGTGTGGTGCATGTGGGGGCATGCGTGCCCATGTCTAGGAGTCTGGGTGGCTCAACAGGGCCAGAAAGGCAGGTGGGCTGCACCCACTCCCAGCACTGAGGATTAAGGAGAGGAGGTCCAGCCCTGGTGGAGCCTGAGGAGGGAGCTGCGGGACCACTGTGAGGGTGACCCAGGCCCCAACTCCTCAAAAGACTGCAGGGAGCTAGCTGGGCCAGGTTAGGATAGAGACAGAGGCTCCTGTTGTGCTGGACAGTGATGCTGGCACTCCCCCTCCCCTATTTGTAAAAAGTGACTGATAACGACCACAAGAACACCTCTTTCCCCCACTTTCAAAGTCCTGTGTCCAGGAAACAGACAGCACCCAAAAAAGGGGAATTGTCCCTGAATTCTGTCTCTAGGGACGTGTCCTCCCATTAGAAAGGAGACAGACACTGCCTCGGAACCCTAGGACTGAGACAAAAGGTCCAGACCAGAGTGACATGGAGCAAGTGGAGATAACATGCCCAAATATCCCTGAGTCCAGGCTGTTCGGGGAGGGAAAGGGCAAAGGACAGTGCCTGGAGCCGAGCTTGGGAAAATCTAGGCGGCTGCCTGGAGGAAACAGTGCTTCGCAGGGTGAGAAAGATCGAAGATCGGAAGCCAGAGGCCTGGTGGGCAGCACACAACTCTCCCAACCTGGAGGCCAAGGGGCTGCGACCTCCCGCTAGCAGCGGTGGATGATCAATGTTTGGCATAGCCCTAAGAGTTCGCAGGGTGGGCGGCCAGGTCCTGGAGTTGGCTGGAGCTCTAGGCCCGCCACGCCCCAGCGGCCGCGAGCGCAGAGTCCCAGGGGGCGAGGGCTAGGCCGCGTGGGGCGTGGCCGGGAAGGGGCGCCCCGGGCGCCGCTCAAAGGCCGCTAATGTTCGCTAATCCCGGCCTTTCAGGCGGCCGCGGCCCGAGCTGTTGGGCCAACAACAGGCGGCTGAAAGGGTTGTGCAGGGCGCGGGGGGCCCCGGCCCCGACGGCCGCTCCGCCCACGGCCTCCCTGCCGGGGACCGGCCCCCGCACAATGCGCCGGGACTCGGCGAGAAGCGGTGCGCACACGAGGCCTCGGGACTGGGACCGGGCCACCCCTCCGCGCGGAGCGCTCAGGCCTGGCCCGGCGCTGGCCCCTCGCGGCACAGACGGCGGCCCCTCCGGAGCGTGACCCCAGCTTTCAGCGCCGCCCCTGGCCCGGCCCCAGCGCCTCGTTAGGGATTTAATTAAGGAGCCGCCGGGGATTTGCATAATCTCCGCGCCTGGCTGGGAAGCCCCGGGAGGGGGCGACTAACAGGAGTGGAGCGGGTTGGGCACGTCCGTGTGGGCTGTGTGCAGGCCTCCCAGCCAGGGCCCACAAGTGGTCGGGTGACGGCAGGAAGAACCCTTTTGTGTCCAGGTCTCTGGCCCTGGAATTCCCCATCCTGGCTGAGGGTCCCTCTGTCTAACCCTGGCTGACCGAGCTGTAGACCCAGCGGGGCCTCGGTGCCCTGAACACCCCCGCACCACCCCCCTCCATCCCCGCGCGCACACACCTCCCCCGCAGGACAAACATTGAGCGCAAACATTCCAATACCGGCCCCACCCCAGGAACGACAGGCCCCGCCCCTGTCCTCAGGTCTTCGGGAGCCCGCGCCCACCCCATCCCTAGAGGCAGCCAGGGTTCAAGCCCTCTATGGGCCCAACGCCAAGGCAAAGCGAGAGGCAGGGCGATGGTTCCCAGGCCAGGGCATCCCCATATGCACAGCCTGGTCTGGGACATGTTTCTGTACTGGCCAGTGTATACATATGGGCTGGCCCATGGGTCTGTAAATAGGGTGAGACTTCTAGGGCCTTCTGGGCCTGTGGTTTTGGCTGAGCTTTAAGTCCATGTCATTCGGGACAACAACTGGAGGGGACCAACTATTGCCACATTCCTAAGGTCTCTACCAGCCTATGAGATCTGGAGACGGAAGCCTGGGTTATGGGGTTTGCCTTTGTAGCTGAGTAAGAAGGATGGTCTTGCTGCCCTCCCCTGCCTTCTGGCATCTCACATGGGTCACAGCCCCAGTAGCGCCCCTCCCTGTGCCCAGCGCAGTCTGCCCTGCGGGCATTCCCACAGCCTTCAAAGGGCACTGTGGGGCAGAGACTTTCATCTCCTGGGTGGTAGCTGGGGCTGGAAGAGCCCCATGGGCACAGCCACCTCCCAGGCCCTACCCCCACCCCTGCAGCCCACCTGGGTTCTGCCTACCATATTAGGAAGGGCAGGAGACTGTAGTCCAGGACTAGCCTCGCCTCCTAGCGTGGGACCCCAGACTAGCTCTGCGTAAGGCCTTGTTCCCCTCTGGCTGGTACCCTGACCTGTCCTACAGAGGCAAGTGTGCCCTCTTCTGCATCCCTGCTCCGCTCTGTACCTGTCCTGGGCCAGCTTCTCCTCACCAGGGCTAGAATAGCTCGGTGCTGTGTGCCTAAGAGCCACCCCACCCTAGCTTCTCATCGCTAAAGACTCAACCAAGAGCCTCCTCCTCCCAGAAGCCTTCCTGGACTTTCCCACCCTCTCCTGGCTCCACACTCTTTCCACCGAGTTATAGTAGCAGCTTATGCTATAGTCCGTGCTCCTTAGGAGAGTGGCCCAAAGCCCGGGGGACCATATTTTTCCAAGACACTTTGCAGCCTGGAAGAGGATACAGTCATCAGGGGCTCTAGAGTGGTGAGTTAAGAACTATGAGCTGCCGGGCGGTCGTGGTGCCCGCCCGTGATCCCAGCACTCTGGGAGGCAGAGGCAGGTGAATTTCTGAGTTCGAGGCCAGCCTGGTCTACGGAGTGAGTTCCAGGACAGCCAGGGCTACACAGAGAAACCCTGTCTCGAAAACAAACAAACAAGCAAACAAACAAAAAAAACCAAAAACCCAACCCGAAAAAACCAAATTCAAAAAAACAAAATAAATAAATAAAAGAACTATGAGCTATGGAAGGGCAAGCAGAAAGCCACACTTAGCGTGCACAGAACCGGTAGCATCTCTGACAGAGAGGCCCTGGTACCCCGATCTCTGTGCCAAGCTCGTGCCAGTTGCTGGTTCAGGAAAATAGGCTTAGGCTTCTGTTCCTGCAGTGGCCAAGCAGGAAAGATGGGGTACAAATGAATCCCAGCTAGGATGGGATCAGCTACAGACTGACCCCGCTGTCGCTTGTAGGATGGGGAGGCTGAGGACAGAGGGTGGAGGCAGAAGACTCGCTTTGCTCTGAGGGAGCTGCTGGAGAGAGAAACGTGAGCCATCCCATCACGGGCCTGGCCCATTCTCTTACCTGGGTCTCCACCCACTTGCTCCCTGGGTCTACAAGACCCTAGAGCACCCAGGAGTGAGGACCATCTCACAGCTGTCACTGTTTCCACTTAAATTCTCTATACTCTAAACGCCCACCCTTGCTTTCCCTCCTCTGGCACCCTTGGTCCCTCCAGATGATGCGACAGGCAAATGCTTACTCTCCCCATCAGGGCCTGAACCCGCCAGGCTGAGCTCTGGGCTTCCCCACCCTCAGGAGATGCTTCATTCCTTCTAGCATTCATTGCAGACAGAAGTGAGACAGAGCAGCTCCTGTGGGCGATGTGGCTGTCCTGAGACCCCCATCTCTGGGCCCCAAGGCCCGGGCCAAACATAGGTTGACTTGAAATACTGAACAACTCAAAGAAGGTCTCCCCTGTTGGGGCAAGGGTGAGGCCAGGGGCTTGTTGGACTGTGGTGCAACAGGGAGCCCCCCGTTAGCCCTCTTTCGAAGCCTGCCACTCCTGAAGGGGCCTTTCTGTGAGGCCCCGGTGCGGCAGGAGCCCCCGCCTGCCTGGTGCCCAGTCTTACTGTCGGCGCCTCTCGGCCTGGCCGCCACAACCCTGATGTTGCTTTAATAAAACAAAGTTTTTCTTTCGTGCGAGGCCTCCAGCGGTGAAAGGGCCGATTTACAGAGTCTGAGCCCCCTCCCGGCTGCCCCGCCCGCCCTGCGGTGGCGCTGGCTGAGGCCGTGGGTAATTTATAGCTTCAACTTAGCACACTCGCGCTGGGCCAGCCCTCAGCCCGGCAGCATGACTGGGGCCCTTTATCCTGGCCCCCCAGCCAGCCTCAGGATGGCTCACAGGCTCCATTCACAGCACCACGCTCCCGCCCGGGCCACGTTCCTTATTCGGGCTTTTGGAAATCCCTCGGAACCCCATGGGTGAAAACAAACCTGACTGTTTGTGCCTTGGCAGCAGTCAGCCACGCCCCTGAACCTACAGGCCCGCCGCTGCTGCCCTCCTTCTTCCCCTGGCGTGGATGCTCCTAGCCTGTCCCACAGGTGAGAAGACCGAGCTTTGAAGCAGGAGCTGGAAGTGTCGACAGTGGGATATCCTGATTTAAGCTGTTTGAGTGGGTAATGCAGGCTGGGTTCCCCTGAGGGCCACACGCGATTTCAAGACCTCCCACCCCAAAGAGGAAAGGCGAGGTGCTTATCTTAGGGCCAGGCCTTCTTTCAGAGGGAGAAACCTGGATATAGGGTGCAGTGGTATCTAGAACTTGGGGACGCTCTGTGACCCTTTACTTTGATGGCAGTTGCTAACCCCCCAAACAGACAAGGCATGGCTGGAAATTGTTACCTGCCACCAAGACCTATCCTATCCTGCTAACATCACTTGGGCACACAACTGTGGTTTAACACAAGCACACGCGGGCTCCCCCTTTGATGCAGATAAGTATGTCTATGCTGTCTCTGTATTTGGACACAGCTAATGGACATGAGAGTTTAAGAAAACGTTTTTCTTTTCTTTTTTTCTTTCTCTTTTGGTTTTTTTTTTGTTTGTTTGTTTGTTTTTGTTTTTTCGAGACAGGGTTTCTCTGTATAGCCCTGGCTGTCCTGGAGCTCACTCTGTAGACCAGGCTGGCCTCAAACTCAGAAATCCACCTGCTTCTGCCTCCCAAGTGCTGGGATTACAGGCGTGCGCCACCACCGCCCGGCACGTTTTGCTTTTTTTTTTTTTTTTTTTAATTTTACTCTATGTGTCAGTGTTTTGCCTACATGTATGCTGTGCACCAAGTATGTACCTAGTGCCCATGGAGAAGGCATTGGATCCCCTGGAGCTGGAGTTACAGATGGTTGTGAGCCACCATATGGGTGCTGGGTACCAAACCCCAGTCCTCTGCAAGAGCAACAAGTATTGCTCTTTTTTTTTTTTTTTTTTTTTTTTTTTTTGAGACAGGGTTTCTCTGGGTAGTCTTGGCTGTACTGCCACTCACTCTGTAGACCAGGCTGGCCTCCAACTCAAGAGATCTGACTGTCTCTGCCTCTGAGGTGCTAGGGTTAAAGGCCATTGCCAAACCTGCAACGAGTGCTTGTAAGTGCTGAGCTACCTCTCTAACCCCTAATGGGCATCTTGACTATGCCCCTGAAACTCTCCAGACCACAGGAACTTCTGCTACACCGGCCCAGACTCAGCCACTGGTTGAGGTCCTGGTGCAAGAAGCCACTGCGTTCCCAGCTGTTCAAGTCCAACCATAAGGAGTCTTCTAATCTTGCCTACCCGAGTTTCCAGGCCTCCCTCCTCTGGCTGGCTTCTTCCACCTGTTGAGCCTCCACAGGTGGCCTCTACTTCTCTTGTCTATTGGTCTGGGCTCACCCTCCCATCCTCAGTGCTCTCCAAACTTGCTGGCTGGGGCCCCGAGGGCAGAGGCACCTGCCTTCTATAGGCCTGCCTTCCTTCTGCTTTCTGCCCAGGCCTCTTCAGTAGAGGCCACTGTGGAGAGGCTGTTGACCAGAAGGACTAGGACTCAAAGCTCCCCGTTTTCTGAGCCTGGAGGGAGCAAGCAGAGTTAGAAGCCCTCATGAACCTGTGCCCGGAGCCAGTGGGAGACCAGGGACATACCGCCCTGTCTGAACGTTAATCTCCTTGTCTGGTGTTGATTTCCAGGCCGCTAGGGTGCCGTCTGTCCTGGGAATGGGGAGACCAGCTCCCCTGAGGGCTTTTCCACTGAACAGTTCGTACTCCCTTCCCCGTGAGGCTCCCATAAGCCCTGCCGTCCTACCCACGGTCTGTGCTAAGGGCTACTCCAGAGTGCTGTTCCTGTACTGCCTTGTGCCCCTGTGCAGCCTTCTGGCCGCTCCTTCCTTGCTCGGGCAGGGATCTTGGGGTCACTAGAGCTTCTTGCACCAGGACCTCATCCTGTCTCCTGTGTCACCAGCCCTGTACTTGAGGTGGACTGTTCCCATTCATTCCTTAAGACAACTGCCTGTTCCCTGGCCACCATGCCCCTATTAGAGGTCAGGGAAATGCGGAAGGGCCCGGACTCCTCCTACGGGCATAAGCTGGTGGCTGGCACTGGTGCTTTCTTGAATCCAGTTCACAACTGGCTCTGATTTTCTTCTACCTTCCCGAGTCAGATCTTCCAGGGGTGGGGGATGGGGGACAGCGTTCAGAGTCCCACCCAGGCAGGCTCTGCCAGGGCTGTCAGTCTGGAGGAGGGCAGGTTCCCACATACAGGAGACACCCAGGCTGGACTTGAGTTCCAAGGTCAGGAAATGGGAAAGTCACAAGCAGAGAAGGAAGCGATGGCGGATGGGCGTGCGGTGTTCTGGGCCTGGGTCCAGCCATGACCCACCCACTTCACAGCCTGCTTTGCACTGGGCAGTGGCTGCGTAACAGAGAGTGGGATCTTGGCCCTGACCCTGAGGTGAATTTGCACCTTGTTTCCTGAATCGCATTTGGTCAGAGATGGGTACGGCAAAAGGGCTGGGTAGGGGCCTGGCCAGCATCAGGTGGGCCTGGTATATAAGGGCCCGACAGGGTTAACGAGCTGCCTCTGCTCCCACCATTATAGCATGGTCATTAAAACTCCATCTCCTGCCTCTGTCCCAGCCCTCCCAGGGCCTCCCAGAGCCTTTGTCTCTCTTTCTAAGGCTCTGACAGGATCAGGCGGGTGGGGGCCCCAGGAAGAGAAGGGGCCGCAGTATACAAAGCCCCCCGCCCCTGGCCCTGGCGCCTTGTTTGCCAAAATGCCAGCTATAGCCACTCCCAGGATGCCCTCCTCAGGGGCTGGCACGGGCCAGCCTGGGAGGGAGTCCCTTGAGTCCAGCTCTGGATGGATCCGCCCTGGCCGCACCCCATGGCCACCCCCGCATCGTTCCCAGGCCTGATGAGAGCCCCCAGCCCTTCTGAATTTGCCCATGCTTGGCTGCAGGTTGCTAGGAGCCGGGTGGGGGGTGGGGGTGGGGGTGTGCGGCCTGCCGCCAGTCCAGGCGGAGGATCCGGACAGGGGGGCTGGTGCCCAGGGACAAAGCCCGCCTGTGATTAAGTCATCTGCCGGACGGCACCACGCACACCGTGCAGCCAACTAAGGGCTGGGCCTGCCCACACCCCGTGGCTAGTGTAGCCTCCTGCCTTGGGCTGGGTCCTTAGCTCTGTCCCCTTATCTCGGGTATCTGCTTCCCCACGTAGCCTCTTTGCTCCAGTGCGTATGGTGTCCTACTAAAGCCTGACACTTTCCTGTTCTTCAGCACGTTTGCTGATCTGTGGGTGACCGGACCCGTGTCCTCAGGCCCCAGTATGCATGTTGAACTGGCCATCCCCAAAGGCTTCGGCGTCTGCAGCAATTCTGACTATGCTCCGCAGCCCCCAAAGCTGGGGGGCTGAACAGCGCAGCTGGTGGGTACATGGCCACTTTGTTCAGGTATCTAGCCCCATCTGTCTTTCTGCAGCCCTGTCCATCCACCTCTGGGACCCTGGGGATCTCCAGTTTCCCCAGCCCAGTCAAGCAGATCCTTTCTTGCAGGCCCCGCGTCACTCGAGGAGTCTGGCGTGGTAGGAAATAAGCGCTGTCACAGACATCTCACTGGCCCACAGGCCCCCTCGGGCAGCAGCCATGCAGGGCTGGCCAGAGTTGAGATACACAGTATTTCTCGTGTGTGTTGAAGCAAATATGGAGCAGGTCAGCTGCCACTTCATTTGGTTCACCTCTAAAGTAAGGCTGTGAGCCTCTGGAAAGGAGGCGGGCCCCAGAGGCTGAATGGTGGTGATAGTGACGACTGTGGAATTGGAATTACGGAATTACGGCCGTGAGCTGAAGAGATGGGGTTTCAGGATGGGGTGGAAACTTCCTGGGATTTGCAACTAATCAGGCCCGGGGCGGGCCACCAGTTTTTGTTTTGCCTTTTTTCTCCCTCAGACCTTATCTCTGAGCCTGTCTTCTGGCAAGAGCTGAGGAAGGGAGTGGGGTGGGTGGGCAGGGGTGTGAATGGGGCTGCAGGGCCTCCAGCCTCTCTGTGGGACTGAGCCAGTCTCTCTTCCTCCACCGGGAGTGAAAGCAGGGGCCAAAGCTCCTTAGCAAGCCCCGGAGTGGGAGAGGCCCCAGGGGCACAGCCTAGCTTGACCTTATCCTCAGTGCCTTATCTCAGGGCCTGGGAGGTAGGTGAACATGGCCCAGACGCCCCGGAGAAGATGAGAGGAGAGAGGGTCTTCTTGCCCCACCCCAGGCTCACTAAGGGAAGAGAGTTCTGAGTTAGGCTGGACCCTACTTGCCACCCTGGGTGGGAGAGAGGCACTGGCCATGACTGTGCAGAATTAAACTCACATTCTTCCCTGTCAGACCCAGCGCAGAGGACATAGGGCTAGCCCATGGAGGACAGACTCATCTGATGCTGATGCCCTGGGAGGACCTAGCCACCAGAGGTCCACAAGTCCCACTAGGGGTGGGGTCTTTCTAAACTTACTGCTCTGCTGTTCTCCACGGGCACGCCAGAAATCCACTGGTAGCAGTCTTTAAATGTCATGAACTATTTAGGACCCTGAAATTTCCTGCCAAGAAAAGGTGCCAAGTGCCGGGCGTGGTGGCGCACGCCTGTAATCCTAGCACTTGGGAGGCAGAGGCAGGCGGATTTCTGAGTTCAAGGCCAGCCTGGTCTACAAAGTGAGTTCCAGGACAGCCTGGGCTATACAGAGAGACCCTGTCTCGGAAAACAAAACAAAACAAAACAAAACAAAAAAGAAAAGAAAAGGTGCCAAGCTAGATGCCAGCAGCAGGAGAGGTTGGGCTACAATGAAGATGTCCCAGTGTGTGGATGTGACCTGCCACCCCACCTGCATAGTCTTGAGCAAAGGGCTCCTGTGTCCCATTACTTCAGTGAAGTCTCCCAGACAGATCCAACATGGCACAACGTACCGGAGTTCAGTGTTCTCCTACAGACCCAGAAGCTTTCAAATGGTGCCCAGCTTCCTCCATGGCAGCCCTGATTTTAGATACATAGTGGACACTCAGGAATTTTGCCCTGCCGCTGTCTCTCCAAGTACTTCCCTTCGTGGACCCTCTCCCCTGACACCTGCTGTCCTCTCTAATTCTTCCACCGTACCCACCCATAATTCTCACCGGAGCACCCACCCCTGCCAGCTGGTGGCCACTCCATTTGGCTTATTTATTGACAACATCACCCAGGCAGGGGGCAGGCTCCATGAGAACTTGGCTTATTCCCAACAGTGCAGGGACAATATACACAGTTGGTAAATGTTTGCCAGCAGATAAGTGGGCCGACCACCAGCAGATGGACAGAGTGATCTGGGGGTGGGGTGAGCAGCACAGGGCTGGCTAGGAGTGGGGACGGGGGTGGGGTGGGTGGGGGGAGGACATGGTGGGTAGGCTCCAGAGTGGGCTTGGGGGGGTACAGGTGTGGTGGCCAGAAATCTGGTGGAGCCGGTGTCTACAGATGGCTTCATTGTCCCTAAGTCTGGGCTCTAGGGAATGAGGTGGTGGGGTGAACTTGTGGCGGGTCAAATATGTGGAGAGGGGAGGATCTAGGAGGTAGAGTGGGCACGCACCCATTAGGAGTGGGGAGAGGGGGTCACTGGAGGAGGAGGAGTGGGGTGTGGAAGACAGAGTAGAAATGGGATCCTGGGATCTGGCACCTGAAGGTGTGGCAGGGTAAGAGGATGGGGCTGAGGGTGTGGGCGAGGGAGAGTGGAAGTGGAGTTGGCGTCTCCAGGGACCCTGGCACCCGTAGGCAGGGGTGGTTTCAGAGTCACCAGAGGTCCACAAGTCCCACTAGGGGTGAGGGCTTTCTAAAGTCACTGCACTGCTGTTCTCTCTCTGCCGTGAGAGGTAATGCAGCTCTAAGAACCAGCAGGCAGGCCCTTCAGCCCAAGTGTAAGCCATCTCCTTTCTTGTGCTGTTGGTGCTAGTAGAGAGAGGGGCTCCAGGCCAGACAGTGAGGGTCTAGCCCGGGGATACCCGGCGTAGACAGGATCGCCTCTGTCTCCCACTGCCTGGAACAGGCGGCTGGGGGCCTTCGGTGGGTGGAGCTGGTGAGTCATTGCCTTGGAAAGCCCATGTGAACAAGCACCCACGCTTGCCTTGGTGGGCCCCGTGGGTGCCCCCACCTCTTCTGCACCCAGCAGGCATGAAGCTAAGGGAGAGTGAAGTCATGTCTGTTGTGGGTGCCCCAGGCCTGGCGGGAAGCGTGGACTGGCCTGGAGCCCAGGGCATCGCTCCTGAGCCTTGACCCTGTATTCACTCAGGTCATTTGGGGGTCACAGAGAGGTGAAGGAGAGAGAACAGTGTCTACCTCCCCACCAAACAAGCCAACCAGTGCTCCGGGCTTCCCGTGGGCAGCTCTAGGCTCGTCGGAGCTCCTCACATTCAGCACTAGGCTGTCCTGCCTGCGTGGCCAGATGGTTCTCTTTGCTCTGGTCTCCTGGTAGAGGCTTGTAAGGAGCCAGACCAGGGACAGAGTTACTTCTGGCTTGCTAGCTTTGGCCAAACATGGGCAGCAGAGCTCACCCCATGACCAAGATGACCTAGATGTTATTGTCGGGGACCCGTGTGTCTGCACCCTAAGGATACCACTGGGTGACGAGCACCTTTCTCTTCTAGGTTTATTTCATAGGATCACAGTGTGAGATGGGGCAGGACTGCCTGCAGCACTGACTCTGAACCCTAAGCTGGTCCACCCATCTGGGCAAGCATCATCAGGATTAGGCCAAGGCTAAGGATAGGGTTCTTCCACTGCCCAAGCACACTGTAGTGACACCCTGGAGACCTCCAGGGCCTTGAGGTCTACTCTTCAAAGCTGTCCTGTCTTCCGTAGCCTGGCTGGCCAGCCTCTGGAAGTGTGAGAATGGAGCTGGAATGGGGTCCCCTGGAAGTCCCTCTGGTCCCTTACTGCCCATTTATGCCCTGTGTACAGAACTTGGTCCATGTTCTGCCTCAGACCTGTCGGGCTGGAGTGGGTGCAGACCGGCAGGATAAAGAAAGTATCTCCAGTCGGACTGTCTGGGCAGCCCTTCCATGGGAAACGACGGGAAGAGCGCGGACAAGCCTTATTAGCTGGCACGCCCTGAGGTCTCCATCCTGATTGTCTAGTGACCTTCCTCCTTGCTCCCAGCTGGGAACTGGAGCCATCCACCCTTTAAATGGAACCCTTGGGTCAGTCCTAAGCAGGTTGCGTCAGATGCCATCTTGGGTTCTGCCCTGTCACTCTTCTGGGATCTGGTTTAGTTCACTTCAGCAATCTCCCAGCCTGAGGTCAAGGCATCAACTGCTCTATCTTATTGTGTAACTCAGACAGGTCAGCTCCTCCAGGCTTGAATTCCTGAGCCTCGGTTTCCCCATCTGTCAAATGGAAACTGTGGCTGAGGGTAACAGCCACTCCTAGCTAGCACAGACTTCTTGGCAAACATTGGGGCAAGCCCTGTGCCAGGGGCCATGGTCAGTGTGGGGTGGGTCTGTGGTGTATGTCCCCTCCTCTACCCTAGTTTGCTGGGAAGAATGCCCATTCAGGGTCCCCATCTGGAAACAATTGTGCTGGTGGTGTTCAAAGATATAATTAAAATCTATCGAGTGGTGAGCTTCATTCTCTACTGGGGCAGAATCCAGACTAGTTATGAAATCAGATCGTGCTGACGTCAAGCACGGGGGCACACGGACATAGAGAGCTTTCCTGGATCCGCTGGTTTCATGGCTTTCTTCTACAACGGGACCCCCTGGAAGAATAGGGCCTGGGCCTGGCAAACTGGTGTTCATGGGCAGGGACAAGAGCAAGGATTCAGGCCTGGAATATTCACAGAAGCAGCCACCATGTTCCCCACGGGAAGCCCATGTCCTGAGTGTCAGGGGGAATGTCGACTTTGCCATGTGCTGGGCTACAACCTCTTTTCCTAGGCACTTAGCTGTTGGAAACACCTGCTGGGGAGTCCAAGGGAGGGGCGCTAGGTGGAGTTCCGGGCCTGTGTCTTACCAGGCCTTCTCTGCCTGGAGTTGCATTGTCTATCCTGAAGGTCCTTTCCACTCCCCAAGCCTACAGTTATCTCCATGCCACCCCCAGCTCAGGGTTCAAGGTCCCCTGGTCCCTCACAACCTCAAGCAGTAACTACCCCCAGGCCTATGAAGGAGGACCGGGAGGATTTTCTCATTCTTTCTGGAGGTCGCTTTCCAGTACAGTCTTTGCCAAGACGACTGTCTCCACAGCGTTGTCCCCCTTGGTCGTGTTCCTCAGACGGTGGCAGTTGCTCACTACACTACACTGCTCAATTCCAGAGCCCCAAAGAGGCTGAGTGCCTACTGCATATTCAAACACCTATTGTATGGATTAAGGTCCTAGTGTGTGCTTAGGCATCTACAGTGTACAGTGTTGTATATCCAGGCATCTACTGTATGTACCCTGCTAAGTGCCTACTGTATGTCCAGCTGAAGCCCCCCTGCCAGCTGTCCTCCCAAGGCACCTGGCTCAGAAGCAAGTCCCCAGTATGACTACCATTTCCCCCTACTGCCTTTCAAACCAGAGAACTGATGACAAACCCATCAGTGGCCATGTCTCCGCCCCTAAACTTTCAGCAACTCAAGGGCTTTTGGGCCTGGCTTTCCCTCACAGGAAGAAGTCCTTGAGTGGTAGAGTACTGGGCAGTCCTCCCAGCAGTAACCTTGAAGAGGACACCCACCTCCCCATAGCATTGGGGTGCTTGCTTTGTGTGGCCATGAGAGGGGCGCCACCTAGTGTTCGAGACTCAGAGTTTTTTACTCTCAGACTCCCACTCGCAGACTCATACCTCCTTTAAAATGGCACACAGGACCACTCACCTCCAGCACCAAACAGTCCAGGTCTCAGAGACCACTGTGACAACCACAGATGGCTCCCAGCACATCCGTACCCCATCCCTGAAGCTCCCTGAGGCCTGCCACTTCTTTGGACTTAAGTCTCCCTATTTGAACATCCCCATGATCCCAGTATCTGTGACCTAGTGCCAGAAAGTTTACCACCTGCTTCTACCCTCAAGTTCAAGTCCCAGCTGTGGACTGTTCTTAAGCCTGTCTCTGTTTCTGGTCCCCCCCCCCGCCCCCCGTTGGAAAGTGCCTGCCATAGCTAGGAGGAGCCCATAGGTTCCTGTAGGCATACATCTTTGCAATCTACTTTTTATTACATGTTCAACCTCTCCTCTAGCCCACCACACAGCAGAGGTAACAGGAGAGAAAAACTATTAGGATATGGGGGATTGTGGACCTGTTCAGCAATAGTTCTTTGTGGGCAAGCTTGATCTTCTTGGGCAGCAGTTCAGTCCCGTAGCAAACACGAAATATGACTTAGCAGCTGCAGGCCAGTCCTCTAGGCAGGCAGGCAACAGGCACGAACCAGCAGCTGCAGGCCAGTCCTTTCAGCCAGCACACACCAGGCAGCTGTAGTTCAATCCTGAAGAAACTGCCAGGCTCGCCAACCGGCCTGAGGCGAGGCCGTTGAAGCAACAGGCTGCCGCGGGAACCTCACAAGCAGTTCTCGGGCGAGTTTCTCTCAATGGCAGCGTTATCACGACTTGAGCTCAACAGCGCTATGTAAGTCGAACCAACACAGGCGTGTCATAGCGAAGAGTCCCTGCATAGGAACAAGGGCATCCAGTATCCATCAAAGAGCAGGTACCCAAGATGTAGGATAAGACAAAATGGAAGCTGAATGGTCAGGGGCTGGTCCATCACTCTCCCACTCACAGACCAGGTCTCTGTCGTCGAAGTGAAGATTCACGGAGCCTCGGGAATGCCTGCAGGGAAACAGAAACTACAGTGTGATGTCATCTTCACCAAGGATTCCAACTCCCTGGCTTACAGCATGGCCAGTGGGCCTCAAGCGGAGCAAACCAAACCAAGGCTCAGTGCTGGTCTCCCGCTGTGGGGTCATAGTTACACTCCTTTACCAGTGCCCGTTCACATATCTGCTATATCCAAACACCCTTTCCCCGTGTCTGCTTCAGGAAAGCCGTCTTTCACGTGTTTGCTTTAGCAAGGCATCCTTTCACCTGTGTGCCCCCGCAATCATTTGGTATAAACTAACTGTCTAAAGACTTAGAAGTTTCCTGAATAGGAAGTGGTTTTAGAGTACAGGGCCTAAAGCTCTCAGCTCTGCCATAGAGAAGTGTCTGGACCCGGGCTGTCTATTCATTCTCTAGGTGATTACGTGGCTGGGCGACAAGGGTCTTGAGACCTCTTGCTGTGCTCTGGGGGTAAGGGCAGGGGTCTCCTTCCTCATCCCCATGGCTGCTGGTGACGAGAAGTGGGCCCAGTCTCACAATGATTGTCCCTCTGCTGGCTTATCTCTCCACGTACCACTGCTGCTCTAAAGAGGCTGCATATTTCCTTTGTGGTTAAGGTTAGGGGTTTGGGTTTTGAGGTTCAGGTTTGGGGTCCTTAGGAAGATGGGGTGTAGAACATGGCTATACAGGAGAACTGGGAAACTGTCGCAGCCCTGTCACCACCTGGCCTGTTTCTTTGGCTTCCTCACTTTCCTTGCGATGAATCCATCCACTCTCGGTGGCCTTCCTCAGTCCAGCCCACACCTCCCCTGGGCCTGGTGCTTCTTCCTACAGGAAGCCTTTTCTGCTGGCTGCTCTGGCCTCACCCAGCTGTCCTCCAGCTTAAAGGAGGGGACATCGCAGTGGGGTTGGTGGGACACCTGGAGCTAGGCAAGCCTAGACTCAGGGCAAGGGTACATTCCTGTTTTCTGGGCGTGTGGGGATGGGGGTTCCCAGAAACACCAATGAGGCCTGGCTGTCAGCCTGCAGGGAGAGCCCCTGGCGCTTCCTGCTTGGCTAGCGGGAGCAGAGGCAAAACATGTCAACAACAGCCACAACTGCTGGCTTGTGCTTGTACACAGCCCCCTCTGCCCTGGGTGCGGAGTGGCTTTGCTGGGGCCTAGGCTCCCCCTCTTATGATGCCTGATCCAAAGGGCTCGGGCACCCCACACCTTGGATGGGCTTTCACATCTTTGGTATCTTGAGTCAATGGCTAGAGTTCAGTTTACTGAACTTTTCTAGTTAGACTACAGGACCCTCCCTGATGTCCCTGGCTCCCTGTCAGAGCTGTGAGGCCCTGACTTCAGTGAGAAACTAACAGCTTCAGACCCCCTGGAGCGTTCCCGGAAGTGGTGGGGGTGGGCAGCTAGGGCAGGGTGGGGAAGCCAAAGAGATGGCTTTGTGACCCGGGGCAAGTCACGTTGCCTGTGGGGTGGGGAAGGCCTCTCCCATCCTGCCCCAGGGTCAAGGTGAGCTCATGTTCCTGGCAGGGGAGCAGCACCTGGCACAGCAGGCCTCCTGAGGGAGTGAGCAGGCACGTTGGGGCAGCACAGATCTGGCCCAGCCCTCCTGCCTTGGGCAGTCCTGGGGCCAGGCAGGGCCTCCCAGAGACACAGTGGATCCCTTGGAGACTGAGAGGTGGGACAAGTGAGGCCTTAACTAGCATTTTGAAGCCTCATCTTGAAGAAAGGCCCTAAGCCTGCAGGCCTCATTCTGTCTGCTCTGGGAAGGCCCCTACGTGGTGGTAAAAGGGTGTTGTCCCCAGCCCTACACATACTGGTTTGGGTCATGGTGTCCCCTCTACAGAGTGGGTAAGAAACAGGCCTGGTTTCCGACATCGGTGTTTCATCTCTAGCATAGAGAAGAAAAGGTCCCTTAACAAAAACGCACAGGGTAGGGAGACTCCAAACCCAGCTCATCTACGCCCAGGGCAGCTCGTGAGACTCATTCAATGGTAGATGGGCTGATGTGGCCCTGGTGGATGGGTGCTGGAAGACACAACGGTCCTTTTCACCTCGGGTCCCACCCTTCTGTGACTGAGGGTAACTCGCTTAAGGGCTGGGTGGGAGACACTGCTGGCCACATGTTTACGATTTCTAAGTGAAGATCAAGTGCAAAAGGCACTCTGATGCCGGGCGTGGTGGTACACGCCTGTAATTCCAGCACTCAGAAGGCAGAGGCAGGTGGATTTCTGAGTTTGAGGCCAGCCTGGTCTACAGAGTGAGTTCCAGGACAGCCAGGGCTACACAGAGAAACCCTGTCTCAACAACAACAATAACCAAGGCACTCTGACTTGGCCCTAGCCAGTGCCAGGCTGCTTTGGCTGCCTGGCCTGGCACAAGATCAGTCAGTTAGTGACCTCTACGTGTCTAGGGTGGGGAGTAGGGGTGGACTCCGGTCCAGAGGAACCTGTCACAGGTATGAGGGCAGAGTATGAAGTAGGTGGGCCCTGTCCAGTGTGATGTGGGCTGAGCGTCCAGATGGACAGTAACTACCATCCCTGCTTGTTTACTGGTTGGACCCTGGCTAGTTGGGGCTGTTGTCTCCCTGCACTCTGTGAGAAGCCGGGTCTTGCCGGATTCCCCAGCCAACCTCTTCCTGATTGGGGAAAGGTGTCTCCTATGCTCCACTGTTGTTCTGGTCTTGAATATCCAGGGACCTTGGAGCCTGTGTTTGCTGGCACAGGTGGGGTGCTATCTATGTAGCCCAAAAGTGTGGAAGTGATGAGCCTGTCTGCTGAGGTGTTGGGTGGGGTCGGAGGGCACAATGAAAGCACTGGGGGCATTAGTAGCCACAGAGGGAGACCCAAGACCCACCCTTTTCTCTCTACCCTAGTCCTTGCAACATGTCCTGTTAACATGTCCCAAATGTGTCTGCTTTTCTTTTCTGCCTTATTCACACTTTCTTGACCTGGAAGAGACATGGGAACAAAAGGTTAAATATGCCAGGGCTCTTAGAGTCTGGGGTCCAGCCCTCATTTATGATAACACTGGGTTTCTGGTGTGTGGGTGGGTGGGGGTCTATGCCTGGCCCTGGCTGACCCCAGCCATGGACAAGGAGCGACATTTTCTGATTTCTTTTTTTCTTTTTTCTTTTCTTTTTTCTTTCTTTTTTTTTTTTTTTTTTTTTTTGGTTTTTCGAGACAGGGTTTCTCTGTGTAGTTCCGGCTGTCCTGGAACTCACTCTGTAGACCAGGCTGGCCTCGAACTCAGAAATCGTTTGCCTCTGCCTCCCAAGTGCTGGGATTAAAGGCATGCGCCACCACCGCCTGGCCATTTTCTGATTTCTAACCAGCCTTGCTGTCTGGACAGTCACCCAGGAGCTGATGAAGGTGAGGAGACTTCCTGAAGGCTCCAGGCCCAGGTCCTCTAGGCCAGGGCAGCTAATAAGAAAGACTAACTCAATGCTAATGGGCTGATATGTCCCTAGTGGACAAGAGATGGAGGACTGGAAGACCCAACAGATCCTGTCATTGGGGTCCCCCCCCCTTTATGTGACTGTGGGTAAGTTGCTCAAGCGCTAGGTGGGAGACACTAGGTGGAGACCACCAAGGCTGGGACAGATACCCAGGCAGAAGGGCTAGCCCTACAGACGTCAGACTCTCTCAGGCCCTGAGTCCCCACCTGTGAAACATGCAGTGGTGGCCTCACCGGCTGAGCTCTGGAATTGCCCTGACTGTATGGTGCCACAGTCAGGCTCAGAGTTTTCTCCTCGGGGTTCCCAGGGATTATCTGTAACTCTACTGTGCCCCAGTTCATCCCGTGTAACTTAGAGGATCCCAGGATGCCATCAATCTCTGTGCCTTAGTAAACTGGATAGAGGGCCCGGGGTTCTCTGCCCACACCACAGTTCTCACCAGAAAAAAACCCTCAGGCATGGCCCATGACTCCCCACAAAATTCCAGTCCTCCAGGAGACCTAGAGGCCAGAAGACAGAGCTGTCTTCATTACCACCAGCCTTGCACAGGGAGCCCACAGGTGGCTTGTGGCCACATTGGGGGTGGGGTGGGTTCCTTCTTCTTTAGAAGGCCTTTGGTGACTGTCACTCTTACCCAACAGCCCTTCTCGCTCTTGTTCACTTGCTGTGGACTTACCTAACCCTAACCCCTCCCATGGATTTATCCTTCATCTCAGGGCTCTGGCTGCTTCCTGCCACCATGAGCCCAGTCCAGGGGGCTACTGGCACCAGGAGAGTTTGAGGAATGGGAAGAAGGGGTGGAGAGGGCTACAGAGGTGTGGGGGACCCTACAGGTGGTCACAGCAAGGAAGAAAGCTGCAAAGAGATGAGAATGAAAACTCAGTTCAGATTGACTTTGTCAGCCTAGAGCAGACTTTGGAGGAGTCTATGCCGGTGGTTCACTGTCAGCATATGAAGTGGAAACCTAAGGGTTCTTTGGAAAGTTCTGTTGGATGGTGTTTTGCTGAGGCAAACACTTGAAGGAGTGTTTTCCTGAAGCAGACACAGGTGAAAGGCTAAGGCAGACTTGCGAAGGAATGTTTGGCTGAGGCAGATGCAGGAGAGAGGATGTTCTGCTAGAGCAAGCACGTGAAAGGACACGTGATGAAGGATTCTTTGCTAGCGACATGCATGTGCTGGTCCACCTTACATTGTATAGTTGAGCTCCATTTGTCAGGACTCCATAGAAACGCACCAAAACCCTTCTGGTGGTGTGCTGCAGTTCTTGCCACTTCTGAGGACTCAAGTTAATTGGACTCAAGGACTCAGTGATGCCAACTGAGATGCACACGCCAAGGGAAGACACATGGAGGACACAGGGTATAACTAGGACTCAGTGGACAGTGACAGAGGCTGAGCTTGGCTTGCCTATTGTTAGCTGTGCAACGCTTGTAGATCTCTTGTCTTCACTGATCTTCACTTTGCCGAGTGAACACAGCCACAATCTCTGGCGTTCCTGCTGGTCCCTACTCCTGACTCACGCCGGCTGAGGCCTGGCTGTCTCTGTGAGGCAGTGCCACTGATGCTGATTCGTGTTTGCTGTCTGGACTCTGTTGAGCTGCCGCTGCTGACTCCTGTGAACTGAACTGCTGATTCCCTGACAACGCTGACAGGAGCTGCTACAAAGAACCTCTCTAAACAGGTCCCCCTACCCTTCTTTTCCACCACCTCTGAGGGGCAGTGGGCTAAAAGGGAAGTTAAAGCAATTAAAGGCTGTCATTAAAAGTAGACTTTTGGCCGGGCGGTAGTGGCGCACGCTTGTAATCCCAGCACTTGGGAGGCAGAGGCAGGCAGATTTGTGAGGCCAGCCTGTTTTACAGAGTGAGTTCCAGGACAGCCAGGACTACACAGAGAAACCCTGTCTCAAAAAACAAAAACAAACAAACAAAAAAGTAGACTTTTGCTGGGCAGTGGTGGCACACCCCTTTAATCCCAGCACTTGGGAGGCAGAGATAGGTGGATTTCTGAGTTCGAGGCCAGCCTGGTCTACAGAGTGAGTTCCAGGACAGCCAGGACTACACAGAGAAACCCTGTCTCGAAAGTCCACCTTTTTTTTTTTCTCAAGACAGGGTTTCTCTATGTAGCCCTGGCTGTCCTGGAACTCACTCTGTAGACCAGGCTGGCCTCGAACTCAGAAATCCACCTGCCTCTGCCTCCCAAGTGCTGGGATTACAGGCATGCGCCACCACGCCCGGCCTGCATATTTTTTTTTAAAGATCTATTTATTTATTACATGTAAGTACACCATAGCTGTCGTCAGACACCAGAAGAGGGCATCAGATCTCTTTACAGATGGTTGTGAGCCACCATGTGGGTGCTGGGATTTGAACTCATGACCTTTGGAAGAGCAGTCAGTGCTCTTACCTGCTTTCCAGCCCAAGTACAAGTATATTTAAAACACTGTATAATTCAGGAAAAGCTTCCAGGCAATGATTATTCCCTCTAGGTGTTCAGGCAATAATCATTTCAAGTTAGGTGCACGGTAAAACTTAAGGTGTGACTATTTAGAAACTTCTTTATAGGCCTGGAGAGATGGCTCAGCAGTTAAGAGCACTGACTGCTCTTCTGAAGGTCCTGAGTTCACAACCATCGTAAAGAGATCAGACTCCCTCTGCTGGTATCTAAAGACAGCTACAGTGTACTTACATATAACAATAAAGAAATCTTTGGCCGGAGCGAGCGGGGAGTAAGCAAGCAAGGTTAACCTGAGCAAGCAGGTCTGACTGGAGTGAGCAGAGGTCCTGAGTCCGATTCCCAGCAACCACATGGAGGCTCACAACCACCGGTAAAGCTACAGTGTACTCATATACATAAAATAAATATTTTTTTTTTCGAGACAGGGTTTCTCTGTGTAGACCGGGCTGGCCTCGAACTCAGAAATCTGCCTGCCTCTGCCTCTCAAGTGCTGGGATTACAGGCATGCGCCACCATGCCCGGCTTCATAAAATAAATCTTTTTTTTTTTTTTTTCGAGACAGGGTTTCTCTGTGTAGCCCTGGCTGTCCTGGAACTCACTCTGTAGACCAGGCTGGCCTCGAACTCAGAAATCTGCCTTCCTCTGCCTCCCAGGTGCTGGGATTACAGGCGTGCGCCACCATGCCCGGCCATAAAATAAATCTTAAAAAAAAAAAAAAAAAAAAAAGGAGACACCAGGTGGTGCGGTGGCACACACCTGTAATTCCAGCACCTGGGAGGCAGAGGCAGGCGGATTTCTGAGTTCGAGGCCAGCCTGGTCTACAGAGTGAGTTCCAGGACAGCCAGGGCTACACAGAGAAACCCTGTCTCAAAAAACCAAAAGAGACTCCTTTATGAAGTACAAGTGACCATGAGGGTGGGTTTTATAAAAGGTCTAGAGTGGTCTCTACCCAACAACTCAGAGGTCAGCAGACCATGTGACATCTCCTCTAGGGTGGGTTCTGTTAGCTGAGAGCTAGGGAGGGAGAGTCTGGAACATTCTGGGGGAATTTGGGTAATGTCTGTGTCTAGCAAATGGTGGGTGAGGTCTGCCTTCACAGATAGCAAAAAGGTCACCCGGTCATTAACAAAATCTACTCTCCAAAACCATGGAATACAGGCGTTTTGTCTTCCCCAGCGAGAGGACAGCCCTGTGTGATTAACATTTTTGGTTCTCCTGGATGTCTGTGTGTACAAGGACCTTCGCATTCTCAACACAGAGGATTGGTAGGAAGCAGGGATGTTGGCCTCCTCTGGGGCCCTTTCAGGAGTCTGGCTTGCTGGGGCTTGCTGTTCTCAGCTACCCGTTGCTGGTCTGAGTGGAGGAGACAAACTTGCGTGTGTCTTAGTATGTATAATTCATTCATCCACAGATACTTGTGCTCTCTCAGTCTAGAACTTGGTACCAGGGTTCTGGGAGCCCTGGCCTGCTCCCGCATGTGCGAAGGGGCATAGGACAGCATACCTGTACAGATAGCAGCGAGTGGGCTCGTTTGGGAGAACCTGGTGGCTCAGGGTATTGGGATACAGTATCCACATCTGCTTACCTCTGAGCTCTGAGCAAGGTTTCCTTTTGCTGTGGACTTCTGTTCTAAAGTAATGTAATGGTGCTTGCTATAGCTGACTAGTTACTACCCTTGAGGGTAGCCTCACAGGAGGTGTGAGTTAACGAGGGTGTTCACGATCAGAGCTAGTTAGCTGGTCAGAGACTGATGGAAGGGCCTGGAGGGTCCTCAGTGCCCCGAGGTATGTATGAGACGAGGTGCAGCTTGGGAGTATCGGGCTGTCTTGGTGAAGACAGCTCCCTGACATGAGGGGGTCAGGCCTGTCCATCGGTGCCCCCTGCAGGCTGTCTGATCTGAGGGCTGATAAATGCAAAGCTTAGGATCAATTCCTAGTGTTAGGGAACAGAGGCTACTGGAGTAGTACCAGTACAGACATGCCTGTCTCTACACACAGAGGGCCATCATGGGGATTCCCTGGACTCCTGGGACATAGCTCTATTCTGTGATCTATCCTGGTGTGAGCTCACCCCAGAAAGGCAGAGTCCATCTCAGATGGAGAGGTGGGTCTACATTCCCAGTGTGATCTGTGCTCTGCTTTTCTGAGGCCTTTTCCAAAGAGACGAGAGACAAGATTCAGGCTACCTTAGCCAGAGAAGTATTCAGAAGCAGGAGTTTGGGGTTTAGGTTTGGGTGTTAAGGTTCTACTAATATAAACACCACTGAACGCCTCCTAGAGGCTGGAGCTTCACTGGTCGGAGGGGTCAAGAGTGTTTGGAGTTCATCTTGGGCTGGGGGCAACACCTGGTCCAGGAGGAGGCATTTCTGGGGGGAGCTGGGGCTGTTGATGGGCAGAACACTCTTCTGGGTGATAATGGTTGGCTTAGTGATCTCCTTGGAGGGTCCACTTAGGCCACCTGGAAGGGTCTTGTCTGGCCCGGGGAGGCAGCGTGGGCCACACCCGTTCTTATGTGATCTTGGAACCTCAGAGGTGAGCGGGATTCCTCTGGCTGGGCTCAAGATCCCAGGCGCCACCAGCCTGTCAGTGACCACTGGTTAAAGGGTGGACTGTGGCTAGGCTGCTCCTCTGGTGGAGAGTTTATTTTACTGGGCCTGTGAAAGCAACATCACCATGGGGTGGGGAGGGGACTTAAACAGAAAAGCAATCTCTGAGACTGGAGGCAAGGTACAGCCCACCTGTACCTTGTGTCTGGAAAGCACTTTCCCTGACATATACCACCCATAGTCATGGGTCAAAAGATCTCAGCTCTCTTTTTTTGGGGATAGGGTGCAGTGGTTTGAGCCAAGTCTGCATTTTGTAGCCCTGACTGCCCTGGAACTCACTATGTAGACCAGGCTGGCCTCAAACTCAGGTCCACCTGCCTGACTCCCAAGTCCTGGGATTAAAGGTATCTGTCAACGTGCCAGGCCAACGTTCCTCTTATCAGGCTCTACTCTCACGACCCCACAGACACTAACTGCTAGGGTCTCACCTCCTCAGACCATCCTGTTGAGGACTTGGGCTTCAGCATACAAATTTTTAGGGAGATTCATTCAATCTTCCACAGTGTTTAAGGCTGTGGTGCTTTCTTCTGTGCACTGTGATAACCCTTCTCCTTCCAATTGCCTCTACGCATTCCCTGTTCTGCCCTGGCAGGAGGCCCCACAAGCACCCACTGTGCAATGTCAAGGGACACAGGGCTACGGAAGTCTGGCCCTGCTGCTCTGTGCCCAGCTAGGGTCATGTTTACTCACGGAGGACTAGTGCCAGGGCCCCCTTCAGCCCCCAGGATAAATGCCCATTCAGCCATACAAGGCTCCTTTGTCCTGGAGTGGCTCTGCCCAGGCTGCTGCTGGGCAGCCGTGTCCTCAGCATGGCCCCAGGCCAGGCTGGCTACCCTAATGCATCCAGCTGCCTGCCCTTCAGGACTTTCTCTGGACAGACTCTGGCTTGGCTGGGAGAGGCCTCAGCAGGGGATAGGGCAGTTCTAGGAGGGACTGGAGAAGCCAGGCAGAGCAAGTGAGGAGGCCTAGTTACGGCCCTCTGCCTCTCAAGGCCTCCATAACACCAAGTAACAGGAAACTCTGGTAACCATTACTGCCCTGCCGTGGGTAGCTGGTCTTTAGGTGCTGCTGGACCCTTAAACCCTGGTGAGATTACTTTCCCATCCAGTGAGTGCTGTTTCTCTGGGCCCCAGTTCCCTTGTGAGCCTGGCTGACTTTGCCATGCTCAGCAATTAACCCTCTGGGTGGTGTGCTTGCCCCATCTCTGTAGGGCAGTGAGGCATGGTCCTATAAGAGACTAGTAGGGCGGTCCCATGGATCTCTAAGTGCCTGTTAGTGAGTCTAGGTGACAGGCTGAGGAGAGAGGCCTGAGGCTCAGGGATGCCTGCCCCAAAAGGCTGTTCAGGTTATGTCTCAGTAATGCCTGATCTAGCTCTACTGGCCTTCTGCCTTAGCAAGACACTACTTCCAAATAGGTTTAACCCAGGTCTCCTTGGAGGCCCAGGCTACTGGGCTGGAGTCTGTTCTCCAAAGGCCCCCAAATACCTCTATGATAGCTAACCCTGATTCTTGGCCTCAGTCCTACCCCGTGCAGTATCATCCTTCATGCCCTGTGGCTCATGACTGGCTTTAACTCCTGGTGATAACTACCTGAGGACCTCCTGCCCCCAGCTGCAGACTAGGTTGTCTTCACAGCAGGTTCTGTGATTGTAGGCCTGGTTAAGGGGTGCTTACTTCTGCAGTGGGAGATCTTGGCTTGGACCTCTCTGGGTGGGACCCATTCATTCCCTATTGAAACACTTCCTCAGGCTCAGCCATCGGCCTGGGCAACTGTCCCCAAAGGCAGCGCTCTAGCCCCTACAGCAGCATATGAGCTCACCAACTTCGTCCCACCCAGACTTGCAGATCTCCTCAGTCCTCTGGCTGTTTCGGGGGGTGGTGGGGGGTGGACTGATTAGGTCACAGCTGAATTTAGGACCAGCTCTGCAGAGCGCCTGGGCCTGTCCAGGACCCTCATCATACATTGTGTCCCCAGCCCCACTGCGGGGCTCCTGCCCCTGTCCAGGATCCCTACCATACATTTGTGTCCCCAGCCCCACGGCTGTACTACAGGATACATACAGGGTAGCATACAATGGGGTCTTTCTTCTGAGGCACTAATCCTGATTGCAGTTTGACTTGAGACAGTCTACTTAGCCTCAGTTTAATACACTGAGCTTTTTATTAAGTGTCTGTCCTGGTGTGTGCCATGGTCCACAGCTGCCCTTCATTATCTGCAGGGTGGTGGAAAGCTGGAAACCAGTGGGAACTGCAGCTGCCGTCTTGGGAGACAGCACTTCCCTCTCATAGAAGTCCATCTGGGCTCCTTGCTACATGGAGTCTCCACTCTAAACTGTTTGTCTTAGCAGCCACAGATGTACATGCCTCTACATCCTTATGGTTCCAAACTCATCAAGCCCTGGCTACTTAGCTTTTGGTTTTAAGTGAAAACTTGAGTCTATCTGACTTCTGATGTATCTGGGATAGGGTGCCTCTCTCCCAGGCTGTGTGGTTGACTAGATGCCTGAATTGGGTAGGACTCGAGCACACTATCTCCTGTCTGCTCATTTCCTAGCCAGTAGAGATCAGGCTCATAAGGGGTTCCCATAGCCAGGGAGAAAAGATGGCTGAAAGGTCTAGTGGTGATGGCTTCCTTTAGCCTGAGGCCAGTGCCAGTTCTTCTAGGAGATAACTTTCCATCTTGGAGGGAGGCTCCTTAAGACAGAGCATGCTCTCAAGGGAAGCAAACCATTCCATCCTATAGGGAACCCCCTCAAACTCAGTAAGTAAACAACTCAGCAGCTTCAGGAAGTCTCTGAAACCAACCAAATTTTCTGGACCCTGCTCCCTTCCCAAGTTTATATAATAGCAGTTCTCAACCTGTGGGTCTCCACTCCTTTTGGGGGTTGAATGACTCTTTCACAGAGGTCACCCTCAGTTCACCAGAAAACATGGATATTTACATTATGATTCATAACAACAGCAAAATTACAGTTATGAAATAGCAATGAAAATTTTGTGGCTCAATACAGCATGAAGAACTGTATTTAAGGGTCACATAGCATTAGGAAGGCTGAGAACCACTATTATATTATAGCAGAGAGATGCTTTTTTTTTTTTTTTTTTTTTTTTTTTTTTGAGACAGGGTTTCTCTGTATAGCCCTGGCTGTCCTGGAACTCACTCTGTAGACCAGGCTGTCCTCCAACTCAGAGATCCGCCTGCCTCTGCCTCCCAAGTGCTGGGATTAAAGGCGTGCGCCACCACCGCCGGCGGAGAGATGCTTTCAAACACAGTGAACTACCTGGAAAAAGAGGCAAGTGAACTTGTTATAAATAACAGGACCTGGGTTGGCTTTGAATTTGAAATTAAACTTTAGTTTTTTCAAAGTAAAGTAACTTAGAAATGAATAGACGTTAAATAAACTAGACATAAGAGAGAAATCAGACAAGGAAATGGGCAGACAGACAGAAGAGGGCTGGTGATAGCTGGCTGTGGTCAGATCTTCTCCATCTTAGAGATGAGGTCATCGCAGATTTTGGTCAGCTCATCATTTTCTTTAGTCTGAAGGAGAGAAGATGAGGTTGGTTTCTATAGGGTTTCAGAGGGAATGGTAACTGGCTAGGAAGGACCCACCCATCTGATGGAGAAAAGGAGACCAGAAAGGAAAAGGCTGGCCCTGGACTTCCTGAAAGATAATGTCCAGGCAACCCCTGAATCAAAGCCAGATCCCGAGCAGACCTTGGGTCTCTGTCCTACCTTCTGCTCCACAGTCTTCTCCAGTGAGTGGATCTGCATCTGTGCTTTCCTCAGGCTTGCCTGGAAAGCCAGTGCCTCTGCTTGGGCCTTGCTCCGTACTTGGGCGATCTCCTCATTTGCCCTTGAGGGGCAGAAACAGAGGCACAGGCTAGACCTGGCCCAGCAAAAAGCTAGCCAGCCCTCCCTCGAAGGATGGGTATCTGGTACTCACAGCTTGAGCTTTTCTTCTGCATGGGCCTTCAGTGCCTGGTACCTCTGGCCCTCTTTTCCAATCTTCACTATGTATTCCTCAACACACTTCTTCAGGGAATCTTCATTCTAAAGAATGAACAAATAGGAAACATTAAAAGTACACTGTTCTGCTGGGCGTGGTGGCACACGCCTTTAATCCCAACACTTGGGAGGCAGAGGCAGGTGGATTTCTGAGTTCCAGGCCAGCCTGGTCTACAAAGTGAGTTCCAGGACAGCCAGGGCTACACAGAGAAACCCTGTCTCGAAAAACAAAACACAACAAAACAAAACAAAACAAAAAAAACAAAAAAAAACAAAACAAAACAAAAAACAAAAAAAACAAAAAAAAAAAGTACACTGTTCCACTTAGGGACATTAGTGATACAGAACTTGACATTTTCTCTTTAGAAAAAGCCTAAACTCCTAAATTCCATCTCCTAAGAATACCGATCTGTGGTGGTGTGCATGTGCTTGGTTCAGGAGGGAAGCACTATGAGGACGCTCGACCTTGTTGGAGGAAGTGTGCCACCGTGGGGGTGGACTTAAAGACCTTCCTAGTCAAGGGGGAGATAATCTTCTGGCTGCCTTCCAATCAATATGTAGAACTCTTGTCTCCTCCAGAACCATGACTATCTAGATAATGGGCTGAACCTCTGAAGCTATAAGCCAGCCCCAATTAAATGTTGTCCTTTATGAGAGTTGTCCTGGTCATGGTGTCTCTTCACAGCAATGGAAACCCTAACTATGATACTCTGCTAAGGTTTTTTTCGCCTTTTTTTTTCCCTTGGGGTGAGGGGACAGGGGTTTAAAAAGTTAATGGAAGCCGGGCATGGTGGCGCACGCCTGTAATCCCCGCACTTGGGAGGCAGAGGCAGGCGGATTTCTGAGTTCGAGGTCAGCCTGGTCTACAGAGTGAGTTCCAGGACAGCCAGGACTACACAGAGAAACCCTGTCTCGAAAAACCAAAAAAAAAAAAAAAAAGTTAGTGGAGATTGAGCTAAGGGCCTCATGCATGCCAGACATAATACCACTGATGGGGAAAACCCAGGCTCTTCTGCTGAGGCTCCTAAAGCCTCTAAAACCTATGTCTCACAGACAGAGTCTACTGGGCACAGCATGTCTTGATAGGACATCACACGGCCTGGTGCCAAGGCAAAGTACAGTCAAGAACCCAGGTGCATATAACACAGCTCACGGCACCGCTGCTATGGACTATGCCCTCTGAAGCAAAGACCACAAGGAGAAACAACACACCTTCTGGTAGCCTTCAATCACGTCCTTCTGCTTCTCAAACCGCTTGAAAAGGTCAGAGAAGGACTTCTCCATGGAGTTCAGGTCTGCATTAAGTTGGTCTCTCTCTTTTAAAACCTTTTGGATTTTGTCTTCAGCTAGTTCCTTCTGTTTCTCAGCCTCCTCTTAAAAAAGTTAAGCACCTGGGATTAGAAGTGACCACTCCACTGGGTGCCAGAGACAGCAGGAAAACAGGGGGTCAGGGTCAGGGGTGAGTCAGGGCAGCAGGAAAGAGATGGGCAGCAAGGACAGCAGGTATGGACACTACAAGTGTCCCATAACACAAGCTCCCTTGCCTCACTTCAGGCCCTATGTTACACAACTGCTCTTCCCATGTCAGCCTCAACAGGAGCTTGCCTCAAGACCCAACAGTGAGAGGCTTAAGATGAACACCGGCCCATGTGGCTATGGGTCTTGAGGAAAGAAAGGGAAGACCTATCAGAGCCACTGCTGGACAGACTCCTCAGGAACACCCGTGTCTCCACTCTGATACTTGCAATTATTACCTCTGGGGAGGGGAAGGCAAGACAGGGTGTGGTGTGACAGTTGCATAGCATCTGTTTTGGCCACCAGCTGTTCAGTGAACGTCAGTCACTCTATTAAACCTTCACAGCCTCAGTGGCTTCAGAGCAGGGTTAGAAGAAATAAACAGCACATTGCTGCCGCGTACATGGAGAGAGATGCAGCCGGCACTCACCCATTGACTTGTACACGATCTTCTCAAACCCGTCAACGATCTTCCTAGAGGAGGAGAGAGGATGAGCATCTGTGGCTCACGCTATGAGCAGACCTATGGCAGCACTGATGCCTGTACTCTTACCCCATCTCCAAATACTTCGCGTTGAGGTCATCATACTTGTTTTTTAGCTCCAAGTTCTCCTGCTGCATCACATTCACCTACAAAACCACATGCCTCGGTCAGCAGGTGGACCAGTCACAGGCCTGTGGGGTACCTTTCCCACTAGGGTCTGTTTCATTCCTATCCAGAGTCTCCAGAGATACATTACCGAGTTATAGTAACTCTAGTATGAAGCCAAGTGGGGATGCTGGCTGTGCTCACGAGGGGAACAAAGCGGGCACTTGGGAGTACCTCCTAATGTATTAACTTGCACTACCCACAAGGGGGCGCCCAAAACCATTCCAGTTGGCTGTACAAAAGCAAGTACCACAGGCCCCAAGCTCAGAGTGAGGGCCCTCAGAACTGTCTAGGTGCTGTTCGCTGATCTCTGAGACAGATAGAAGGATGTAGAAAATTCCTGTAGGTAGTCTGTGTGCCAAGTTTTACAAAGCAGCACCAGGTCTCACCACTGCATCCAGGTCTTTCTGGCTGTACTTCAGCACATCCACAATAGGCTCAGCAGGAAGGAGACCTCTAGGTTCAAGGACACACAGGGGAGGGGCTGATACCTGTGTGGATAAAACATAGGCTCTGAAGATCTCATCTCTTTGGATCACAAAAATTGCACCAAAGATACCAAAGTACTTACAGGAGCATCCGGACCTCCCAAGAAATCTAGGTCAACAAGCTTGGCTTCTATCAGATTTCCAGAACCAGACTCCTCCGTATCCTGTGTACTGAAGCCAAACAGGTAGCAAGATCACTTTATGCTCTGAATATTGAGGAGGGCATAAAAGTCAGTAGTGTTGTCTTAACAAGCTTTGTGTTTGGGTCTTAGTCTAAAAACAAATACAAAACAAAGACTTGGAGTTGACAGTGGAAAACTGGGCCTGGCAGTTACTGCCTCAAGTCCCTCTTCTTCTAACTGCCCACTCACTGTCCCTACGAGGCAGTGTAGATACCTTACCATGGTGTCCTCAGAGTCTACAGGTCAATATCCAGCTAGAGGGGGCAAATCTTTTCTTGCTTGGGTTCAAGGGTCTTGTGTTAGATTAGCAAATAATTCTCAGTATTATTTGATTATATTTTCTTTTTCTTTTTCTTTCTTTCTTTCTTTTTTTTTTTTTTTTTTTGGTTTTTTGAGACAGGGTTTCTCTGTGTAGTCCTGGCTGTCCTGGAGCTCACTCTGAAGACCAGGCTGACCTCGAACTCAGAAATCCGCCTGCCTCTGCCTCCCAAGTGCTGGGATTAAAGGTGTGCGCCACCAACGCCCGGCTCGATTATATTTTCTTTTAACATAGTAGTTGCCAGCCTGGGTTTTCCCACAAATGTCAGATTTGAAGGCCCTATGGTTTCTGTCACAACAATTCCGATTTGTCTTTATGACACAGGTTGACCTGGCGCAGTCTGTCCCTGGCTGTGCAGTTATCGCTGTGTGCCTGTGTGAAGAGAGCATGGCAGGCTCCTTATGGACATGGACTACCTGATATGTGAAGCTGGCTCTAGGCTCTATGTCCTGTTTGTCTGTCACCATCACTCATTCTAGTTGAGATTAGCCTTTTCCCAGAAGTTTCGAATCACTATGTTCAGTAACAGCCACTAGATTCCGTGCTAACAGCTTGAAAGGAGAGACATACCTATTTGTCACAGGGGCCACTGGCATTGGCCGCAAAGGGCTCTCTTTTAGAAGTGGGTCAAATTTCAAGTACAAAGACTGCTTCCTCCAGGCCGACTCCTTAAACTGAGTGTTGGAGAGATGGGACACGGAAATTAGCAGGATTCATCATTGCTTTAACAGATACGTTCCTGGAAGCCAGGGCAATCTTAAGCAAAGTCGGCTGGGGAGACCACAACACACCCCATGGGATCAGGATTATCTGGGAGTGAGGGGGTCCTGGGTCAGGACTCTGCTGCCAGGCAAGGGCTCTACAGGAACTATCTATGGCCTGGGATAAATGGCCTGGGCTGACTGAATTACACATTTCAGTTGAGGCTGTCATAAAGGGCTAAGTACATACCGAGGAAGTTCCAAACTGCTCTAGATAATCCACTTCAGCACCAGTGCCTAGAACTGAGACAATGAACAGTACAGTCACCTCAACTACACCCTGAGGGCTGCATGCCCAGAGTACTCAACAGAGCGGATGACTGTTCTTTGAAATAATTTCAGAGTGTTTCCAACACTCAAGCTAGCAGCTTCCCTGCCTCTATGAGGAAAGCCCTGGGTGAGCCTCCAGTTTTATACAGGGAGGAAAAGTACTTTCTTTCCCTCCTCGTATTCAGTACAGACACTTAAGAAAATTCTACCCCGGGTTGATTGAATGTCATGGGTAAAAAGCCGACTTTTTCCTTCTGGGAACCGGCTTTCTAGTTCAGGAGGGCTTTGAACTCTCTGAAGCTCACGAGGACCCTCAACAAATTTTTTTCTTTCTTTTTGTGGTTTGTTGAGACAGAGTTACTCTGGCTGTCTTGGAACTCACTCTATAGACCAGGCTGGGCTCGAACTTGGAGATCCACTTGCCACTGCCTCCCAAGAGCTGGGATTAAAGGCATGGCTTCTCTCTCTCTTTTTTTCCTTTTTTTTGAGAAAGGGTTTCTCTGTGTGGCCTTGGCTGTCCTCAACCTCTCCCTAGAGATCAGACTGGCCTTGAATTCACAGAGATCTGCCTGCCTCTGCTGGAATTAAAGCCTGTGTCACCATTGTCAGGTGGGTAATGGTTTTCATCACAGCATAGTAACCCTAAGACAATACCCCATTTCCTCCACCCTCCACTTCTAAAGACAGGGTTCTCTGTGTGACAACCTTGGCTTTGTAGACTAGGCTGGCCCCAAACTCACAGAGATCTTCCTGCCTCTGTCTACCCAGTGCTGGGATTAAAGGTTTATGTCACCATGCACGGCTGGGAGCAAAAGTTTGTATGTGAACTAGTCAAGTTAACAGCCTGTGGAGTAACTACCTGGAACCTGCAGGGACATAAGTGTCCACAGGGACTTTGAGAAACCTTCGGTGACACCTTGGGCCCACATTGTAGGCATAATGTTATTGTAATCTGTGTACAGATTATCCTTGTATTATTCAAATGCTGATCTCTCCTCCCCCCCCCCCATATCCAATTGCAATCTGGACAAGACACTGTAATGCTTATTTTAAGAATCTCCTGCCTGAATTTTGTGTAAATATTGCTCTCTACTTACTCTCAGACTTTTAATAAAAGCTGACCAGCCAATGGTTGAGCAGAAGAGAGAATAGGGCTGGACTGGGGGGAGGGAGGGAAGGGGGGTGAGAAGGGTGGGATTAGATTCCACAGGAGAAAAAGAGACACCTGAGCAGAGACAGACAGACCAATACTAAAATGCAGGTATTTTGGCTGAAAGTAGCCAGATTAGAGTAACAGATTAATAACTGCTCAGTTAGCGTGTTGTAAAGCTTATAAAATAAATCTCAGTCTCTGTTTCATTTATTTGGGAGCTAGCTGGGACAGAGAAAAGATTATTACTTTTTTTTTTTTTTTTTTTTTTTTTTTGGTTTTTCAAGACAGGGTTTCTCTGTGTAGCCCTGGCTGTCTCAAACTCAGAAATCTGCCTGCCCCTGCCTCCCACGTGCTGGGATTAAAGGCGTGCGCCACCACTGCCCAGCAAGATCATCACTTTTAAAAATGCATTTATACCACATACCTTCTGCTGGGTCTCTGAAGCTCTCTTCCTTTGGGTCTAAGACAGGTTCTAATCCCTGATGGGAAGGCTCCAGCACTGGCTCAATAGGAGGGGTCACCAGTTCACCGTCCGTGATGGGCTCTGGTCCCTGATGGAGAGGCTCCAGCACTGGCTCAATAGGAGGGGTCACCAGCTCACCGTCCGTGATGGGCTCTGGTCCCTGATGGAGAGGCTCCAGCACTGGCTCAATAGGAGGGGCCACCAGCTCACCGTCCGTGATGGGCTCTGGTCCCTGATGGAGAGGCTCCAGCACTGGCTCAATAGGAGGGGTCACCAGCTCACCGTCCATGATGGGCTCTGGTCCCTGATGGGGAGGCTCCAGCACTGGCTCAATAGGAGGGGTCACCAGCTCACCGTCCGTGATGGGCTCTGGTCCCTGATGGAGAGGCTCCAGCACTGGCTCAATAGGAGGGGTCACCAGCTCACTGTCCAAGATGGACTCTGGTCCCTGATGGAGAGGCTCCAGCACTGGCTCAATAGGAGGGGTCACCAGCTCACTGTCCAAGATGGACTCTGGTCCCTGATGGGGAGGCTCCAGCACTGGCTCAATAGGAGGGGTCACCAGCTCACTGTCCAAGATGGGCTCTGGTCCCTGATGGGGAGGCTCCAGCACTGGCTCAATAGGAGGGGCCTTCAGTTCACCATCCAGAAAACTTGTGAAAGCTGAAAGGCTTGAGGAATTCAAGATTCCCTCCTAAGGGGAAAGCCAGCAGCAGTGAGGTTCTGGATGAAGGAGAGCCCCACCCACTGGCTCCTTAAAATAAACTCAGATAGGGAGGGAGGCAACTCTAGGGGATGGGAAGTAGATCCCACCCTGTTACTAGAAGACAGCTGGCGGCCCCTTCTACCATGTTATTTTTCTGAGACAAGGTCTCACTCGGAAGCCCTGGAACTCACTATGTAGACTGGGCTGGCCTAGAACTCAGAATCTGCCTGCCTCTGCACTCTAAGTGCTAGGATTAAAAGTATGCACCACTATGCCTCAATGCCCTGTTATTCTTCTATACAGTATATAACAGTGTTGACAGCATCTATCCATGCACACACACATACCTGGAACTCGCCTTCTGCTCTTAGGATCCCGGCTGCCATCTGAACCACAGGTGCATCATCCACTGGGGCTAAAGGCAGCTGGCTGGAGAGAGAGAGTCGTCAGAGCTGGGTCTTCTCCGCGTTCCCTGCTCTGGCACTGAACTAGTATTTACCTCTCTTATGATGATTCACTTAACAATTGCTCATGCTGAAAAGGTACTGAAAACTATGAGGTTTCTCTGGAGGTAACAGGCTATCTGGCTGCTGGAATGCTAGCACCTAGTTTCAGGTCACAGCTGCCGCTTGTAGTACCTAAGGACAGTGGCTTGCTGTGGTACCAACCATTTTTCACCTGATTAGTAGCTTTTTTTTTTTTTTTTTTTTTTAAAGATGCTTTTACTACATAGAGAAATGTGGCTTCAAACTCTTGATCTGACAGCCACGGTGCTAGGATTCAGGGAACTACGGGCACTGATTTTATTGTTAGTTCTGATGCACATATGTAAGATGTCTTGGGACAGGGACTCTGAAGCTGTGCCTCTTTTAGACTAACCTGAGTCCTGTTTGCCTTGAAGTCTGAAGTAGTATGCTGACTACATATGGAGTGGCATTTAGGCCCCAGATCACACACACACGAGAAGCTGCTCCTGAGGTAATAGTGCTCCCCTTTCCTACTTACTGTCTTGGAGAGTTCTCCACGTCTGTAGGCCCAGCACTCTGCTGCTCAGCCACAGGCAAGGCCAACCTGTTCTTGGGACTTTCTGGGAGCTTAGCCTTTTTGCCATTATACTTGGAGTCACCTCCAAATGGGTTGAAGTTTGGGTCATCCAACTTCTCCCAGTTAAGGTGATAAGAGCCCCAGGAAGTAGGCTGGGGACATTCATTTCCCTCTCTGGTTCCATCTCTTTCTTCTGTTTCCTTGGGGGAATGCTCCTGGCTGGCCTCTGATTTCTTCAGGAGAGGTTGGAGGCCAGGTCTTGGTGAAGACACCTTTGTGTTGTTGGTTGTATCATCAGAGAAGTCAAATTCTAGACTTATGGAGTCATGACTTGAATGGATGACCATTTGGCCAGTGGCTTCTTCTTGGGGACTTGGGTCTGTGGCTGCCTAAGGAAGGCCAGTTGGGATTGAGTTCTTAGAACTAGTTGAACATAAGCTGAAAGGGGTCTGGGTGGCGTTTGCTGCTGGCTCACGGGTGCCTACACTCTTGGGAGAGGCTGAGGCCTTATCAATCAGGTCTGGAACACTCTGCTTAGCTTTACTAAACTGGTTTTGTGCCAAATCAACTATCGAAACTGCCCATGTCTCTTGATTGAGTCCATTGTTTCATAGGATAAGAACTGCAAGACTGCCATGCCACCTCTAGGCTGGGACCCTGATATACTAGAAAATAAGCCCCGAGAAATCAAATACCTAGCCAATCACTTTGGTCATCCCCCCATCCTCTACCAAAGTCACTCCATGAGCTAAAACCTGGGCAGCCTGCTGTCCTTAGTACACAGGACCAGCAGAGTGAATGGCAGTATGGTACAGATCACATGCCTAGGTCCCCATGGAGAAGCTCACAAGTGACATAACTGGTGCCACTCAGAGCTACCCTCCTAGCAGAACAGGTAGAGACAAATTCTTGGCCTCAAAGTAGGCTAGAATCAAGCAGCCAAGCGCCAACTGCTAGCTCTGTGTTTCTGAGGTTGTTATAGACAACAGTGTTTGACACCAATCTCACTGGACTGAATTTCGGAAAAAAACCAAAATGAAGTTGTAAAGTAACAAGGACACCTCAAAAAAGCTACAGATTTGGGAGTGATCTGATAGGACAGAGATAGCACACAGCCCAGAGAGGTGTTGTGACATTAAAGAGCATAGGAGTGATATTTTTATTTCTCATGCTTTTCTCAAATTAAAAAAAAAAAAAGAAAAGAAAAAAGCTTCAAGAGCTGAATCAGTAAAACTGGAACAAAACCATACCAAAGTCCCTTCCTGCTCTGGATGTGTTCTTGTCTGCATTCATATCTGTTTGAGGGTTAGATCCCCTGGAACTGGAATTGGAGAAGTTATGAGCTGCCATTTGGGAGCTGGGAAAGGAACCCAAGTCCTCTGGAAAGAGTTTCTAGCCCTAAAGACGTGTTCTTGGTGCCAGACTGGTGAAGTGTTAATTCCAAGGCCCTCCTCTCTAGGCAAGTTAGCATCTGCTTGTCGTTTCAATAGGACTTCTACTAGGGAAATGCCTACTGTGCCTATGGATCCTTTCAGCTACACCCGTTCCTAATAATTTCTCTTTTGTGTATATTTGCATGCGGATATGTGGGTGTACATGCACACAGTACATGCAGGTCTCTGACTCTTGTGTATGTGTGCGTGTAAATGTACAAGAAGCCAGAAATCAACACTTGCTATATCTTGCTCAACCATTCTTTACTTTTTTAAAGATTTATTTTATTTATTTTATGTTTATGAGTTCACTGTAACTGTACAGATGGTTGTGAGCCTTCATGTGATTGCTGGGAACTGAATTTAGGACCTCTGCTCACTCAGGCCGGAAGATGTATGTATTTATAACTATAAATACGCACACTGTAGGGTGCTGGAGAGATGGCTCAGCGGTTAAGAGTACTGACTGCTCTTCCAGAGGTCCTGAGTTCAAATCCCAGCAACCACATGGTGACTAACAACCATCTGTAATGGAATCTGATGCCCTCTGCTGGGTATCTGAAGACAGCATCAGTGTACTCATATGCATAAAATAAGTAGATAAATTAAAAAAAATACCTACACTGTAGCTGTCTTCAGACACACCAGAAGAGGACGTCAGATCTCATTACAGATGGTTGTGAGCCACCATGTGGTTGCTGGGATTTGAACTCAGGACCTTTGGAAGAGCAGTCAGTGCTCTTAACTGCTGAGCTATCTCCCCAGCTCCATTCTTTACTTTTTTTTTTCATCTTGGAACTCATGGAGTTGGCCTGAAAGCTTGAAAGCTTCTCCTATCTCCATCTACCTAGGGCTGGAATTAGATGTGCACACTGCTGGCTTTTTTGATCTGCATTGAGGATTGAACTCAAGTCCTCATGTTTGTATAGCCAACAATACCAAGGGAGCCATCTCCCAAGCCCTGATTAATCAATCGTATAATAATTTCTCTGTTTATGAGTCTATCTGCTCTTTCCAAGTTTTGAGCACAGGAAGCCAAATGCTAATTTTTAAGCAGAAGGGAGAGATGAGTAGAACTCAATAGAAAGGAAACTATAGGTAATCTTTTCTGGAAATAAGATCTAATTATTCCATCAAGTTATAAAGAATAGGTGGTAGGTGCTACGGGTTGTCCTGATGCTGTTTATATTCTGAGGTTAATTCTGCTTCCTCAAGAGGGGCTGCCTCTGACAAGCAGCCCATCACATACCCAGGTGGTCTCCCCTGAACTTTCTCCCCATCTTAGCTGGTTAATAGAGGCTCTAGCCTGTGATTGGACAATGGAGGGGAAAGATGGGACTGGAGGTGTGAGAGCGGGGACAGGAAGAGAGAAGATAGGATGAGAGTAAGAAGGAGAGAGGATGGCTGAGGAGGAGGGAGCCATGACGGACCAGGAGGAACCGCAGGTAACAAGGGGTCTTACAGCTGGGGAGTAAGTTTGAATGGTGTTAGATCTGCCCAGTCAAGGCTTATAGCTTATAATTATAATAACTGGGTCGTGCGTTTTTTTATATGGGCTCACTGACACAGCAAGGGAGTGAAGCCTGGAATTAAAACTGTCCAACTATCTTGTGATTAACTCTCAACTGACAGCTGTGCCAGAGACTGCACTCAAGGGCAGTGATCAGAGAAGAATGAAGTCTAGCTATGACAGGGCCGGGAGCTTTTGCAACAACCCTCAGAGAGGACAGGATTGCAGAACAGTAAAGGCATCAACACTTACTTCTCTTTCTGTAAGAAGACACAGTGGTCATTTTGTAATCCAATATTGCTATCCAGAGCAAAAGGAGCCTCAAGCTTGCTGGTCATGTTAGGACTTAAGATCCTGTGTGTCTGTGGATCCCGAAGAGGTGTCTGAAAAGTCACCTAGTGAAAGGCAGAGTGCACATGCTCCATGACACAACCCTCGCCAGCAAGCCGAGGTGCTGCAGTGCATGCTTCTCAGAAAGCCAGTCCCAGCACACCCGAGGAGTCCACGCATTACAGTCCACACTTACCTTGGCAGCTTTAGCCTGGTTTTTGGGCGGTACATTTTCTTTCTGTGACAGACGAAGAACAGAGGATCTTCCGGTAAGTTCTGGTGTTGAAAACAGGAAGTCACAGCATTCTGAACTCTTCTCACTGGGGATGTTTTCGTCATTTAAGATATGCAGACTCATTCTGGAAAAACAGTATGTTTTAGTCACTAGGTCAACGATGCTGCAGCACATGTACAGATACGCCCCACAGGTACGGCAGGGAGACAGACTATTTCCCTATAGGTAGAGAGAGCTAATACCCTTTACAGGTATAGTTAATACTTCAAGTGAGTGTCATCTTCCAGAGAAAGCCTCAGAGTCCCTTGTATTGCATCAGGGATACTGCTACTTCCGGAGCCAATTGCTAAAAGGGTTCAGGTAGAGAAGGAAAGAGAACCACGTGTTTAGAATGACTCCCATTAATGAATTACACTGTAAGGCAAGAGCTTGGGGATATAATTTAGGTTTGATGAGAACCAAAGAAGCAGGGTGGTAGTAGAACACACCTTTAATTCCAGCACTTGGGGGCCATGGATTCTTAGGGGTGAAACCTTGGGAGCTCTGGTTGAGGAGTAAGGAGAGGTACTGGGGAGGGAGATCATCAAGACAAAGCTACTGCTGACTGCTTTAAGAGCCCTTGAGGAAAGATGGGAAAGAGACAGAACCAGAGGTTCCCTTAGCAAAAGGAGGGGTAGATGCAGGTCAGAAGGTAAAGAGAAAACAAATCAAGAGCAATGTTTAGGATTTTTGGCCAAAAAGCATGGGGAAAGGGCACTGGAATGGACGTGAAATTTACAAGCATAGGCCTCTGGGCTGTACTGCCTTAGATGAAGTCTTTCAGGCAAGAAGGCAAGATCTGGTTTAGCTTTTGCGTAGGATGGGATTTTTGGGGATGGGGGAGTAGAGTGGAGGGTGTTGGCTCCGGTGATGGGGAGGTCAAAGGTTGACATGAGATGTTTTCTCCACCTTGTTAGATTAACAGAACCTGGAGCTCACTAATCCTGCAGAACTGTCTGACCAGTGAGCTCCAGGGATCCTCCAGACTGCCTTCCCAGTGCAGCCACACCACACAAGTTAGGTGGGTGCTGAGGACCTAAAGGCAAGTCCTCATGCTTGTTTGGCAAGCATGTTACTGTCTGAGCCATGTCCCCAGCTCTTGGGGACAAAGCCTGATAAGCCAGGTTTGGGTTCTGCTGTCTTCTTGGCGCAGGAGTGACTGTGGGGTGGGTCAGGGAGCATATGGAAGTTTTGTGGCTGCTGTTGCACCTGTCCTTCTGAGGTCAAAGATGGGGTGAGGGCAGCTGTGGAGATGATAAAGCTGAAGCTCACTGATGGTCTCCCAGGTGGAGTTTGGGGACTGAAGGAGAAAGAAGGACAAAACATCTCCCACCTGAACAGTGAGTTGGCAGGTATGTGCAATCAAGCGATCACGACAGGAAATGTGCATTTCTGAATCAAACTGTATAGGTATAGGCATGAGGTCATCCTGGTAGCTAGAGTTGAGGAAAAAGGCCTTAGCCTGAAAGTACTCTGTTCAGAGAAGGATGCTAGAGAGAAGGGAAATCTATCGGGACCTTCTGGATTTGAGAAGAAAGCGTTTCCAAGAAAAGCCATTTATTCTGAGGTTGTGGCCAGGTGGTACAGGAGGACATAAAGGCACAGACCCAGGAACAAGAAATATCCCCTGGGACAGTGGGATCAGGAGGCTAGACGACAGACAGAACAGTATCGCAGAAAAGGTGGAGAAAGAGACTTGGTGCGAAGGGTGCCCTGGCTCTGAGACGCGAGTCTCGTACACCATACATTCGATCAGAACAGGAACCTGGCGCGGCCTTTTTGGACGGCATCAACTGGGTCAGACCAAGACCACTGGCAGGCGGGCCTGCAAAGCCCAGCCCAGTCATGCCTAGGAGGCTAGGTGCATCCTTTAGTTCAGAAAAGAGGAGGCTGGAGTGAGGGGTGGGTCCTTAATAAAGGGAGAGGGCAAAGCTGCGGAAGAAAGAAACAGCAACTCAGCTTGTAGAAATCCAGTTCCGTGGGGGCTAATCCCCACCCCGCGTCCGAGGGAAATAAAAAACCGCCGTTTACCTTACCTGACTACGGCTGCCGAGCCCTGGGCCCGCGCGGACGCCCACCGCAGGGCGAAGCGCCGTACTTGTTTCGCGCTAGAAAAAAAAAAACGAGATGGAGAAACGGAACCAGGGAATCACAACAAGCTCTGCTCTCGCAGTCCGTGAACGTCGTCCGCTACGCCCGCCCCAGATTCAAATCCCGGGAGTTGACGTTCCGCAGCCAATCAGCGCGCTGCAAAACTGTATAGCCGCAGTCGGCCAATTGCAGGCCATAACGGTCCCGCCCTTCATGAGCAGAGCAGGAAGTTCCGCTTCCGGGACGGAGGGCACAGTGGGATCGTGGGGGCGTATGGGAACTGTCGTGTAGCATCGCATGCCCACTGGGCTTGTTGGCTAGTGACTGTGAGATCCACCATGGTCCAGACAATCTCACGGTCGGCCGCGAATACAGTTAGAGAGCAATTCGCCCTGGCTTGGGTTTTCTCAGCTGTTAAATGGAACTAGCTGCAGTGTCTCCTTCAAACTGTGTGTAAGGAAGAAGTTGAACCCATATGGGGTTGTCTGGGCGGCTCACAATTGGTGGGTCAACGTAGGATTCTGGGAATTACCCATTCAGAACGCCGGGGGCGTCCTCACGAGACTCTGTCTCCCAGGGTGCCCTTCGGGTCACCTGATAGGGAAATAGTCTCCCACAATGCCCCGCGGCCAGTCTGAGGAGGGACTCCATTTCCTAGAATGCTTTGCGATTGCCTTGACAGCCGTCGCAGATTCCCAGAATGCCCCACGAGTAGCCTGACTAGGACTCTGTTTCCCAGAGTGCCTCGCGGGCGGTCTGGCGGTGCCTGTGGCAACAAACCAACTGTCCAGAACTGGACGCTCCTGTCTCTGCTCGGCCCGGTGAGCGGCGACAGGATGGACAGTCCTGAGGTGACCTTCACGTTGGCCTACCTGGTCTTTGCAGTGTGCTTCGTGTTCACGCCCAACGAGTTCTACTCGGCCGGGCTCACAGTGCAGAATCTGTTGTCGGGCTGGCTGGGCAGCGAGGACGCCGCCTTCGTGCCTTACCACCTTCGTCGCACTTCCGCCACACTACTGTGTCACTCACTGCTGCCGTTAGGTGAGCCTCCGGTGGTTGGCGCTTAACCGGGCGCTTGGAGACTCCCAAGGGTGAGGATGCTTCCCGCCAGAACCGGAGCAGAAGCCGGTCAAGAGCAGGTGCAAGCAAGCGGGATCTCTGCAGCCCTCTCTGTGAGCTGAGCGCTCTAGGGCACCATACGCTCTTCCCAGATGGGAGGCGGTGACCCCGGGCGCTGTCCTGCGCGTGGTGCTCGAGTGAGGCTAAGCTCCAGCATTTGACATCACTGCGGCTGGAGTGCAGAATCGTTCAGCCTGTTTGCCATGTTGGGCGATTTCTAGGAAAGGGCTCCTGGTGATTCATTACAACAGGGGTCAGAGGGCTACCAGGGGACGGTGGGTGTAAGGAGAGCAGGCAGAGATGAAGACATTCAAGGTTGGGTATGTTAATGCAGAGTCTTCTTTGCGGGCTAGGTCTATGGCCCTGTCCAAGGCAATGGTATGTGGTGTCCCAAGTGCTAGTGGGACCTCTGAGAGGCCCATCTACTGGCTGTTTGGAGGAAGGATTGGGAGAACTGCTGAGATATAAGTGATTGACGTCTGGGATCCAGATGAAGGACACCTTTGGAGGATACAGGGACAGGGAAAGATACATCTGGGAGAACACATGTCTGATGGCCTGTCATACTTGTGCCTCTGGACACAGGAATGATTGGTGTGAGGATGCAGCAGCCTAGGCTCCAGGGAGATGGAGGCAGGTGTGGTAATGGAATCACTCAGATCTGTTTTGAGAAGGAGGGTGGAGGAGACTCCATTGGAGAGCTGGAGCTGGAGCTGGAGCTGGCATGACCATGTAGTTTGGTTTGGGAACCTAGCTAGTACCCTGCAAAGCAGATAAAAGAAAGTGGGGCACTGAGGTAGGACTTCTGACCAAGAGCTGTCCAGTGGGCACTCCCTTGCCTAAACAAGGAACCCAAAGTTAATAAGCAGAAGTCACTCAGACAGGTTATATTGAAAGCAGACAGAAGGTGGAGTGTCTTCTGTTGCTACATAACCATAACAACTTATTTTAACATGTAGTGAATTGGCTAAAAGTAAACATTTTTGCAGATTAGAGCCTGCTCAAACAGTACCTTATCGTCTACAGATCTTTTAGATGTTCAAGCTGTTCCCTGTTGGGTTAACAGGGCCCTAAAACTTGTTTCTTTGTTCTAGCAACATGCCCTATCATTGGATACTTCCACCCCCCCCAAGACAGGGTTTCTCTGTGTAGTCCTGGCTGTCCTGGAACTCACTCTGTAGACCAAGCTGGCCTCGAACTCAGAAATCCGCCTGCCTCTGCCTCCCAAGTGCTGGGATTACAGGCGTGCGCCACCACGCCTGGCTATCATTGGATACTTGCTTACTTTCTTGTCCAGTGTCCCAGCTCTGAGATGGGCTATGTTAGATCTGCCTCCTCAGAGGAGGCAAAATTGAGATACCAAGACACAGCCCAAAGAACTGTCTCAAGTAGCCCAGTGGTCAGTTTATGCAACATCATTGTTTCTTTTTGGTTTTCTAGGAATTTTTTGTTCGTTTGTTTTTCTTTGTGTAGCCATTGCTGTCCCAGAACTAGCTCAGTAAATGAGGTTGGCCTCAGATCCACCTGCCTCTGCCTCCTGAGTGCTGGGATTAAAAACATGAGTCACCACCAACTGACAACTTTGATTTGATTTGATTTTTTGTACTTGGCTATCTCTGCAAAGTTATAGTAGTAAACTGAAAACATTTCCCTCTAATATGTGGTACCATTGCTCTGCCAGGCCTGCTGTGGAGGTGCAGGAGTAAAAGCAACATGTCCTGGGAGCTAGTCATGCCCTAGGTGACCAAGACAAGGAAGGCTCATGGCTAACAATAAAAAGGAAATAGCTCTTCCCTTCCCTAGCACAGGGATAGCATTGTGGTCTTTAGAGGGGTTGCCATGGGAGGAAGATAGCCCCCAGCAGCCAGGTCTGCCCCTGAGATGTCTTTTCTTCTGCAGGTTACTACATGGGCATGTGCTTTGCAGCCTCAGAAAAGCAGCTCTACTCCCCTGGTCAGGCCCCAGAAGCCTGGCAGCTCTTCCTTCTCCTGGCTGTGACCCTTCCCCTGGTCTCCTGTTCCCTGATCTACTATTGGTCCTGGGATAGGTGGACCCGACACCCACTGGCCCAAACACTGGCCCTCTATGCCCTTCCACAGTCTGGTTGGCAGGCGGTTGCCTCTTCTATCAACACAGAGTTCCGACGGATTGACAAGTTTGCTACGGGGGCACCCGGTGCCAGAGTGATTGTGACAGACACATGGGTAATGAAGGTGACCACATACCGTGTGCATGTGGCTCAGCAACAGGATGTTCACTTGACTGTGACAGAGTCTCGGCAGCATGATCTCTCACCAGACTCAAACCTGCCCGTGCAGCTTCTTACCATCCGTGTGGCAAGCACCAGCCCTGGTACACAGCCCTTTGATATTCGGTAAGTACGTGGTGGTTATGGGTCACACATCTCAGGAGGAGTTAAGGGTAGAGGAGGACTGAGGCTCTCCTGGGGCCTATATGACATTGACCCCCTTGGTGTCATCCTCCTTCAATGTTCTTCTTGCCTTTTTTTGTTTGTTTGTTTTGTTTTTTGAGACAGGGTTTCTCTGTGTAGCCCTGGCTGTCCTGGAACTCACTCTGTAGACCAGGCTGGCCTCAAACTCAGAAATCTGCCTGCCTCTGCCTCTCGAATGCTGGGATTAAAGGCGTGCGCCACCGCCCGGCTCCTCTTGCCTTCTGTTTTCATTTTGTTGCTCCTTCTGCCCTATCATTGAGCTGTCCCTATACCTTCTTGGGATGGCCTAGGAACACAGTTAGGTGACACTTTAGCTCCAGATTCTTCCTATCCTCTCTGCTGGGGGTGAGTGACCAGCGAGCCTGTGGACTTTGCCTTCACGGCCATCTTTAGTGACTGCTTCACTGAGGTGGCCTGTTTTTCCTGGCTTGGCCTGCTTTTGGTTCTGAATGACTTAGGTTGTGGACCCAAGGGCAAATTGTCTCAACTCACCAAGCTATACTTCTTGCAGGCTGAACTCATCGGAATATGGCGAACTATGTGAGAAGCTCCATGCTCCAATCCGAAGTGCAGCCAATGTGGTCATCCGCCAGAGCCTGGGTGACCTCTTCCTAGAAACATTTGCTTCCCTTGTGGAGGTCAACCCAGCCTATTCAGTACCCAGCAACCAGGTGGGGGCTGGCCCGAGTGGGAGAGTTGGTGGGACTCCTCCCAGGACCATCTTGTAGGCCTTTCTGTAACCCCCTTTGTCAACTACCTCTCTGTAGGAGCTCGAGGCCTGTATAGGCTGCATGCAAACACGCGCCAGTGTGAAGCTGGTGAAGACCTGCCAGGAGCCAACGGTGGGCGAGTGCCAGCAGTGTTACTGCCGACCCATGTGGTGTCTCACCTGCATGGGCAAGTGGTTTGCCAGCCGCCAGGATCCCCAGCGCCCTGACACCTGGCTAGCTAGCCGTGTGCCCTGCCCCACTTGCCGGGCCCGCTTCTGCATCCTGGATGTGTGTTGTGTTCGCTGAGTGTCACAGTGTGTTCTGTGTCTCATAGCCACTCATGGGGAGTGGCTAAAGCTCCTTGATTTTGGCAAGAGGATCTAGTTAAAGCACACACTTAATCTACAGCCACTTTCTACCTTGAGTCAGGTAGAGTTTTAGAAGAAATTCTTATGGAAATGCCCTATCCCTGGACCTTCAGCATCTTCTCTTCCTGGTTACCTCCAGGTGGGGCTAATATGCCACATAGGATGTTCCAAAGCCCTGAGACATTGGACTTTGGCCCAAGAGCCTTTGTTCGGCCTGTTTGCCTTAATTCTATTACAGAGCAATACCTTTACCTCAGTTACAAGCCAGACCTACGTCTGTCCCAGGCCCTGTGGTGTTGGGTAGATACTGACAGTTGGGTAGATACTGAGAGGGTCACCAGGGTGCCACTCTAGTGTGAAGTCCTCTTCTAGGGTATCCTGGTGGCTGTAGCTAGGCAAGGGACCACTTCTCGGTAGGAAGGCATGGGCAGCAACCTAGGGCCAGGACAGAGTGCTCTCCCAAGTTACTCCTGAGGGTTGCATATGCTTTAGAGGGTCCACAATGGTTTTGGTGGCTCGTCTTGCTTCCCTAGTTCATGGGAGGCCAAGATCTCACACTCCTAACCCTAGGGAAGGGTTTTAGGGAATCAAGGACCAGAGAGCCACAGCACTATCCAGAAACAAACCCACCAGGAATACAGCATAGGGTTAGCCAAGGCCCCTGTGGGGTGCTTGGATCAGGAGAGGGTACCTCAGTGATTAAGGTTCTGATGGATGTACTTATACATAGAAGTACTCACTTATCTATGGTACTGATGCGTGGGGAAGAGACTGCTCTTCCCCCTCCATCTCTGACACAAGTGTAGCTGCCAGAGGGAGGGCCTCTCCTTCAGCTTGTGGTCTGAAGCACCCATATTGAGTTGTTGAAAGTGGTAGTGACAGACAAGCTAGCCCCTTATCCAGCCAACACTGCGCCTCACCCCAGGGATGTGCTGCCAGAGCAGACTGAGTTCTGCCTGTCCCCCCAAAGTATGACCAGGAGCCAACCAGTTTTGAGGGCAGTCTGCCTATCAGAGGCCAAGTGGTTTGAAGTTATTTTATTTTTTAACCACAGAAGAGTTAATTTTATACAGATAAATGTAAATGTAGCTAAATGCAACAGTATTTAATAAAGTGTTCCTTTTCAAGTGATGTACTTCATTTTGTTTAACCTGGTAGTAAAACTAAACTTTTGCAGTATTTTATATAGACTGCAGGATGTTGGGAAAGTCAGATGAATGTAGTCACAGATCAGAAAGCCACATTAGAAACCAGTGTCAGTGCTTAGTGTCTTCAGAAGGTCAAGCCCTTAGGTGGCTCCATATAGTGACCACCACCCCACCCTGGCGCCCTTCTCTGGGCCAGATCTACTCTTAAGAAGCAGAGTCATGATTGCCCACATCTTTTACGACTAGGACAGGTCGGCTCTGCAGGGGCCCGGTCTTCGTGCTGGTGACTCAAGCACCAGAGACAGGGCAGTGAAAAAGAAGCCACTAAGTTTGTTGGCTACTAATGGATGGCTTGCACGGTTTTAAAACTACGGGTTTAAACTAGAGGCGGGTGCTCCCCGGAACCTTGCGGCGGTGGGTGGGAGGGGCCAGTGCAGATCTTGGACTGTATCTCGGTGTTCCCCCCCTCGCCGTGGCCACGCCTTCTTACTTTGAGTGGCAGTGGCGCGCACTGCCCAAGGTCCCGCCAATACCCCTCGGGCCCGCGAAGGGGAAACCAATCAGAGGCCCAGCAGCTACAGCGCCAGCCTCCTGGAAGGCCGTAGGGGTTTGGTGGGGGAGGTCGCCAGTTCCTTTTCACCTTAGCCGGGCTGTCCCATTTTTCCCGCCCTCTGGACGGCCCCATTAGGCGTTGGAGTTTCGCGACTGCCCGCAGTTCCGAGGCTGAGGTCAGAGCCGGGTCCGTCAGGCGGGCGCGCAGAGCTGAGAAGGGCTCCCCTACAGGTGCGCGTCTGGTGGTCTCGTCCGATCCGCGCGCGCGCGGGAGTTATTGAGGGGCGGGGCCGCTGCGCACTTAAGGGCGGTTGGGCCGGGCAAGCTCAGATCTCTTCTGCGCTGTCGCCGAGGAAGGTTCTTCTCGCTGAGCTGCCCTTCAACCTTCTGCTGCCATGGCCTGCAGACCTAGAAGTCCACCCCGCTACGGGAGTCGCCGCGACGGCGGTGCGAGGTAAGCGGGTCATGCGGTCTCCAAGTGCTCGGTTCTAGCGGTCTGTGAGGGAAGGGTTCCCTGAACCATCGCTGCTGTGGGGGCCCCGCCCACTGACCGCAGTCTGCGTCCTCAGCCCGCGGTCCCCGGCGAGATGGAGTCTTGGACGGAAGCGCAGAGCGGACGGAAGGGACCGGAAGCCCGAGGACTCCGAGGAAGGCGAGCTCCAGACTGCGGACCACCGACCTGAAAGGTGGGCCCCGGCTCATTGGCAACGGGTTGGTCTCTCGGTGGGTCTGGAGGCGGGCCAAGGGGACCCTCGTCCCATGGCACTCGTCTTTTCGAAGCTGCTGGAATAGATTAGGATACTCTGGAGGCCCTCTTCAGTTTTGCTCATATTAGAAGCATCTTACCTGATAGGTGGCAGCAAAACTGGTTTTATCCGGAGTGGGTCAGCCTTTATATTTTCACGCATAATGTCAATAATGTCAAGGACTACTACTTTGAACATTTGTTATAAATGATTCGATCTCCCAAACCTCCTCCACTTCCCGAGAGAGAGAGAGAGAGAGAGAGAGAGAGAGAGAGTATATGTATGTGTGTGTGTGTGTGTGTGTGTGTGTGTGTGTTTTGGGGCGAGAAATTAGGTGTTATTATCTGAGTGAAAGATACAAACCAAAATTGAATCCCTAGGTTATTCATACTTCTTGTTGTTCCTGGGTCCTTTCCATCTCAAAAGCTTTTGCCACAGAGTTTAGATTTTTCTTTTTTTCCTTAGGCTTTGTGCTGAAGTCAGTGAGGTTCCTTGGTAGCCTGATGGAGGAGGGCCAGGAAGTGAAATAGTAATTCAGAGATGAGGAGTGTCTTAAAGAGTAAGCTGGAGATGTGGACTCCTCAGGGAAGTGCTCTCTGGGGACCTTTGTGTAGTGATTGATGAAGAGGACAGTGATCTCAGAAATTTTGACCATACCTTTTTATGGGGGATGTGGTTTGCTAGATGGCTGACTAGAAGGGAGGATAAGAACAGGACTGCTGAGCCCAGTGAAGGGACATGGTGACTTAACTCAGTGACTTCTGAATGCACAGGCAATGTTGATTAAGGATAGAAAAGTCAGCCTGAGTCAAACCCTTGACTGTTGATGACAGTCGTTCCCTATAGTAGCAGCAGCAGAGGATGTGCAGATCTATTTTGGGAGGGAATGTTGTTAACCTTGGGGAAACTTTCAGGTGAAAATATGAAATTACCAGCACATATCTTCTTAAATTAGTTGTGGGAATATAGGGAAGGCCCGAGGTCAGCCCTAAGGTAGGTAAAAGGGAAGGTGATAGTATTGGTATCAGTAATCTCAGTTGTGATCAGGAGTTAGAGGCAGGATTATCAGAAATTCAGGTTATTTGCTACATAGTGAGTTTGAGACTAGACTATCTTGTCTCAATGAAAGCAAAACCAACCAAATAAAAGCCTTATTGAACCCTGTCATCTCAATTATCTGGAAGGAAATAAATGTTAGTGTTTTTTGTTTTTGTTTTTTTTTTTAAAGACAGGGTTTCTCTGGGTGTCCTTGGCAGTTCTGGAATTTAACTAGGTAGACCAGGCTGGCCTTGAACTCAGAGTTCATCTCTGCCTCCCAAGTGTTGGGATTAAAGTATTTTTATGTGTGCCTGGTCCCTGTGGAAATGAGAGCATTGGAGCTCCTGAAACTGGATATATGATTGTGAGTTTCCATGTAGGCGCTAGGAACTGAACCTATGTTCTCTGTAAGAATAGCAATCATTCTTAATTTCTGAGCCATCTTTCCAGTCCCAAATGTTCGATTCTTAAATTCTGTAGTCGTATGTAGACTCCCCCTGGTTTGTAGGTTGCCACATAGCCACTTCATCATGCCGGTGACAGGAATACTCAAGTGCATTGGCCTTTTTTTTTTTTTTTTTTAAAGACTGGGTTCCATTTTGTAGCCCTGGTAGACCTGTAATTCGTGATACAGGCCACCAGGCTGGCCTTGAACTCAGAGATTTTTCTGTTAGGTTTACAGGAATGTGGGTTATCATTACTCACCAAATTATGTTGTCTAAAGATTTCTTTGACAGGAAACTAAGCCCTTTGATTTATTTAACATAAGTATTGAAGGGTATATTTTAAAGATAGACTAATTCTTTTTAGTGCAGCCAAAGTTACAAGCATCAGTCTTGGTGGGGAATGTCTTTAATTCCAGCACTTAGGAGGGAGGGTTCAAGGTCAGTCTTGTCTATATAATAAGATTTTATCTCAAAAATAAAAGTGAGAGCTTCAGATCCACAAGAGTCATAGTCTCATACATTTGACACTGATGGAGATGCCTCTTATATAGTTATAGAGTCTTGTGCATCTAAAAGATAAGCTTCATTGTTTTGGACTCTCACTGTACGTTGGTCACAGTGCGTAGCACTATGTGTTTTTGTTATCTGGAGTCTCCATTAAAAATCCTATAATAGGCCTGGTGGTGGTGGTGCACGCCTGTTATCCCAGCACTTGGGAGGCAGAGACAGGCAGATTTTCTGAGTTCGAGGCCAGCCTGGTCTACAGAGTGAGTTCCAGGACAGCCAGGGCTACACAGAGAAACCCTGTCTCGAAAAAAACAAATCAAAAAAAAAAAAATAAGGCAAAAATCCTATAATTTGTTCTGCAGCTAAATGAGCGGATATAGTGGCACTTAGGAGGTAGCTGAGACATAAGAGTTTTCAAGACTATATGGGACTATATGGTGAGACTTGTCTCAGAACATAAAGCCAAGTTCCATAGTAGGTCCTCTTCGTGGTAATGACACATCTAGCACTGATTCATCGTGGGCAGGTAGACTTTCTAGGGAAGTCCAAATAGGCTTTGAGATTATTTAAACACACCCATTCTGCCCAAGCCATTGCATAGTCTCTCCTAAAAAAAAAAAAAAAAAAAAAAAAAAAACCCTGAGACAGAATACTCATGATTTAAATGCATTTTTATTTTATTGTAGCTTTACAACTCCTGAAGGCCATAAGCCCCGTTCTAGATGTTCTGACTGGGCAAGTGCAGTTGAAGAAGATGAAATGAGGACCAGAGTTAACAAAGAGATTGCAAGGTACACACTTTGTTGTGGTTGGACTCAACTACTTTGTGGGATCTCCCTCCCCCATTTCACTCTGTCACTAGATAGGAGAGAAGGATAAAGGGGAAAGAGGGAGGGTCCTCTTTGAATCTAATTTCTTTCTTCTTTGCACACATTACTAACAACCTCAACTAACCCTCCTGAACGACCAACAACCACCTACCCTGCCTCATGGCACTCCTAGCATTTATACACCCTCTGAAAAATTCCCAGAGTTCCAAACATCACACAGTCACAAAACTGTCTGCAGCTGTCAAAACCTGTGTCTGTTAGAGCATGAGGCAAATCAGTGCTACTGCAAAGTGACCCCATATCTTCATACCTGCTATTAAGATGAAAACAGTCTTCTGATGTTTTTGTGGGTTTTGTTTGTTTTGCTTTGTTTTTGTTTTTTCCAGAGTTTCTGTGTAGTCCTGACTGTTCTGGTACTCATCTATAGACCAGGCTGGCCTTAACTCAGCTGCCTGCCTCTGCCTCCCAAGAGCTGGAGTTAAAGGTGTGCATCACCACTTCCTGGCTTATTTCTGTGTTTTACAAAAACCAAAATTCCTTTCTGGGGGGGGGGGGACCCAGGAAAGGGGAAATCATTTGAAATGTAAATAAAGAATATATCAACAAACAAACAAACAAAAAGAATCTCAAACCAATATTTCGGGCGGTGGTGGCGCACGCCTGTAATCCCAGCACTCTGGGAGGCAGAGGCAGGCGGATTTCTGAGATCGAGGCCAGCCCGGTCTACAGAGTGAGTTCCAGGCCAGCCAGAGCTACACAGAGAAACCCGTCTCGGAAAAAAACAAAAACAAACAAAAAGATTATATCGAATTAAAAAAAAAAAAAAGAATCCAAAATTTCAGAATTTTTATTAAGCTTTGTAATATTTTTTTTTTCAATTACTAACTATTCATAGGGTATCTTAGAATAATGGTTCTCAAAAATCTGTTCCTTAGAGATTGGTATTCTTGCTCATGGATAATGAGTTTGCCTAGCATGATAAATCCTCTAGTTTATTGATCCCTCCACAACACAGAAAGGGAAACCTCTAGTCCTTAGACCAGCATCAGCATCCCTTGGAAACTTGTTAGAAATATACATTTGCTGGGTAGGGCCAGGTAGTTTTGTAAAACAAACAAACAAAAAAACCTAAAAAAAACAAAACCCTAGTTTGAGAACCCCATTTTCGAGGTTATAGGACTGTGGGTGTTGGTGGTGGTGGGGCTTTCTCATTTCATGTTAATGTTTGCATGTACACATGTGCAGCTGTACATTGAGAGCAGATGTTGCTATCAGGTGTCTCCCTCAAATTGCTATTACTGAATTCAGACCTTGATAATTTGGATAGTCTACCTAGCCAGTATAGCCTAGGGAGAACATATATCTGCCTCTTAAGCACTGGAATTAAGAGTGGACTACACCCACCCAGGGTTTTTTTTGTTTTGTTTTTGTTTTGTTTTTTAAGTAGGTGGTACAGATTCAAATTTTGGTTCTCAAATTTGTATGAAAAAAAAGAGTCAGGCCAGTATGAATCAAAGTTGAAGATTATTAAAAGACATTTCTAACATAGCTCTTAAGCACAGGGACTACTAGAAAGAGATGCTGGAAAAGAAAACTAAAAACTCCAGAGTTTGGATATGGGCTTTCTAGAGTAGTCATTTGTTGTCTTTTTGGTAGTCAAATACAGTATTTTGGTGCTCTGAAATGATTTTTTAAAGGATTGAAAAGATCATAGTGTAGTCCTTGAGGTATGCCTGACAGAATTTCAATTACTAGTGTAAAACTAAATCGGGGGATGGGGAGATATTTCCCTGGATGGAGTGCTTGTTTCACAAGAATGACGCCTACAGTTGGGATCTCTAGCGCCTTCATAAAAGCTGGGTGCACCTGTAATACCCGAACACTTGGGAAGAAGAAGCTGGCTAGACTAACCAAACCAAGGCCAGCAAATGGCTCTATAGGGAAAGATATTAGCTGCCTAATGACCAGAGTTCAGTTCTTGGGAACCAGCTCCTACAAATTGTCCTCATGAGAGTACACAAGGCCCCCACACAAACACAAATAAAAATGTAATAGACTAGCTGAACTGTAAATTCTGGGTTCATGCAGAGACTTTGCCTCAGGAAAATAGAAAGTGCCTTTGAAAGACAGCTGATAGACTCTCTGGCTTAGTCTTGCTTATGAGATTCCCAGAAAATAGCTGGGTATAGTTGCACACACATTTAATCTCTTCATTGGGAAAGCAGGCGGATCTTGAGTTCAAGGCCTGCTTGGTCTACATAGTAAGTTACAGGGTTATACCTAGAAGTTCTGTCCCACAAGAGAGAAGAAGATCTCAGGAAAATCTGGAAGAGTAAAAACCTACTGAAAGTTGTAGCACATAGCCTTAATCCTAATTTATTGGGTGGTGGGTGCTTTCTCCTGACAAGGGACAAGGTTTAACCTTGAATTCCTGATTTTTCTGCGTGTACTTCCTGAGTGATGGGATTAGAGTCATGTCACCATGCCCTGTTTATATGTGGAGCTAGGAAATCACATTCAAGGCCTTTTTTTTTTTTTTTTTTTAAATTTATTTATTTACTATATGTAAGTACACTGTAGCTGTTTTAAGACACCCCAGAAGAGGGAGTCAGATCTCATTTCAGATGGTTGTGAGCCACCATGTGGTTGCTGGGATTTGAACTCAGGACCTCTGGAAGAGCAGTCGGTGCTCTTAACCACTGAGCCATCTCTCCAGCCCCTCAAGGCTTTTTTAATACGTGCTAAGCAAGCACTTTTCAACTAAGCTATATCTAGCTAGAAAAAGGAAAGATAAATATTTGGAATATTTTTTTTTTTTTTTTTGAAGGCCAGGATTAAAACTTACTTGGGACATAAATTGCAAACAAATAGACTTAAAGAAATAATGCTGGCCTGGTGAGAGTTCAGTGGGTGAAATTTGTTTCTAAGCCCAGTGATCTGAGTTTGACTCCCAGAACTCATATGAAAGGGGAGAGCTGGTTCTCACAGTTGTCCTCTGACCTCTGCACATGCATGGCATGAATGTACACAAGTCTGTAGCATCCGCATGGTGGCTCACAGCTGTTGGTAAATCAGACCTCTTGTATATGAGCCTATGTGCATTTTTTGTGTGCCCCACATGCCTGGTATCCACAGAAGCCAGAGGAGGGCATCAGATCTCCCTTTTGCTGGAGTTAGCCACCATGTGAATGCTGGGATGGAACCTGGGTCCTCTGGGAGAGACGCCAAGGGATCTTAACTGCAACCCATACCTTGTCTCCAGCCCAAAAATGTTTCTTTTGATTTTTGTTTTTCGAGACAGGGTTTCTCTGTGTAGCCCTGGCTGTCTTGGAACTCACTCTGTAGACCAGGCTGGCCTCTAACTCCCAGGTGCTAGGATTCAAAGCATGCACCACCACTACCCAGGCCAAAGATGTTTCTAAAGAAAACATAGCACATTAAATGTAGTACATTTTCTGTTAGAAACCACATCCCTAAAGTTTTTAGTCAGGATCTAATATAATGAGCCCAGGCTTACCTCACGCTCAACATTCTCCCATTGCCAAATCATGCTGTTCAGAGAAAAGGCTTCCTTTTTGTTTTTGGAACACTATTCTGTTTGTTTAATGTGTTATACTTTTTTTTTAAATTTATTTTATGTATATGAGTACACCATTGCTCTCTCCAGACACACCAGCAGAGGGCATCAGATCCCATTACGGATGGTTGTGAGCCACCATGTGGTTGCTGGGAATTGAACACAGGACCTTCGGAGGAGCAGTCAGTGCTCTTAACCACTGAGCCATTTCTCCAGCCCATGTGTTATACTTTTAAAAACAAGCATTATTTTCTTCTGTTCTCAGGTACAAAAGAAAACTACTCATAAATGACTTTGGAAGAGAGAGAAAATCATCATCAGGAAGGTACATGCTGAAACATTTCTAATTTGGTAATGAGAATTTTGAGGGGATTATCACCCCAGCATTTATTGGTAGTTTGTTCATTATTTTGTACTGGAAATTCCTATAGCACAGAATCTGGATTTTGTTGTTTTTTGGTTTGTTTGTTTGTTTGTTTTTTTTTTCTTTTTTTCTTTTTTTCTTTTTTTTTCAAGACGATTTCTCTCTGTAGCCTTGGCTGTTCTTGAACTCAGATATACCTGCCTCTGCCTCCTGAGTGCAATGATAGGAGGTGTGTACCACCACCTCCTGGCCCCGATTCTGGATTTTGGTAGTATTCCTATTGTTTAAAATGGGGGGAAGGGAACTGTTGTAGGTTTTTTCTTGGCACCTAGTAATCTTAAAAGCTTGTTAAATCATTCTTTTCAGTTCTGATTCAAAGGAATCTATGTCTTCAGTGCCTGCTGATGTGGAGACAGATGAAAGTGTCTTAATGAGAAGGCAGAAGCAGATCAACTATGGGAAGAACACTATTGCCTACGATCGATATATTAAAGAAGTCCCCAGGTAGTATCACATAGGAGGCCCGTCCTAATCCTGTCCCACAACATTGTACCTGTTAAGGAACTGCTTATATATATTAGACATACATGCTAGGAAGTATTTATTAGAAACGCATAAGAATTTATGTGCCAACCAAGAATAGATTGGCATCTAAAAGACTGTGGACATGAAGATTAACAAGTAATTGTTTTTATAACCTTGAAGAAACTCAGGACAGCTAAGCCTTCACAGAGAAACCCTGTCTGGAAAAACCAAAAAGATTATATAAGAATTTTTTTTTTCTCTCTTTTCTCTCTCTGCATGAATGTACAGTATACCATGTGTGTGACTGGTACCTCTGGAAGCCAGATGAGGGTGTCAGATACCCTGCAACTATAGTTACAGATGGTTTTGAGCCACTATGTGGATACTGAGAGAAAAAAAATGCCATTACCCTGTTTATTGTAGACAGCACATTCTGCTTTTATTTTCTCTCTCTCTCCCTTCCCCCTTGCCTCCATCTCCTACCTTTTCTCTTTTCTTTCTCTTTTTTTTTCCAAGAGAGGGTTTCTTTGTGCAGCCTTGGCTGTCCTAGAACTCACTTTGTAGACAAAGCTGGCCTCAGAACTCAAGAGATCTACCTTCCTGTGCCTCAGAATGCTGAGGTTAAAGGCATGCGCCAGCTTTATTGTGCTCTTGAACAGACGTTTGTGTCTTTAATGCAGAATTGGGATTAAAACATTTTCTAGAATGTAGGTTTTAAAGGAGGAGTAAGATCTTAAGAAAGGGTCTTGCTGGGTGCCCTCAGCCTCCCAAGTGCTGGGAGTACAGGTTGTGCCTGGTTAATGCTTTTAATGGATTTCTTTGTTCACCTTATGGAATTTCAGTTATCACTGGGTATGGTGGTATATGCTTTTCATCTCAGCACTCAGGAGGCAGACAATGGGAGGATCTCTGAGCTTGAGACCATACTTATCTACATAGCAATATAAAAAACTGATAATACTAAAAAGAAGAGAGAATGTGAGTTGTTAAATGGTCTGAAGTAATCTTATGTCTTGCAGACACCTTCGACAACCCGGAATTCATCCCAGGACCCCCAACAAATTTAAGAAGTATAGCCGGCGGTCATGGGACCAACAGATTAAACTCTGGAAGGTGGCTTTGCATTTTTGGGATCCTCCTGCTGAAGAAGGATGTGATTTGCAAGAAATGTATGTCTTTGTTGCTTTCTTTATCTCTTGTCACAGTGACAGATTATTCTGGACATTGTTGAGAACAGACACTTGCCTTCAGGCCTGATTTATTGCATAGAGTTATGGATGCCAAGGAGGAGTTTACCTCCTGTTCCGGATTTAGTCTTTGAGAGTTAGAAAACAGCTCAGTCTAGGACAGTTGGCTGTGTGTCCACTTCAGAGGACAACTTTGGGTGTCAGTCCTTACTTTATACTTGTTAGAGGCGGATTCTCAGGTTGTGTTTGTTACTGTGTTGGCTAGGGTACCTATGAGCTTTCTTTGACATGTATTCTGGGATACTAAAATTAGGGCCTTTTGCCTATTTTCCTGGGATTAAAGGTGTACTCTACTATCTCCTGTCCTCTGTTTTATTCTTGTTTATGCTTTTATTTTTTTTATTTTTTTATTTTTTTTTTTTTTGTGGATGGTTACTTTACATGTATGCCTGCACAACAGAACACATTGGATCCCATTATAGATGACTATAAGCCACCATTCAATTTCTGGGACTTGAACTCAGAACCTCTGGAAGAGCAATTAGTGCTCTTAGCCACTAAGCCATTTCTTCAGGGCCTCATTTGATTTATGCTAGGCAAACGCTTTTCAGGCCGGGCCATATCCCTAGGTATATTTTTGGTTTTTTGATGAGGGTCTTAACTCTGTAGCACTGGCTTACCTTGAAGTTCTGACTTAGAAGGTATTGAGGCCAATCATTCCCCTCTTACTTTTTAAGAATGTTTACAGGGCCAGGAATTATTTCCAGGACAGCCAGGCCAGTATAGATAAACAAAAAAGTGTTCTGGAGATGGCTCAGTGGTTAAGAGAACCCGGGTTCAATTCCTCACATGGCAGCTCATACCTAACTCCAGTTCTGGAGGGTCTGTCACTCTCACACAGACATGCAGCAACATACCACTGCACATGAAATAAAAACAAAAAACCCAAAAAAGGATATTTTTGGGTATATGTGAATAACATTCTCAGACTAGTCCTCTGAGCTGGGTGACCTTTCACTTGGAGTTGTGGTCAGCTTTGTGTTAGGGTGATTGGTCAGGAATTAAATTTGGCAAATGTGAAATGTTCCTTAGGAAACAACACTGCTGTGGGTGGTGTTTGGCTTTAGCAAGCAAACCCGGTGACTGACAAGCTTATTGTGTTTCATTCCTCAGACAACCTGTAGATCTTGGGGAAATGGAGACAGAGTTCACAGAAAGCAGCTCTGAGTCTCAGACAAGTTCACAGGATAACTTTGTAAGTACTTTGGGTCTGTCTTTCAACTTGGGCGTTTTCAGTCGTTTGAGAGTACATACTACTTTACATAACTGAGGTTAGAACTGGAGTTTGATTATAATATGTCTGACAAAAGGACTTTTTTACCATCAAATACTAAATTGATCACAAATTGGGTTCTGAGCAGTGGACCTCAATTTGGACTTTTGGATCATTCTTCAGTGGTGAACTCTCTAGTGTAGGGATCACCTGAATGCTTAAGGGAATTAGCTATGTTTGGTTTTTTTTTTTTTGTTTGTTTGTTTCTTCAAGATAGAGTTTCTCTAATAGCAATGCCTATCCTGGAACTCACCCTGTAGACCAGGCTAACTTCAAACTCAGATCTGCCTCTGTCTCCCAAGTGCTGGGATTAAAGAAAATGCACTACCACTGCCCAGCTTGAATAATTGGTTTTTTGTTTTCTTTTTACTTAAGTTAAAGCTAGGTGTGGTGGTACATGCTTATAACCTCAGCACTCAGTGATGTGGAGGCAGGAAGATCAGATTGACTCATCCTCAGTAAACTCACTGGTTCAGTAGTTAATGACCTGGTACATTTGTTCACTTCTGTCCACATTTATACAGTTTACCTAAAAAGATACTTTTATATTTGTTTTTTTTTTTTAAGATGTCTTTATTGTTATATGTAAGTACACTATAGCTTTCTTCAGACACTCCAGAAGAGGGCATCAGATCTTGTTAGGATGGTTGTGAGCCACCATGTGGTTGTTGGGATTTGAACTCGGGACCTTCAGAAGAGGAGTCAGTGCTCTTAACTGCTGAGCCATCTCACCAGCCCCCACCTTTATATTTGTGATTAAGACCTTCCATTGTTTGTTTTTATATATATATATATATATATATATATATATATATATGTTTATGTGTATATATATATATGTTTATGTGTATATATATATGTTTATATATATATATATATATATATATATATATATATATATATATATATATACCTACGTTCTGAAGTGGCAAAACACAAAAGACTTCAAATACAAAGCTGTTTCTTAATGCCATATTTGATTATGGCAGTGAACAAAGGTGCATTTCCTTATTTGGTTCCCATCTGGGTCACTCCAGGTGTGCTCAGGTTTATTGATCTTTTTCATAGCATACAATGGTTGTGACAAGCTGGAAGTAACAGGAATGTACACTATAGAAATGTCAAGACGATGTTGGTCTTTTTAGCTTTGTCTTGCTTCTGGGCAAGTTCACTTGTGCTCAGGGTAACTAAGAGGAAGCCTGTGTGATGGATTGATGAAGGTATGACCACCTCTATTTTCTAGGATGTGTATGCTGGCACACCCACCAAAGTCAGACATGTGGACTGCCAAGCAGATGATGAGTTTGATTTGGAAGCTTGTTTAACTGAACCTTTGAAAGACTTCTCTGCCATGAGTTAACTGCCACCTGGTGGTTACTCTGCGGAAATACTTGGCTCTGCCTGGCCACCTGGAATTCCGGAAGGCTTGAGTTCTGTGCATTTGTATTTGTTTTCTCTGTTAAGAGTTTATTTTCTCATGATAAGTTGTTTTTCTTGCCTTATTTTTATGTATGGTGATGTGTTATGCATGTTTTAAATTGTAAATGAAGTTAAATCCAGTGAAGACTGAACCCTATTATCTTTCTGCCCCCCAAGTTAGACAACAGGATACTTGTGGTTTACCACAAGAATTTGAGACTTCAGTTGCGACTTTCCAAATGGGTTGGCAGTGGATTTTAACCATGTGTTTATGGGACCAATTTAGAATCAGCTGCCTTTCAGGTAACTGATAAAGAATTCTCAGTCAGGCAGCTGCAGTGACTTTGTAAAAACTTATTTTCTGGTCTTTTATCAATGTGAATGTAGTTTTCTCTCATACAGAGCTCTGAACAAAGATGCTAAGCTATTAATGGGCTTTATGTAAGTTATATAGTTTTAATTTGGAACTTGAAATAGCATTAGTGTGAGGTAAGTATCTTAGCACATGCTCTGAGAGTTGAGGCAGAAGAGAGGGACTTAGAAAGAACTTTGTTTTTTTTTTTTAATGATCAGTTAATTTACCATGTAATATTGCTGTAAATGATAATGTGTACAGATACTCTGTTCATGTATTCAATTGTAAACTTGTCAATATTTGCATTTCTATTGCTTTTGTATGGAATGATAATTGCAAAAATAAAGGCGCTTTAACTGATTTGTAACATTGCCCTATACTGTGTGGAGGGTAAGGGCAAGCTTTTCTTTTGTACCTGAAGCACTTTATTGGTATATGGGAATGTTATTTCCTTTTGGTGAGAAAACCATGCCCAGATCTGGTGAGTAGTGGCCAAGTACAGAAACTATTTGCTTGTTAAGCTCCCATCTATCTGATCTGTAAGGGGCCTTGATGACTATGCTGCTCTGACATGGGGCCTGGTTGCATGTCACTGTAAAGCTTCACCATTATGTGCCAAAACACAAAGAGCAGTTGCCTTTGTATTCTTTTGTTTATTTGCTTCTGTTTTTTTGAGACAGGGTTTCCTCTCTGTAGCCCTGGCTGTCCTGGAATTCACTCTGTAGACCAGGCTGGCCTTGAACTCAGAAATCTGCCTGCCTTCCAAGTATGAAGATTAAAGACGAGTGCCACCACTGCCCAGCACTGACTTTGTTCTTGACATCTGTCTACCTGCAGGTTCTATGTCAGCCACAGAAGTGGCCCTGAAGACGTAGTATAGTAGGTTTGAGACCATCAGGTTGAGATAAGTGAATAGGGTGAGGTAGGGGAGTCAAGAGATGGCTGCTAGGTGGCATTTGAGTCATGTCTTGAAAAGTAACAAGTACAAAGGACCCAGAGGTAGAATAAGGGTGTAGATACGTTGACTATATGAGCCTAAATATGGAGGCCAGGAGGAATTGAAACTGTAAAAGCTGGAGGAAAGTTGGAAAATTGTCCTTGGGCTTGGATATTGCTTGCCGTCTGCGTGTGTGTGTGCGGTGTGTGTGTGTGTGTGTGTGTGTGTGTGTGTGTGTGTTGGCGGGCAGTACCTACTGGCTTCTGCCCTGAATAGTAGTATGGTTACTGATAATGTTCAAGGAAGGCCTGCTGGATCCAGAGTGGAATCTGAGTAACTTCCTCTCCTGATGGCAAACAGTGCTAAAATTAAATGCATTCCAGAATACAGATTTTCTGTTAAAGGTAAGAAAACTGAGAACTCTAAACCATAGTGCTGATGATTTTACAAACCTGTTTCCCATGAGAAGCCTCCAAAAAAGAACATTTCAAGAGCACATCCATTTATACAAGAACGCTAAAGAAATTTTATGTTGATAGTTTGGCAGAAATATTACAGGCTAGAGTAACAGGGATGGACAGTGGAAGTGATGAATCAGCCTTTTTAAAGATCGGATCTCCCTAGATAGTTCTGGCTGGCTTGATAGTCTACAAAGACAAGGCTGACCTCAAACTCATATCATTCCACCTCCTTAAAGGGATTTACATCTGGCTCTAAATTTTTTTAATATTATTACACAAGAAAAATCAGAAGCTGGGCGGTGGTGGCGCATGCCTGTAATCCCAGCACTTGGGAGGCAGAGGCAGGCGGATTTCTGAGTTCGAGGCCAGCCTGGTCTACAAAGTAAGTTCCAGGACAGCCAGGGCTACACAGAGAAACCCTGTCTCGAAAAAAACCAAAAAAGAAAAATCAAGCTTCAGTCCCTGCCTCTCGATGCTGGTACTATAATCTAGTACTATAAATCTATTTTCTATATGAATTCCTATTTTAATAACTAGTAAGCTAGGGACTGAGTTATCTTTTTAATGTGTACACTCTGTAAACGTGTGATTGTGCATGTGGAGGTCAGAAAAAACTTTCAGAGGTTGCTTCTCCTTTCACTCTGCATTCCTGAGGTTGAACTCCGGTCATCAGGCCTGAGCAGCAAGTGCCTTTACCCACTGAGCCACCTTGCTGGCTGGCCCTAGTTGCCTTGACTGTTCAACATAGAGACAAGAAATGTCAGAACTAAATTAAGTTGGTACCAGCATGATTAATTCTTCACAATCCCAGGCTGATTGCTATCTCCTCTCCCTATGTGTCTCAGGGTAGATGGGTCAGCTTATCAGGGTTGTCATCCCTCAGCCTCTGGCTGCTGCTCTTTGTTGTGAAGCTGTCCTTGTTTCTGGCTGCTGTCAGGATCCTGTCTTTTTAGCAGTTCTGCTGCTGAATTGCTAACTTGTCTCTTTGGGTGGAGGCTGTCAGCTGAGACTCGAAGGCAAGTAATCCACTCTGCCTGAACCTAAGGAGTTTCTGAGCTTTGGGCAGCTTTTCTGGCGAGCTCATGGGGCCCAGGGTCCTCCCTGTCGTTGGCAGGACATAGTATTGTCATTGGCATGGACAAATAAATGGACATTTGTCAATTGGCATGGACTTGTCATTGGCAGGACAAATGACATCCCTTGTAAGTAAGCCTGTCTACTACTTTGTGTCTATACTGGTGCACTCTGCATACCTCAATTTATTTAAAAATGTCGAGGGTTTTTTTCCCTTTGTTGTCATTTTAAACGTATTGGTTCATCATGTGTACTGCACGTATGTCTGTATATCAGATGAATACAGCATGCTCAGAGACCAGAAGAGGGCATCAGGTCCCCTGGAACTGGAGTTAGAGATGGCTGTGAGCTGCCTGCCATGTGAGTGCTGGGAACTAAACTTGGATCCTCTGCAAGAGCAGCCACTGCTCCCAAGTGTTTAGCCGCCTTTCCACCCCCACACTGTTTGGTTTTTAACATTCCGATATTCAGACTTTAGATATAAGCCATTTTATAGAGGCCATACTTCAGGGGCTGGAGAGTTGGCTCAGTGGTTAAGAACACTGACTGTTCTTCCAGAGGACCTGAGTTCAATTCCCAGCAACCACATGATGGCTTACAGACATCTCTAATGGGATCATATGCCCTCTTCTGGTGTGTCTGAAGAGAGCAGTGGTGTACTCACATAAAATAAATCTTGAAAAAAAATGCCATACTTCAAGGTTCGATAAGAAAGCTGGGCCGGGCAGTAGTGGTGCACGTCTGTAATCCCAGCACTCTGGGAGGCAAAGGCAGGCGGATTTCTGAGTTCGAGGCCTGCCTGGTCTACAGAGTGAGTTCCAGGACAGCCAGGGCTACACAGAGAAACCCTGTCTTGAAAAAAAAAAATCTGGAGGGTGCTTCATGTCTATAATCCCAGCACTTGGGAAGTGCAGGATCAGGAGGTCTAGATAAGGTTCAGATTAGACCCTGTCTCAGTAAAACAAAGATGCCTTGCTATTTTTTAGAAAACAAAACCCTTCCTCTAAGTAGAAGTGTGTGCAGGAAACAAAGCTTCAAATGTGGGTCTTAAGGACTTGATGGCTAAGGGTCCAATACAGGCTGACTGCTCTGTCGTCAGTGTCTGTGGCCTTTCATACAAGGGAGCTTTCAGTGTGGTGAGATCTTTCCTCCCTGTGCTGTGTCCTTATGGCTGCAGAGCTTGTCTTCAGAACTACATTTATAAAATTGGCACAAGAACATGATCTCTCCCTCCTGGGAGGTTCCAAGGATTAAATGGGAATGCCATGGGGTAAGGATGTCCAGAAGGACTGCACTGGTGCCTCTGAAACACCATGCTCCTGAACTCAGGACAGCGAGTTGTGAAGTAGTGTGAGTTGCACTCTCCAGGCCTCCTTTAGTGTGCTTTGTCTTTACAGAGACCTTGGTGATGTGCACACTCACTATCCAATCAGGCAATTTGCTAACCAACCACAGGAAATAGGCTTCCATTATAGAAGTGGATGCGCATGTGCCACCACTGCGCATCTGCAGGTTCTTAAAACTAGGATCCACAGGAGGGCTCACAACCATCTTCACTACGATTCCAGGGATATGCTGCCCTCTCCCAACCACTGTACTAGGTGTGCATGTAGTACACATGTGTACATGCAGACAAAATTATAGTTATAAAATTAAAAAGCAAAAAATGACTTAGACTGGGAAGGAAAGGCAGTTGGATCTCTGAGTTTGAAGCCAGTCTGGTCTACATAGTTTCCAGCTAGCCAAGAATATACTGTGAGACTCTGTCTCAAGACAAAATAATCAAAGATCATATTTAAGGTTGTTTTTGGAGTTAGGGATGGTGTTGAGATGGACTTCTCTGTGTAGCCCTGGCTGTCCTGGAACTCACTCTGTAGAACAAGCAGGCCTTGAACTCAGAGAGATCTGTCTCCTCTGCCTTTGTGTGCACCATCACCTAGTCCTAGCCATATTGTTGGCATATTGTTATAATCTATGTAAAGATTATCCTTGTATTCAAATGCTGATTTCTGTGCCCCCATATCTGGCTGTAATCTAGACATGGCATTGTAATGACTTTCCTGTCTTAATGTTGTGTAAACACTGCTCGACACCTATTTCGGGCTGTTCATTTAAACTGCTGACCAGCCAGTGACTGGGCAGAGGAGATAATAGGGCAGGACTTCTGAGGGGAAAGGGAGAAGGATAGAGGATTCACAACAAGGTGGGGGACCAAGGCCACCTTGAGAACACACATGGAGCAGAGAGAGCCAGATCAAAACTAAAATGCGAGTTCAGGGGTTCTGGTTAGGAAATAGCTAGATTAGAGGATTAGAATAGATTAATATCTGCTCAGTTACTGTCAATTGGTTGGTTACCTTAAAGCCTGTTGAATAGTCAGTTCCTATACTGCTGAGTCTGTGCTACACCCTTCTCCATCCTACTGGACCCTGGGATTGTATCAGTAGTCTCTTTGGTCCCTGAATAATTTAGACAACACCTGGAATGCATATCAAAGGAAGGCTAGGCATGGCCTCTTGTGGAGGTAGCTGCTTTGCCTCCAGTCCCTCTGGAGCTGGAAATAACAGGAAGCTGAGGCAGAGCCTTTTCCCCAGTGGTTTCTCCTGCAGTTGAAAATGTTCTATGAACTATCTTGACTTTAGGGCTCTATGTATCCCCTGGATTTGCCTTTATAACCTCTGACCTATCTCCTGGATTTTTTTTTAATCTCCAGAATTTTAGTTACATCCCAAAAGGTGTCCACAGTCTCTGAATCTTGCGACTGAGGCCTTATTTGGTATGTTATGTCCCTAGTGACAAAATAATTGACAGAACCAATTTTGAAAGGAGTTCAATTCCCAGTACCCACCCGGCACCTTACAACTGTTTATAACTGTTACACTAGTCAGGGTTCTCTAGAGAAACAGAACTGATAGTATGACTCTATAGCTATCTATCCACTTATCTACCTACCTACCGATTTATTGGGATTTATTAGAATGGCTTACAGGCTGTGGTCCAAAATGTAGTCCAAAGTGGCTGTCAATGAAAGGTCCAAGAATCTAGTACATTGTTCAGCCCATGAGGCTAGATGTCTCAGCTGGTCTTCAGTATACACCAGAATCAATGAAGGGATGGACTTGCAAGCAGGCAAAGACAGCAAGCTTCCTTCTATGTCCTTTATATAGGTGTGACCCAGATTAATGCTGGGATCTTCCCATTTCAAACAATCTGGATTAAAAGTGGGTTTTCCCACTTCAAATGATGTAATTAAAAAAAAAAATCCCTCGAAGGTGTACCAGCTGCTTGGGTTTTAGTTAATTCCAAATGTAGATAAGTTGACCAGCAAAAATAGCCATCACAATTGTAGTCCAATAAAGTACACACGTCTTTTTGAAAAAAAAATAAAACAAAAAGCCAAAGGAGATTTATGGCTCAACAGTTTCAGACGGTGGTCTTTCATGACAGGATAGGGATGGCGGCTGGTTCAGTTCTGTCCTTGTCAGTTGGCGCGTGCACAGCTTGTTCACATCTCTGCAGACCATGACGCAGATACTTGGCCAGAATCTGGGTTGTACCCTTCAGATACTGCCTGTGTCTGCCAGCTGGGCCACATGTTCCAAAGTCCATAGCTTCCCAAAATAGCTGCTGCAGCTGGGGATCACTTGCTAAACAATCCTGTAGGGACTGCTTTTTAAAATTCATGCTGTTTGGGGAAAGGGATTCTGGAATATACTTAAGGAGCTTGAAAGTATTGAGTTACTCAAAGGACCCCTCAAATCAAATAACGAGTATCCTTAAAATAATACCAAAGGGGTTGGAGAATTGGTTCAACTGTTAAGAATACTTGCTGCTCTTGCAGAGGACCCAGGAAAGATTCTTAGTGCTCAGATGGTGGCTCACAACCATCTGCAACTCCAGACCCAGGGCATATGACACCCTTTCTGTTCTTGGCAGGCCTGTGAAGCATACATACAGGCAAAACACTCATACACATAATTTTTTAAAAATTAAAAATATCAAAGAGGAAAATATCAGTCCCAAAGAGGAGAAGTGTTGCAGAAGAGAGGAGCCAGAGACTGAAGTGACAGGGACACCAGAAACTGGAAGAAACAGGAAGGATCCTCCCAGGACCTGTGGGAGTGCAACTGTGGGACAACTCCATTTCACAACCCCTGGCCTCAGAGCCACCGGAGAATAGGTTTCTGGAAGGTTTTCATTTTATTTTGTGAGATTGGGTCTTGTTCTGTCTCTAGGCTGGCCTTGAATTTACAGTCTTCCTTCCTCAGCCTCCAGAGTGCAGAGAGTTCAGGCACATTTGGTAATCGTTTTTGTTGAGTAATGTCTGCTTGTAGCAGTTTTTTTTTTTTTAATGGCAAAATTACAGAAAAATAAAGTTACTATCATGTAGAATATTCAGCATCTTTGGACAGAAGTTTGCATGGGGCCTTTCCATACTAGCCCAGACATATCTGACTGGTGCAGGTAACAGCCATTATGTGGAGGGTGGCACTGGTCAGCTGGTTTTATACAGGGATGTCATGCGTTTGGGGTACTTGTCAGCTCACTATGTCCCCTCTGGTCTGACCAGCCTCAGCTGGGAGGGAGAGGCAATGTCCAGCAGCCTAAGGCCTTTCTTCAGACCATCCTCCTCCTAAGCACTGTGGCATCTAGACCCTGTGCTTAAGTATATTGGGATATGCTGGTCTGGCGGTGATTTGGGTGTATTAAGGTAACTAGTGTGTTGGGGTTGCTGAGGTGTATTGGGGTAAGCAAGCTGTTGTGGACCACAGTGAGCTAGGGTCTGTTGGGGTGAGTTGAGGTGGGCTATGATAATCCAGGTGTGCTTCTCTGGCATCCATCCTTGAAGCTGTGCCAGCAAACTCATGTATCGGAGTGCAGGCTGTCCCAGTGCTCTAGGAGTATGCCACTAAGTAGTGGAGGTTTGGAGTTAGGCCATCACTTCCCCTTAGCATGGCCCAGTGAGGGTTTGGCTTCTCCCAGATTGGTACATGTAACATTCTCAGAAGGAGATGGAGCCAAGCATTAAGGAGACCGGCTGGTAACATTGCTACTCTTTGTCATGGAGGGAAAGCAGCCCCTTGATGGATTAGCAGCTTATCTGAACCGAGGGTGATTTTAGTGCTTTCCCTTGGCTGGTCACCTTTGGGACTTGATAAACACTTGATGCTGGCACCTGTCCTCAGCATCACCAGTGTGGCCTAAGTCCCTGCAATCTGATCTGTAGGAGAGTCTGAAATACTTTTTGGTTTTATGTGAATTCATCAACTCAATGAACATTACCCTAAAAGGACACACACTGAAAGCCTTTAGGAATTACTCAAATACAGCTGAGCTGTGTGGTGTATGTAACTTAATCAGCCACAGGGCTTGGGAAACACAAGGTGACCGTGGTGATTTGAGAAGGCCACCATAGGTCCAGATCTGCCCAGGGAGAGTAGGGATGAGGACTGTTCTGGGCAGAGTTCCTCTTAGGCACAGGTGCCTGCCAGATATCTCAGTCCTTATCTGGCCCTTGCCTGCTGTGATCCAGGTCACAAGTTCCCTGTCCTGAAGAAACCTGGAGGAGGATATTAAAGGTCTGTAGCAGGTCAGGGCATGCAGCAGGTGAGGATATGCATTCTAGTTGATCCTGGCCTCAATTGGCTGGGCCTCTGAGCCTGTACAGGACTGTGCCCATAACCTGTGGTGGCCTGGCCCGACTCCTGGCGTGCCTAGCATCAGCCCCAGAAATACCCAGTGGCTTTCTAATGTCTTTCTTTTTAGGTCTTATTCCAGATGCTTTCAGAACTACTCCATTTTCTACATCAAGTAGCTGGACCTAACCCTGCAACCTTTTTTTCACTTTTTGTTGTTTGGGAACAAGGTTGTCTATGGATTACAGGCATGTGGAATTACAGCCTATTCCTAGCCAAGTTAACAGGTATTTTCATTTTGCTGCGCCTGGCCTCTAGCACCCTGGAAAGTGCTCCATCCCAGTCACACTCACCTACAGAGCCGCTTTCCTGCACAGCAGCAGTGCCCAAGTGCACAAAAGTGCCTTCCAATCATTCTGTAGGTCCAAAAATGAGACCCCAAAGGGCAGGGACTTGCCCACAGATACATTACCAGCAAAGGACAGGGGAAGCTGGGCACTGGTGGTGTCTGCCTTTAATTCCAGGGTTTGGAAGACAGAGGCAGAAGGATCTCTAGGAGTTTGAAGCCATCCTGGTCTACAGTCCGAGCTTCATACTGAGATTTTGTTATAAAAGGAAGAAAGAAAAAAAAAAAGGCAGGGAGATGAAGGTGGTCACATCGGACTTTTGGAAATCTGGGAGCTACTAGAGCACTGCCTGTAGGCACTATCGCTAGCCTTCGCTACCCTGCTGACACCCGTAGGTTAACGTCACACCCGGCGCAGGCCAGCTCACACAAGGGGGCGGGACCGGCAGCGGCGTACGGTTCCCATAGGAGGGAAGTGGGGGGCTGGGATAAGAGCGGGGCGTCACAAGGCCACGCCCACAACAAGCCGGGCAGTGACGTCTCCCGCCTAGCGGTGCGGCTGAGAGTTGATTGCTTGCGGCGGCTTCCGCGGGTGGGTGCGCGAGCCGACGGCTGACGGCTCGGGGCGGTGGTAGCGGTGCGACGACCAATGAGGGCGTCCGGAGGGGGCGGGGCGTCGGCTGCGGTTTTGTTCCGCGGTGGCTGGAGGCGCACGGTCCCCATGCGCCGAGCGCGGCCTGCGCGGCCGGCGCCCTGCCCCAGCTACGGAGCTCGGTGCTCACCCGCTGCGCGGAGAGTGCTCTGTGCCGTTGTTCGCCTGCTCATCGCTAGGAGCTCCAGCCACCGGAACGCCGAGTCCTTACGCTGTGAGCCTGGAGTCTCCGCACGTCGGCCGCGCAGCCGCACGTCGAGAGCCGGGTGCATTGCCAGAGCGCGCGGGACACCCTCTAGGGCCGGCCGGCGCCTCAGCACCTTAAGGTCCCCGCGTGCCCCATGCCCAGCACTGCCCTCGTGTCCCGTGTCCCCGACATCCTAAGGTCCTCAGGGACCCAGCATCTCAAAGAACCCTGGGCCCCAGCTCCCTAGGGTCCCCTGGGCCCCAGCTCCCCGAACTCGTGGCGAGTCCCGGGACCCCTCCAATTAGGCCAGGCCCAAAGCACCCCTGTTGTGCGCGCTCCTGCACGCCGGGCGGTAAGGCCTGCCCGCTGCGCCTGGGGCGCGCTGCCACTTGTTGAATCACTTTTCATGTCGACTTTGAGACCTGTTGTCGCCATTCTGAGCCCGTGGGCCCGGGAGCCCGCTGTTGTTGAGACTCAGTGATTGTTATTTTGTACTCAGGAAGCAGGAAGTTTGACGAGCTATGTTGGTCCCTTAAGGGAATCCCAAGAGCAGAGCCTCCCCAACGACCTGTGGAAGGTGACTTGGAAGTGTATTCCGAAGCCACTTTTCTACGTAGACTGAGGGTGTGTAAGTCCCTTTAAGACTTCCTGTGTGGAGGATGGGATGTGCGATATTCACAATGTAATTTACCGCTCCGAATGGCTATTGGTTTTGTACGTTGGATTTTATTTTCCCTTTGTCTTAATTATAGATCTGCGATATATCACTCCAAATTAAAATCACTGTTAAATTTTTTTGCACTTCAAAGCATTTAATCATTAGATATATCTTTAAGTATGAATCTAAGCTTCCGTAACTTCTTTTTTCTTTCTGGTGTTGGGATTCTAACCCTGGGCCTGGCATACCTACACCTCCAGCCCCACAAATTAAGTTTATAATGATGTTTCAGCTCTGAGAATTTTGAAGATGGATTAGTTTGACTTCAAGAGTGTACTTTAGTTTTTACATTAAGAAATTTGACTTGTGCTTACTGATGCTGCTTCTTCAAATACATATTTGGTCATTTTAGGAAAGTGGGTCTTGGAAGGGAAGTTCAGCATCTCAGAAGATGAGCATAGTTTTTCCAAATTCTGAATATTACGCCAAGATTAGGCAGAGCAGAGGTTTAGACGGGTTTGGTTAGTGCAGGACTGTATGTGGTAATTCTTAGGGATGACTCCTGGCACTTTGTTCCCCTGTTCTCTCTGTGTATTAGGCATAGCAAGCCTGGTCCCTTCACATGGCTTGATACATGATTCTGCTAGGTGTCCCTGGAGCTTAGATCTTGGTTCTGGGACTTTTTCCTCTGGTGTGTAATATTATGGCTTGGACTGGAGCCATACCAATTTAGATGGCCTTTCAGTTTTTCTTCTCTTAGGTTGGACTTGACAACCATAGAAGAGAGACAGTTTGGTTGCTACTCTGAGACAGAAGATGATGAGCAATCCTTTTTTCTTTTTTTTTTTTTAATTAAAACATTTTTTCATGGGTATGGATGAGTGTTTTGCCCGATTGTGTGTCTTCATCACATGCATGCTTGGTGTCCTTGGAGGAGAGAAGAGGGTGTTGTTCCCACAGAGCTGGGGTTACAGATGATTATGAGACATCATGATTCTGAGGGATCTAACACAGGTCCTCTGCAAGAGTAGCCAGTGCTCTTAACCACTGAGCTTTCTTTTTTTTTTCTTTCTTTCTTTTTTTTTTTTTCCCAAGACAGGGTTTCTCTGCGTAGCCCTGGCTGTCCTGGAACTCCCTCTGTAGACCAGGCTGGCCTCGAACTCAGAAATCCGCCTGCCTCTGCCTCCCAAGTGCTGGGATTAAAGGCATGCACTGCCACCGCCCGGCACCACTGAGCTATTTTATCCCTATAGACCAAACAATCCTTTTTCTTTGTTTTGTTTTGTTTTGTTTTGTTTTGTTTTCTCACAAGTGCTGGGATTACAGGCCTTCTTTTTATTCTCTCTCTTTCTCTCTCTCTCTTGGTTATTCAGGACATTGTTTCTCTGAGAACCATCTGCCTCTAGGGTGCTGGGACTAAAGGCAAGGACCATCACTGCCCAGCTTCCTTATTTTTTAAATAGTAGTTGTACTTTCAACTTCTAGTTACAGAGATTGTAGACACACACATATGCGCGCGCGCGCGCGCGCACACACACACACACACACACACACACACAGATACACACATGCTCAGGGTTCAGGAATATCAAGAACTCCAGTCTGAGAATGAACATGATTTTATTGGTATAAAGTAAATCCTTAGGTATTTTCCACTGGTGCTTTAGAAACACAATTTTTTTTTAAATTAAGGAAACCTTTATTTCCCAGGTGGTGATGGCAGACACCTTCAGTGCCAGCACTTGGGAAGAAAAAGCAGGCAAAGACAGATCTCTGTGAGTTCTAGGCCAGCCTGGTGTACTGAGTAAATTCCAGGACAGCCAGGGCTATACAAAGAAACTCTGTCTCAGAAAACAAAACAAAACAAAACAAAAAACTTTACTGTTTTTGAGACATGGTATCCCTATGTAGCACAGGCTGGCCTGCAAATGGCAAACCACCTGCCTCTTCCTTTCAGATGCTGGAATTCTGTGTATACACTACAGTGTCTGGTAATGCTTTATTTTTGGGAGCAGTTTTAGGGTTACAGGAAATTGAACTCTTTTGTTACCTCCCCTTACTTAGTCTATGCAGTTATCAAGATTGCTATTAGAGTGGCATATTACAGTTGATACTGGACTTTCTTTTTATGTCTTTTTTAAAAAAAAGATGTTATCTATTTATGTTTTGAGTGTTTTGCCTGGATGTATGTATGTGCACCATGTGTGTGCCTGACACCTGCAGAGATCAGAAGGGGATGTTGGGTTCTCTGGAACTGGAGTTGTGGATGATTTGGATCCAGTATCTGGGTGCTGGAATTTGAACTCTGCTCCTCTGCAAGAGCAATAAATACTGCTGAGCCATATCTCTAGCCTAGATGTGATTTCAGAGTCACTTTGTTAATTCCTTCAGCTTTTTTTCTGTAGATGATCCTGTGGTTTTATTTCTTCTCAAGCTGTTAGCTTTGTTTGTTTGTTTGTTTGTTTGTTTTTCGAGACAGGGTTTCTCTGTATAGCCCTGGCTGGCTGTCCTGGAACTCACTCTGTAGACCAGGCTGGCCTCGAACTCAGAAATCCTCCTGCCTCTGCCTCCCAAAGTGCTGGGATTACAGGTGTGTGCCACCAACGCCCGGCTAAGCTGTTGGCTTTTTATTTTCCTTTCTTTTTTATTAGAACTAACTAGAACTTGTAGTATAATATTGAAAAACGATTGTGAGGGGACATTTTTGCTTTAGTCAGTGTTTTCAGTTTTTGGCTGTTAATTAGGGATGTTAGTTGTTGGGCTTGTTGTTGTAGTTGTTGGTTGACATTTTGTTAAGCAGTCTCATTTTTATCAAGTTCTCATTGTGGTCTTGACTGGCCTAGAGCTCACTGTGTAAACCAGGATGACCTAGAATTTAGAGCTCCATCTGTCCACCTCCTAAGTGCGAGGATTAGACGCACTGCCACATCTGCCCTCTAGCCCTCACAGCGTTTTGCTCTGTAGCTCTGGCTGTCTTGGAACTCATTTTGTGGACCAGGTTGGCATGGAGCTTGGAGATATACTTGCCTCTGCCTCCTGAGTTGTGGGTTTAAAGGTGTGTGCCACCACTGCCGCCTGGCTGGCTTTTTGTGCTTTTAATCAGGACTTTGTTGTATAGGCATGATTGAAGCAAGGACAACCATATTAAATGGGATTGGATACAAAGACAGTGACCTCATGCTGACAGTCTCCATGGTAGCCACCTGGACAGGACCAGTTCTCAAGGGGGGGGTCTTGCTATCTACAATTGGACAAGACATTATCTAAAGAGAACTTTGGGGGGGTGGATTTTTGGCTTTTTGGATTTGGTTTTTTTTTTTTTTCGAGACAGGGTTTCTCTGTATAGCCCTGACTGTCCTGGAACTCACTCTGTAGATAAGGCTGGCCTCGAACTCAAGAAATCCGCCTGCCTCTGACTCCCAGAGTGCTGGGATTACAGGTGTGCGCCACCACCTCCCAGTTTAAATAGAACTTAATATTGGAGTTTCTAATATTAAGTTTATCTTATTTGCGGAAAAGATCTTAGCTGGTGAGGGAGATCACAGAGACTGCTTCTAAGCCCTGTTCTAACCTTATACTAATAACTTAGATAATAAGTCAGGAAACCTGAATGAGAACCAAACTATATATGTAAAGCATATTACACTGAGTAATGATAAAGAATATGATTTTATATTACTAGTTCTGGAGGCTGGGAAGTTCAGAACAAAGAAGTCAGTCAGCAGGGTGGACTACGTTTCCAAATGAGGCCTTGCTATTGCCTCTTCTAGATGAAAGAAGGATGCATCCTCGCCTGGTGGGATTGAGGAAGGTGTTGTCATGAGGCAGGAGGGAGAATGCCACGGCCTTACAAGAGTTAAGGAAGGAGGAAGGCTGCCCTTAACATGGTAGGAGGGAGAAGGCTTTGCCTTTAATGTGAGAAAGAGGCGGCATGTCCTTCCTTTGTGCAATGGATGGAGAAGGCCATACCTTTACATGGTGTGGTAGAGGAGGCCATGTTTTCACAGTGTGATGGAGACAGGAGGCTGTGTTCTCATGATAGAGAGCAGGGAGAAGGCCATGCCCTTACTGTGTAGGAGGGAGAAGGCCACATCCTCACATGTATTGGAGGGAGGAGATCATGCTTTCACATGTGATGGAGAAGGCCATGTTTTCATGTAGTGTATTAGAGGGAGAAAGGCCTTGTCTGTCTAGTGCAAGAGAGGGGGGCACGTCCTCACATTAGGAAGGAAGGTCAGAGTCATGTCATTTTGTGATAGAATGGAAGGAGAAGGCTTTGTCCTTATGTGGAAAGGGAGGGAAAGGTTGTGTTCTTAAAAGAGGGGAAGGCCGTTGTGTCCTTACGTAGTAGAAGTCAGGGAAGACCTTGTTCTTCTGGGGTAAGAGGGAAGGTTCTGTCTCTTGTGGAGGGGTGGGAGGAAGACCATGTTCTTGTAGGAAGAGAGCCTACAGAAGGAGGTTCATTCCTCATGTGTTAGGAGGGAAAGAAAGGGCTGTGGTTTTAATAAGGCCCAAGAGAGATGTCTCCTCATGCAGTGGAAAGCAATAGGGTGGGGTGCAGAAGCCTCTTTCATTTCATTAGGGAAGAGTTCTCATGATGTAATAACACTGAAAAGGCCTGAGATATAGAAGGGAACATCCAAATAGTAACACCCTTTTACACCCTCTTCCTTTTTTTTCTTTTCCTCCTGGTACTAGGGAGTGGAACCAAGATCCTCGTGTGTGTTAGACATCTGTTCCTGTGGGTTTTTTTTTTTTTTTTTGTTTCAGTCTATTTATCTGTCTGTCTGTCTGTTTGTTTGTTTATTTAAAGATACGATTTTTCTGTGTAGCCCTGGTCGTCCTAGAAGTCATTCTGTAGATCAGCTGCCTTTGTGAACTCAGAGATCCTCTTGCCTCTGCGTCTCAAGTGCTGGGACTAATGGACTGTACCACACCTGACTCTGCTTTTGTGTGTGTGTGTGTGTGTGTGTGTGTGTGTGTGTGTATCCGTCTGTCCGTCCATCTGTTCGTCTCTTTTTCCTCTTTGTGTGTTTATCACAAATAGGTTGTTTGCTGCATTTTGTCAAATGCTTTTTGGCATCTCTTGATCCCAAAATGTGATTTTTTTTTTTCTTTTTTAGATTGTGAGGGAGTGCATGAATTGACTTTTACTCCTCTACACTTTTACTTAAACATCCTACTGTTCAAATCAACTAGTTACAGGTTTTCCAACTATCAATATGTTGATTTGTTATGTCGGGGGAGGTTTTGTCCTTTCCCTATTTTGTTTTGAAAATGCTTTCCAAAGAAGACTTGTATGGCTCATCAGTAGACCAGGCGTGGCCCCACCGGAGGCTTTGCTCCAGGCTCTCCAGAGTCAGCATGATGTCTAAATGTAACTTTTTTTTTATTTTTTTTTTATTTTTTTTTATTGTATATATTCTATATTTACAAAATGTAACTTTTCTTAAAGAGGATGGAGGGGCAGCTGATGAGTGACTGCTAGAGAAGGGCAGCAGTCCAGGTAGTCTGAACCGCTCTCGTTTGCACGCCTGTGTGGCACGGGAGATTCGAGCCTCCTGGTTTCCTGCAGGGGTGGTGACTGGCCCTAGGAGAACAGGGCAGAGAACAGGGCTCTGTTCTGTGGATTAAGTATCATTGCTTGGGCCACTATGGCGGCATAACAAATTACCTCCACAACTGGTAGTTGGAAATAGTAATAATCATTGATTTGTCCATGGTTGCTGGGGTGTGGAATCCTATCGAAGCTTAGTGGGGTAGCACCATGTATAGGGTGTCAGGTTGATCAGGTGGGTCTAGCTAGACCTCACATACATACAGGGATTCCCTAGTGACATGTTGTCACATGTCTCCTAGTGTGCTATCTATGGGTTTTGTCGCTAAGAGCCTGGCAGATGGAGTACCCTTTTCACTTGAGTCTGTAACTGCCTAGCTTTCTGACACTGTCAAGGGGGTAATAGACTCTGCTTTTCCTGAGAGGAGTGTAGGTATCTCAGCATGTTCAGTTCATAAGCCTCTGCTTATGACTTGACAGGTATAACTGATATGCAGTCAGATTATTAGTTATTTTTCAAGTGCTCTACATTAAAATTATTTTGTATGTGTGTGTGTGTGTGTGTGTGCATGGTTTCTTTTTTTTTCTTTTTGTTTTGTTTTGTTTTTTCGAGACAGGGTTTCTCTGTGTAGCCCTGGCTGTCCTGGAACTCACTCTGTAGACCAGGCTGGCCTCGAACTCAGAAATCCGCCTGCCTCTGCCTCCCAAGTGCTGGGATTACAGGCATGTGTCACCATGCCCGGCTGTGCATGGTTTCTTTTAAACACAGAAACAAGTCGATCATGGTGGCATGTGCCATTGAACCTAGCATTCTGAAGACAGAGGCATGTGGATCTCAGTGAGTTTGAGGTCAGCCTGATAGTTCCAGAACAGTCAGGGCTACACACAGAGGAAACTTGTCTTGAAAAACAAAAACAAAAACCCTCACAGAAATATTGTTTCCATTTTAACCCCAGGTGTGAGGATATAGTGCTGCTTTGGGCTGTCTGCAGCAACTGACTGATTTGTCTTGTGTTTTAGCAGAGGTGTGGTTTTGCCAGTGGCAGATAGTTTCTATAGCGTGACGTTTGAAATTCTGGGAACTTTTCAGAGGGTATATAAATGTTAGAGCCAGAAGAGGAGGTGGTTGGTTTGTTGGTCATGTTCAAAGAAGAAATGTTAGATTCAGAGACCTTTCTCTCTCCCTCCCCTCTCTTTCTTTCTCTCTTACCTAGTGATAGATTAAACCGGGGGAGGGGTGTGATAAAAGGAAAAAGAAGAACCCACAAAGTAGTAAAGACCAGCTATAGTGTAGGAATCCGTTCTCTACCATTTTAGTTCTAGGGAATCAAAGTCAGGTTGTCAGGCTTGGAGGTAAGCCTTTTACTCGCTGAGCCATCTTACTGGCCCCCCTACATTTTAGTTTTTAAAGATTTATCTGTATGTGTGAGAACATTTTGCCTGCACGTCTGTATGTGCACCAGTTGCATGCTTGGTGCCCTGAAGAGGCCAGAAGAGGTTATTGGATCTCCTGGAGCTGGCGTTATAGATAGTTGGGTAAACTGCCATGCAGGTGATTGGCATAGAACCCGGTCCTTTGGAAGATTGGCAAATGCACTTAACTGCTGAGCATGTCTCCAGTCCTGTACATCTCTATATCTACCTATATCTATATCTGTATCTAAATCTGTATTCATATCCATATCTATCTATATTTTAAGAGATAAAAATCTCTGGATGTTGCCCAGGCTAGTTTCCAGTCACTAGACTTGATACTTTTCCTGCCCCAGCCTTTTGAGTAGCTGAGATTATAGGTATGTACCATTGTGCTTAGCTTTCAGATTTTTTTTTTGAGAGAAAACTAAAAAAAAGAAAAAAAAAAGAAACTGAAAGCCTGGCATTGTGTGCCTGTGCGTTAGCTGCCTATTGGCTCTTGAATTTAGGGTGACTTTGGTTTAACAGAACGAACCAGTGGGCTTCCTTGTTAGAACTGCCTCAGGCCATGGTGCTTTTGTCTGTGGGAGCAATGTGATACAGACAGTTCTCCGCTGGCCAGATTTTGTGGTTTAGGCTCTAGACTTTGTGCTTAAAGCAAGCTCTTTAAGCAGGACTTGAAGCTTTTCTTCCTATGTAATATGTTAGGGGCCAGAATGGAGGAGATGGAGTAGCTTATCAAGCTTAGATTTGAACGTGTGTCAAGATCTGTGTTGACTGGGTACTTGTGTTGAGCCTGCTGCTCAAAGGTGACTTTCTCTACCTGTCTGTGCTATGTCCAGACTGATCTGGAGCCTGGTTGTTCACACGGATCCTATGGTGCTGCAGATCCTTATTAAATTCCACATCAGGTAGTCTGCCTGTGGGAGTGCCAGGAGGGGTTCTTCCCATTCAAAGGGGCTGTGACTCTGAAAGCCTGAGACCCTCTGCAGTTTTGTGGCAGTGGAGGCTTCCATCTCATGGTGTAAACAGAGAGCAGCATGACAAACATCAGAGGAAATTCCTGCCTGAAAGCCAAGGAGTCCGGGGACCCTTAAGTCTGTAGACCAGGGAGTAGTGTGGAGAAGTAGTGTAAAGAGTGGGTGATGGCTAGGCAGAGAGGAGAGACAGACACAAAAGCAGCAGAGATGAGGAGCCCAGGCACACCGGGTGCATCTGTTGTCCTGAATCAGAAAACTTAGAGGACAAAGCTGCGGATGGGCTCTAGAAAGCAGAACAGTGGCCGTCGGAAAGATTGGAGAAGTGGCAGGAGAAAGAGATGGATTCGGGGGTCTGAATAGGACAGTCTGGGACCGTTTCCAGAGAGGCACCGAGGATACTCAATAGCCACCAAGTATCTGAGGCCCCAAGGGACTTGGAAGATACCTAAGTTCTTGCTCATTATTCTAACACTGGAGAGAAAAGATCCTGAAGCCAGACAGAAGCCAGAGGTGTAAGCTTCCTGCAAGCAAAGAGCAGCTGCACCATTCCCAGGAAGCTGCAAGATGAGGCCAGGCACAGTGGGTAGGAAAGACTGCTTCCCAAGGCAAGCCGGGAACATGTGTTAGCCAGTACAAGTTAGCCTAAGAGCTTTATAATCCTGCTTGTGGGGGAGACTTTACTAGGCAGAGGCATTGTATTTGAAAACAGAAAGGACTTAGGGGCAGACCTCAATATGTAGTTTAATTAGACCGTTTTTCTAATAGGTAGTATGGTATTGAGAATAGTTTACTGAAAATGTTCAGAGAGAGCTCGCAAGATGGCTCAGTGGGTAAAGACACTTTCCAGTTTGATAACCCAAGTTCAAACACCAGAACCCATGGTGTGGAAGAGAGAACCAACTGCTGCAAGTTGTTTTTGATCTCTACATGTGCTGCACATACATACGAAATAAATACATTAAAACTTCATTTTATGTATGTGAGTGCTTTGCCTTTGTGTGTGCACCACATATATTCATGATGTCTGAGGAGGCCAGAAAAGGGTGTCAGATTCGTTAGAACTGGAGTTCCAGGTGGTTGTAAGCTGCTATTGTGAGTCCCAGGAACTGAACCTAGGTCCTCTCCAAGAGTAGCAAGTGCTCTTAACTGATAAACAATCTCTTCAGTTCCCAAATAAATAAGTAAATACGTAAATAAATGTTTAAAAAATTTAAAGAATGTTCATAGCCAGGCAAGGTGGCACATGCCTATAAATCCCAGCACTTGAGAGGCAGAAGCAGGTGGATCATGTGAGTTCAAGGCCAACCTATACTCAGTCTCTAGAGTAAGTTTCAGGCCAGCCAGGACTACACAGAGATCCTGCCTCATAAATAAAGTACACCCAGAGCCGGGCGTGGTGGCGCACGCCTGTAATCCCAGCACTTGGGAGGCAGAGGCAGGCGGATTTCTGAGTTCGAGGCCAGCCTGGTCTACAGAGTGAGTTCCAGGACAGCCAGAGCTACACCGAGAAACCCTGTCTCAAAAAACAAAACAAAACAAAACAAAACAAAACAAAAAAAAAAACAAAAGAAAGTACAGTTATTGATATAGAGGCTGGGCCACTGGCTTCAAGTGAGGATCCTAAGAGTCTGCAGCTTCTCACTGCTCGTGTGTATCAGTCCTAGGTCTGCATCATGTGGCGTGTCTTGGCCATGGTAAGATAAAATATGACTTGTTTAATGGACTATCCCCAATTTGTATGTGAAAGTCTTAACCCCAAGACCTCAGAATTGTGAACTAAGTTTAGAAATGGGGTTGTTTTACATGGTTGGTTAAGTCATGCTTTGGTTGGGTGGGCTCTGACTCCAAAGGATTGGAAGGTTTTATACAAAGTTGGACATTGGGCACAGAGACAGGGAACATGGAGGTTGTGAGCCAGAATACTGAACACATTCATAGAGCCTGGGGAGGGACTTTTCATCAAAGGTGGGACTTTTACTGCACCCAGAGGACACTGATAGTGTTATCATGCAGTGTCCAGTCAACTCCTTGTGATAAACTGAATCAAACAAACAAAAAATAGAGAACCTACTTTGATGCTGTTTTTGGGGGTAGTTTCCTGGGTAATGAGGTTTCTGCCATTGGTGGAGCTTGGTTGGTGGGCACTCCAGTACTGCCTTTATAGAGTACCTGCCCAGGGTGTACCAGGCGTGGTGCTGGCATGGCCATAGTGTGGCATGCAGAAGAACCTGGGCTAGGGGGAGGATTTTGCTCTGTATCCTGGAGCCCTGGAAGAATGACTGAAGGAGACTGGAGCACTAGCATCACCTGCTGAGGCCAGGTCCAGGGCTGCCACATAGGTCAAAGGACTGCTTTAGGAGTCAGTAGTCCCAGGCCTGGAAGGCGTGGCTGAGAGAGGAGCAACAGGCAGCTGGAGGAGTGACATTCAAGCCACGGGCTTCCTTGGGAAACAGTTTTGGTGAATGTAATGTAGAGGGAAGGGAAGGGAGCAGACTGCAGCTGCCCTTTGTGGCATACTCACTCTACATGAGTTGACATTCAGGAGGGGCGGGTGTGCAGCTGGCTGTGTTTCCCTGAGTGCCTGAGTTCGTGAGTGCTTGTCCTCAGCTCTCATCAGAGCCCCTGTCCCCTCTCCTGGGCAGGGCTGGCCAGTTCCATCATCTGAGCCCGGTTTCCTATGTCTACCTTGGTATCAGTCTTGGCCTTTGTCCCCTCTTCTCTTGTTTACCTGTCAGTCACCTGAGAGGCTTCTCTGCCCCTCTGAATAGGCCTTTTGAACTATATCATTTTGTGCATTCAGGTTCCTGTAGTGGGAGATTCACTTGGCATTGTGGGTTGAATTGTACCCTCCCAAAACTATATTCAAGTTCTCACGTCCAGATCTGTAAAGTGACCTTATCTAGATAGAGATTGGGTCTTTGCAGAAAAGCCTGTTTCATAAGCACCTGGTTAGTCCATTCCACATGTGCACTGCAGTTTGTTTTGCAATAGTGAGGACAGAGTCTTGAGCACCTAGGGAGAGGTGCTACCACTGAGCCACACCCTCATCCCATGAGCTGCTTTTGAGTTGCCCCATCCTCGTGACCTGTGTTGCACACGTGCCTCCCTGAGCAGTTTCCAGCAACCTCTTTGTTCCACATTTTAAACACCTGTGATTATGACAGGGTGACATTCTATACTTACTCATCCATTCCCCTACTAAGCAGCATGCAGAACTTCCACAGCTGCCACACACCAGGTTACTGATAAAAATAGAAAATAATGCCAGTAATCTGTTGTCATCTAACAGCATTGGTCAGACTTTGGGTGTGCTCTCCTTGGGGATCATTATTGCACCTTTCCTGCCCTTCCGCCTGGGAGGGCCTTGCTCTGCTCTTTTATGGTTCAGCATTTATTTTAAAATTTTTCTGGGGGGATTTTATTTTTGTTTTGTGTTAGGGGTGTTTTGCCAGCAACATTTCTGTGCACATTTCTGTCCCCTCTTCTCTTGTTTACCTGTCAGTCACCTGAGAGGCTTGAAGAGCCAAAAGAGAACATCAGAGCCTCTGGGACTGGAGTTTACAGAAGGTTGTGAGCTGCCCTATGAGTTCTAGGCATTGAGTCTGGGGCCTCTGGAAGAGCAGTCAGTGCTCTGAACTCTGAGACATCTTTCTAGCCAGATGAACTGCTTCTAAAGAATCTGTCAGTTATTTTGTTGTTTGCCTCACTGGGTTCTCTGACATTGTCCTGATTAAATTGAGTTTCTGAGTTTTTGTGAGGAGCCCCACTGTGGCCTGTGATCTTAGTGTCCCCATCAGGAGTTTTGTGGGGTCTGTATGTCCTGGCGCTGGCTGTGGTCCCTTTAATCCCGTGGTTCAGACTAGTTTTGTTAATTTTTTTCCTTGTAATTAAATATCTTGTAAGAAGATAGTTGAAGACTTCATATATTCTATTGACCTTTAGAATTGACAGATGATCCTTGGAGATTTGTCATGTAGGATATTTGTAAAATGGCAGATTTTGAAGTGTTTCTGTTATTGTAACTCTGTTGGTAGTTGTAACTGTGCTATAGGGAAGAATTTCACTTATGTTGACTGATTTTTCCAGATATTGACTCATTTAGGTAGATTTAGGACTTCTGCTTCATTTTGTGGGTTGGATTTAAAAAAAGAACCATTATACTTCCATGGCCTTTCTACATTGATGTGTGTGCTTTGTGTGATGAGGTTACAATAAGATGTGTGAGGACCAGAGAGAAGGCTCAGGGGTTAAGAGCATTGTCTGCAGCTGGGCATGGAGGCTGCAGCTGGGCAGTGACGGCAGCGGTACGGTGACAACTGCAGCACACACCTTTAATCCCAGCACTCTGGAGGCAGAGATAGGTGGGTCTCTATGAGTTGGAGCCACTCTGGTCCACAGATTGAGTTCCAGGACAGCCAGGACTACATAGAGAAACCCTGTCTTGGACCAGTGGCTCCTCGTCCAGAGGAACTGGAGTCAATTCCCCGTGTTCGCATGGCATCTACTGCTGTAACTCCAGATCCAAGGGATCTGGCCTCAGTAGACACTGCATCACGCAGGCAAAATATCCACATACATAAAATAAAATTAAAGTAAATCTTAAAAAATGACAACAAGGTGTTTGAGAGTCCCTGTGGTGGCATGTAGGCCAGGAGGGATTACTTGTCATTACTCTTCTTGACAGAAGACCCTGCAAAGCCCTTGCCCTGTTAGGGCATGCCTCAGAGGTTGGGATTTGGTATCTCTCTGTCTCTCTGTCTCTGTCTCTCTCTCTGTCTCTGTCTCTCTCTCTCTCTCTCTCTTTCTGACATTTATTATATGTAAGTACAGACACCAGAAGAGGGCGTCAGATCTCATTATGGATGGTCGTGAGCCACCATGTGGTTCCTGGGATTTGAACTCAGGACCTTTGGAAGAGCAGTCAGTGCTCCTAACTGCTGAGCCATCTCACCAGCCCTGGGCCTTTCCCTTTAGATGAGCAATGGGCCAGGCTGCCCGTGGCCCTGTGTCCCGCTGGCTCTGTCAGGCTTATGGAGGACCAGTACTTGTCCTATGACATGGCTAGTTCGGATTTAGGTTCCATTATTTGAAAGAAAGAAAAACAGGCTGGCCCTGCTCCGGCTGCTGCTCCTCTCTGGTGTAAGTTAGAGAAGGTGTTCACTGTGCTTGGGTAGAGTGTACTAAATTCTGTTGCCTTTAGGCATGGTGGGTAGGATTTCAGGTCAGATGGACTAAACAGGAGTAGTATGTGAGTGGTGTGGTATACCCCAGGCCGAGAACAGCCCAGGTGTTGATGGTACCTTTTATTGAACTGAGCTCACTTATATGCCTGGGCTGGGTACCTACTTCCTTCATCCACTAATGCAAACTCATACTAGGCTCTAGGCTAGCCAGTGTGTGTTCAGTATGCTGTTGGTGACACGTGGCCCTGATCCCCGTGCCTGCTACATGTCAGCCTTGCCTTGTTCAAGTCACATGCTGGCTTTTGAGCCTTTTGTTTCAAAGTCACAGAGGAAGTATTTGTTTTTTTCTGTTGACAGAATGTATATATAATTTCAAGAATGAAAAGTTGGTGTTTGAGCTTATTTGAGATCTTTCTGATATCTGTAAAAATATCCATGTGATTTTCCCCTGTTGACAGAGCCCTAGGCTTCGGGCATTTTGTTTGCCAGCATGACCCCTGCCGGGTTTGTGACATTACTTCGAGCAGGTGTGGATGTTGTGGTCATACCCAGTGATCTTTGGGCAGACACTCCCAGGATTGCTCTCTTTTGGAGTGCCTTACTGGGTGGAAGGAGGTGCTTGTCCCTCAGGGTGTGTTTTTGCTCATGGATACAGCCTGCAGAGGCCCTGAGGTGGTTACGTTGGGCTAACTCTAGGAGCTCTGCTGTTTCTTCTGATTCATCTTGAGTAGTGTGCTTGTTCTGATGTGTTGCATGGCATTACCCTGTCATGTTGAGGTGCGCTGACTCCTGGGATGTTTCACATTTGTAGTTTTTCTTTTGCCGTGTGTGGTAGAACCCAGGTCTGCTTTTGCACTCTAAGCAAGTGCTCACCACTGAGCTCCACCCCTAGCTCCACACGTTGTTATCCCAGTTTGCTGTGTTTTCCCGCCCATTGTTTTGGGTATTTTGCTTTCTGATCTGGTAGCCCTTGGATCACACGGCTGCAGTGAGACACTGAGAATCAGAGCTCCACACGCACTGTAGGACGCAGCTGCAAAGGGTGCAGGACTTCCTGCATGCTCTTAGATGCTTACTTCCAGGACTGAAAAGCTAAGAGCCCTTGGCCTCCCTTTTCACTGTTACCATGGTGGTCCTGGTCCCTTGCCTCAGGCTGGACCTGGGGTCGTAGCGCTCTTTGCTTGCCTCTGGCACCCTACCTTCATCTTCTGTAAAAAGAATCTCAGCTTCAAGGGCTGGAGTTAGGGAGCAGTTGGTCAGTTGGCCTCTGGGGGATGGAGCCCAGTAGCTTACGCTGGTGTTCTTACTGGATGCTCTTGTTTCTCTTCACATGTTCATTGCCCTTTGGGGACAGAGCCTGCCAAGGGCCTTCTTGGTGCTTCAGGAGAGGCCTCAGAGACTGGTTCCAGTAATAAGCACCTTACCCTCTCTCTGATCGTCTCTAGATCTTCTCTAGAGCAGTGCTTCTCAACTTCCCAATGCTGTGACCCATTACAGTTCCTTTTGGTGTGGTAACCCCAACCATAGCATTATTTTCATTGCTACTTCATAACTAATTTTGCTACTGTTATGATTAATAATGTAAATATCTGTGTTTTCTGATGGTCTTAGGTGACTGTCATGAAAGGGTTGTTCAACTCCCAAAGGGGTTATGACCCACAGCATGAGAACCACTAGTCTAGAAGATATTACTAGAGGTTTCAGGAAGGAACATACTTGGTTATCTTGGAATTAGGAAGGCATTTGTCAAAGAGGAATATTAGGAACATTTTTTTAAAACAGGATGTTGTATATAACAGAAATATGGATTGAAGTGTATGGTCATGTGGCAATTTCTCTTTACAGAGACAAAGCCCTGAAGAGTCTGGAAATGGGTCAGCATCTTTAAGTCAGAGCTATAGCCCTGAGTTTTAGCTCAACCTGATGGCTTGAGCCTGCTGATGGCCAATGTTCTGGAAATCCAGTGCCCATAGATGTGGACTAAGGAAGAGCCCCGACCATGGTCACTCTCATCACGGAGAAGCTGCAGAACCAGAGTTTGGATGACCTTACCCGCAGGGCCTGTGAGGCTGGCCCGGTGAGTCGGCTTGGGGGTCAGAGGTGGCACAGCCTACTGTGCAGGGCCAACGGCGTGAGGTGCACACCCCAGGGTGGAGGCAGAGCTGAGCTGGGGGCATTGGACAGAAGACAGTGTCTGTCACAGTCATCACTACAACCCAAATCAACTTTTAATACAAAGCTGACCTACCCAGAATTCTGTGGCCTGCTTACCAGATCGGCCAGAGTAAGTCATCCTGTGATCCTGCTACCCCTTAGCAGGAACCTGTCTCAAGATTTGTCAACACAGATCCATTTACCTGCTTTAGCTTTAGGGAGTAGGTCTTTCTATTTTTTATTTTAACCATGAAGTCAATTATTTATCTATTTTATTAATTTATAATTAGTTTACTAGGTACGTTATTGTTTGAGACAGGGTTTCACAGTGTAATCATGGCTGGTGAGAAACTAGCTGTGTAGACTAGGCTGGACTTGAACTCACAGAGATCTAGCTGCCTCTGCCTCCTGAGTACTGGGGTATAGGCGTGTGCTGTCACATCTGGTGGTTACCCATTTTTAATGTTTAATATTTGTAACTTACTACTTTTCGCCAGATTCACTTTAATTGTTTTGTCTTTGTGCCATGGCTTGAAGCTAACACAGATACACTCTGAATACAGCTATGGATTCTAGACATGCAAAACAGTGAAACTATGCAGACAACCTTACACACTCTTCTTAAGGTCTTGTGTGTGGTGTTGCCCAAGTTGGGCAGTGTTCATGCCCAGACTGCAGGCAGAAGTCATTCTGTATTTGGGGATTTATTCTTCCCAATGCATTTTTCATAAAATTTACTCTTGGAAAAGTAGATAAGCTTTCCTAAACATAATTAACAGTTTTCTTGTTTTTTTTTTTTTTTTTTTTTTTTTTTTAAGACAGGTTTTTTTTTTGCATAGCCTTGGCTGTTCTAGAACTTGCTCTGTAGACCAGACTGGCCTTGAATTTACCTTCCTCTGCCTTCTGAGTGATGGGATTAAAGTGTGTCACCACCATCCAGTGGCAGTTTTCTAATAACAAAACTGATAACGTTTTAAAAGTAAAATTTCAAAGAATTAAATTGTAATAACACTAAAAGTCATTAAACATTGAGAGTCTCCATCGTTATGGCTGCGATGCTAGTCTGGGTCATTTGTGCTGCCAGCTTGAGCCCCCATGTGCTGGGTGGGGACAACTTGTAGTGGCAACAGTTCTCATACTTGGGCTATCAGATTGATTCAGCTTTTGAATCCCAAGGCAGCTAAGCTAGAGGATTCTTTATGCAAGGGACCTTACCAAGTCTTGGGGCTTTGTTGGGGACAGTGGCTGACGTCTGATATAAGAGTCCCTGGCATTATGGCCTCACCATGTGTGCCTGGTCCTGTGCCTCTGGTCCTTCTCTAAAGCCAGTGTCCTCTAGTCCTCGCCTGATTCAGCAGGGTTGACTCTTCGCATCTCTGCTATCTGTGTTAACTGTATGTGGTCACATGGGCTCCTCTTTTCCCAACGTATACACCCTGAACCTGAGGCACACCCACTTTTTCCTAGTTTGCCTTTTTGTATTTGAAGGAGAGTGAATAGTCCAACTGTTTCAGAAAGACCTGGAAAAATGAGTAGTTATACCTGACTCTCACTGCTACCTCAAGAGAAGAGAGGCACACATGATTTATGACCTTAGGTGGAGGATTGGTGAATGCAGTGGACTAGTGTATCGATGCTGCCAGAGACACAGTGAGGATCTGTGTTGTGATTCAGAGTATACGTTGAAGATGGAAGGGGTGAGTGAGGGGTTTGGGGCAACAAGGAAGGAGTAGTTGACAGGTAGTGGGTTCCAGAGTATCTTCAGACAACAGGGGACAGTGGGACCTGAATTTTACATGTGTGTTTCAGTTGTGCATTGAGGCCTCTGATGCAGAGCTGGAAAAGCGTTCTAGAGAGGCAGGGGGATGGGAGCCAGTGTAGCTGGAGGCCGTGGGCTGTGAGGTGTGTGGGAAGTGCTTTCCTGGCCGAGGGAGGCCTTGGTGGTCTCAGGTCATAAGGAATGCTGGTCCGTTTAACATAAAAGCCTGGACATATCTTGGAAGAAGTCATCTTAACTGTGAAAATAAAATTATAGGCATTTTCTTGGCTAATGATTGATGGGAAGGGACAGTACTACCCTGTAAGACAGCAAGCAGGCTGAGCAGAGCAAGCCAGTAAGCAGCATCCTCTGTGGCCTCTGCTTTAGTTCCTGACTTTAGGTTTCTGCCCTGATTGAATTCTTGCCTTAGTTTCTCTCAGTGAACTGTGATTCAAGATATGTAAGTCAAACAAACCCTTTCTTCCCCAGGTTGCTTTTAGACAGGGCATTTTATCACAGTGGAAACCCCAAGTCCTGGGACTTGACTCTTAGGTGCCAAAGGCTTGAAGCAGAAGGACCATGGTTCAGATCAGGGTAGCAGCCCTGGCCAGCTATGGGAGAGGATAATGAGGCCAAGGGAAGCAGAGAGAGAAGACATCCAAGACCATCACCATTAGTGTTGGTCCAGGATAGAATTAAAGGCTGAGCTAGATGTCAGCGGAAGAGGAGAGCGGACCGTGTGATGTGGCTGAGCTGGGCACAAGCAGCATGGAACATCATGCTACTGTCCAGAGGGATGTAGCACAACTGATTGGTGCCCTGTGTGTCCCCAGTCTGTCCCGCAGTAAGACTGCTGTCTCAGCACACCCACTTTTTACCTCCTAAGGAGGCGCAGCAGCTGCCATGTCTCGAGGCCTAGGATGTGGTATAATAGAGGGCCGATCCCTGCAAATGGATCCTCCCTGCACCCCCTCTCTTGCATCACACCCACGGTGCCTGTGTCCTTGGGCTGTCACCTGCGCTCAGCCCAGGCCCTGTAGATACCTGCTGTGAAGTGTCTGTCTGTGCTGTGCCAGTCCTTGAATGTGCGCTGAGTACATCTTGTTAGATACAGGTCCACAGCTCCTCAAGTTTACTAGGAGCCATTTCTGTTGTCTAAGAAAAGCCTGTCCTTCCTGGAGTGTGTTGTGTTCTCACGGTGGGTATATTCTTATGCACACTAGGGATGCAGGCCTGGGGGAGGAGGGCTATGAAAACAGAGCAGGTACTTACTGGCTCTCCGAAAGTGGTCGGACCTCAGCAGGAGGACTGCTGGCACGAGTGGCTGCCGGCCACATGGAAGGTGAAACCAATATTCTAGCCCAAAGCTGGGGCATTTGCAGGGCTTCGAAAGGTGTGGGTAGCTCACTAATTATGCATGGTGGTGTTACAGCTTCCACCCATGTCAGTATCTATAAAGCAGTTTTCTTTTTCCATTTGAGCCTGAGGTTGTCCAGTGCCCACAGAGCCCAGGCTGGTCATGTGTTCACCACCCCCATTCAGCAGTGTTAGGGGAAACATAATCCACTGCAGAGGAAGACCTGTCTGTCTGCTGACAGCCTGTCTGCTGTTGAGGGGGGGTACCCTTTTCTGAGCCTCAAACCCAACTTTTAATTACTATTTATTATTAGAATGGAGTTTTACCAACCTGGCTTGAACTTGCTATGTAGCCAAACTCCTGGTCCTTGTGTTTCCATTTCTGTGGAGTCCAAAGATGATTGCAGGCATGTGTCACTATACTTGTCTTGTTTATTGATTGATTGGTTGGTTGATTGATTGAACAGGGTCTTGCTAAGTAGCTCAGGCTGGTCTGGGTCTTGGAGTATTCCTCTTGCCTTGGCCTCTTTGAATGTTGGGATTATAAATGTGTACTAAACACCTGGCTTTTTCTATGTGAAGCAACAATAGTTTCCCAAAACCTGAGGTGCAGTTGGCATTTCCTGCCAATCTCTGAGACTGCCAGTAGTTTATCTACCTTCCTGGAGGCAGGTCACCCTGCTGTCCGGACCCTTCTCAGTGCTGTGGCCATCAGGCTAGGGCTTGGGTCCTATACATGGACTGTCACGAGCAGTGAAGGGCTCTTAAGTCTTGGCTCAGCCTATTTTTCTTTTTAAGTTGTATTTATTTTTACTTTCCATGTATGAGTATTCTGCCTGAATGTATGTGCACCATGTACCTGGTGCTCAAGGAGGCCAGAAGAGGGCATCAGGTTCCTGAATGGCTGTGAGTGTCTGTGTTGGTGCTGGGGATTGAACTGGGATTCTCTGAAAGAGCAGCCAATGCTCGGAACTGCTGACCTGTCTCTCCTCCCTCAGGTCTTCCTCACAGTTGTGGTGAGGTTTGAAAGACCATCAGCACGGTCATCCAGAGGAAGGGCCCGAGCCCAGGAGTGACACTGAAGGCCGCAGTGGCTCAGGATAGTGTCCGTTTGTCAGATGGACTTTGTCAGGTTTAAAAAAACACTTGTTCTGGGCCAGTGACCTGGCTCAGTGGGTAGAGGCGTGGCTCAGTGGGTAGAGGCGTGGCTCAGTGGGTAGAGGCATTGTTGCCAAGCCTGACAGTCTGAGTTTGATCACTTGGTGGAAGGAAATAACCATTTCCCATAAGTTGTTTCTCGTGTTAGTATGTTCACAGCCACCCCACACAAAAGAAATGGTTTTTTAAAATGTTAATTCTTTTTAAGAAAATATATTTTCCAGAGATCAGTGCTTTTAATTTTAAACATCAGTGGAGGTGTTAGGGAGAAATAGCATTACTGTGGTAAACTCCTGAGTTTTCACATGAGACTGAGACTTCTCTCTTGTCACTTTTAGTATTCTGCTGAGAAACTGAACAAAAGTGGCCATTTGTTCCCTTTGGAGATTGGCGGTAAGTGTCTCAGGGAGGGTCTTTCTAAGGCTGAAGCAGCTGACGATGGCAAGGTGGCATTGGGCCTTGGCCAGGAGGGGGTCTTGGAGCTGAACTGAGTCAGAGTCAGAGAAGGTTCTGGGCGGCCTTTGTGTGACCTCCGTGAGGGCAGGAGGATCCTGAGCCACCACCCTCCGGGCTCACAAACCAGAGTCAAGGCTCCACTTCGCTGCTGGTGCTGCTGTGGGAGGAAGCTGAGCACTGCTTTCTCTGGGAGACATGGTCTACTTCAGCTCTCAGAGAACGGCTGATGAGGTGGTCTCGGTTCTGGCTGCCATTGTGCGGGAGTTCACACTGGCTCAGTGAGTGCTCCCCGCCCTGCTCGCGCTCGCTTCCTCACACATTGCTCTTCAGCAGTTAGAGGGGATCGTGGTCTCTAAGTGTGCGGATACATTGAAGCAAAGACCCTGGGGTTGGGCTTCCTCTGTGCTGCTCTTGACAGTTGGAACACCTTAATGGTAGAACCATGTCAGGCTCACCTTGCTTGGACCGGATTACTAAAGGATTGACAACCTTTTCACAAGCAGCGGAAGAGGAAAAGTCTGCGTGTGGTTCCCGCCTCTCCCGGCCCCACCTCTCCTGGCCCGTGCCTTTGCTCCCACTTGGCCCCTCCAGTCCTTCCTGCATATGAGACCACACTCAGTGCCTCAGTCCCTGCTCAGTTTACAAGGCTTCTTATGCACTCCTTTCCCCCTTCTCCTCCCAGTCTCTTGTCTACCTTCTTGCTGTCTCAGGTCACCCCAGGCCCTTGGTGTACCTTTCCCGAGAGGTGACCTTATCTGTTTCTTATTGGTCTCTGCGGCCTGTACACCAATGTCTCTGAGCTTGTCAGTGGTTGGAAGCAACAGGGAGAGGCTGAACGACCTGCTGGATACCCTCCCATTAAGAGTGTCAGAGCAGCCGGGCAGTGGTGGCACACGCCTTTAATCCCAGCACTTGGGAGGCAGAGGCAGGCAGATTTCTGAGTTCGAGGCCAGCCTGGTCTACAGAGTGAGTTTCAGGACAGCCAGAACTACACAGAGAAACCCTGTCTCGAAAAAACAAAACAAAAAAACAAAAACAAAAACAAAAAACCAAAACAAGAGTGTCAGAGCACCTCTGGTCGGGTCATTGGCTATTCGAGCTTTACAGCTGGGCTGACTCCATTTGAAGACACCCACATACCTGAATTTGCACCCCTATGAGGGAGGGCTGGAGCAGGTGCCTGCCCTTACAGCTAGCTGGAGGAACAGGGCTAGGGCCATGGCAGCTCTCAGGGTCTGGGTGCCAAGTTGTTCTGAGTGGTCAGGCTGACCAGGGGGAGCTGGACTAGGCTGGACAGGTATGTGTAGCACTCTCATGTGAGCTGTGCCCTGGGGAACTAGGTTTGTACACTCCTGGAGTTTCGAGTCTTGTGAGCTATTATCTAGGCTCAGATGTCTTAAGGACTCCTAACCCTCCTCAACGGATTTGATGGAAGAGGCAGAGGAAGTACTCCTTATGCTGCTCTTGCCTGTGATGTCTTGGGCATGTGGTTTTACAGGATGACCAACCACCAAGGCACAGTGCCAGCACCCTGCTTTGGGTTGAGAATATCAGGGAGGGCTCTGTCCCAGTCCCCTGTCCAGCTAAGTCAGAGACAGGAATTCACTGTGTATCCCAGACACAGTAAAACTCAAATGCTCATCAATCCTGCAGTTGCCTCCTCAGTACTGGGATCACGGGCGAGCCACTACACCCAGGTCCAGCTGAATCCTCTCTCTGTAAGAAGATTTGAGACTGGCTGTCCACTTGAGTCACTAAGAAATGAGGCTATTTCCAAGAAGTAGCTTTGTTTGGTTCTTAGCTGCCAAAGGTCTGTCTTTAGAAACTGGACAGGGATCACGGTAAAGCATTATGACGACACATTGCACTAATGAAATGCAAATAAGACAAAATCAGATCGTTTTCAGGAAATAGGTTAAGAGACGAATCCTTACAATCAGGTGAAGCCAGATTTGGTGGTATATGCCTTTAATTCCAGAACTCAGGAGGCAGAGGCAGGTGGATCTATAACTTCAAGGTTAGCCTGGTGTACATAGTGAGTTCCAGGACAACCAGGACTACATGAAGAGACCCTGTCTCAGAAAACCAAAAACAACAAAAAAGGACCAGGTGGAGCCGGCCACTCAGATGCAGTGGCCCATGTGAGCAGTGGGAGTTTTGTCCGGATGTGTCATGAGCCTGGGAAGGGAGGCAGCAGGGGGGTTCCTATTGCTCACCTGATTCTTCCCACACCTTTGTGTTTCTGTAGTGGATAAAAGTCCCTGGAAGGCCTTACACGGAGCATGGCCCATTGGAAGCCAGGCAGCTTCAGGCCCCTTCTCAGTGGGCCCACATGGTGTGTCTCACACCGAAGGTCTCAAGTGGCAGCTGGAATCCCCAGGGCCCACAGATGTGGGCCGCTTCCTGGACCTCCATGAGAGCACAGGGCCACCTGCAGCACCACCAACCAAGCGACACTGCCGGTCCCTGTCGGAACCAGAAGAGCTGGCTCGATGCCGCTCCCCATGGCGCCCTGGTAGCTCCAAGGTGTGGACTCCCATCTCCAAGAGGAGGTGCAACAGTGGCGGGAGTGCCACGCTGCAGTGCTGCAGCGGCCTGGGCAACCCTGTCCTGCAGGGCAGTCTAGTCCCCTGCCGACCCAGGAGGCCTGTGTCACCCGCCGGCCCTACCTCACCGCTGACGCCCCGGCCAGCTTCAGCCAGCAGTGGCTTTATGGATGGCAGCGAGGGCAGTACAAGCTCAGGCCCACCCTGGCTTTCTACAGGTCCCTGCCCATTTTCCTCCAGGCGCCGATTGTCCCTCTCACAAGAGCACCTTGTAGATGCGGGCACTTGCCTGCCCTCGGCCAGCAGCACCCCCACTTCCACACCTGAGCTGGGCCGGCACCATGGCCTGCCCCGTTGCCGCTCACAGCCTTGTGTATTGGATGGGAGGAGGGCCCGGCGCAAGCGGAGGCGGGAGGAGGATGCCAGGTGGACTCGCCCCTCCTTGGACTTTCTGAAAATGACACGGGTGAGGCCACATCTTAGTTCTTAGGGGCTTAGGAAGTCTGTTTCGCCTTATATTGATTGGTCTTGGGGTGAGGCTGGTTGTGGCCAGCACTCCTGTAATCTTACTTGACTAGTTTCTTCTGAGCCTAGGTGCTGTGTAAGGCCAGCTTGTCAGAGAACACGGCATAGCTTGGGTTGGTGAGCATGGCCTTTCTCAGCTGACCTCAAAAACTTCAGCCATGCCGCACAGGCAGAGCCGCCACGCGTGTCCTGGACCCTGAACTCTCAGAGGACAAGGAAGGACTGAGTGTGGATTTCCAACTAAGCTGTTGCATTTGATTCCACCTCATCTCTTGGGATCCTTAACTAGTTTGGGATGGCAGTTGCTTATAAAGGGGAAGCCATTCCTGGAGGTTGACGCAGTTTGGCACCACTGAAAATGCAGTCTCTTGGCTTGTGATGGCTATAGGAGCCAGAGCTGTTGAGCCTCATTCAGAGACCAGCAGGTACCTGAGTGTGTGAGCTCTCACCCTGACACTCCTGGCACAACCTGGAGGTTTTGAGGGAACATTTTAGCTGGTGTAGTAGACCACTGTGTCTTCCAGTGCAACTGCCTGCTCCCATGTGGATCCCAGGGAGGTGCTGACTGCTGGCGGTGGGGGAGAGAACAATGAGAATGGCCTCACTGTGGCTAGGAGGGCATGTCCCCTTGGACGCATCTGGAGCCTGGGCAGGGTTTCTCAACCCCTCTGTGAGAGCTGGAGTAGGTCAGAAGCTCTGCTCCCCTCTGGGTTGTTAGGGAGGAGCAGAAGTAATAGACCCTCATGCTTTTTACCCCAGCCAGGTCCTCACTGTGGAGTCTTAGCTAGTTTGGAATTCATATAGACCAGACCAGCCTGGCATTGAAGTCAGAGATTTGCCTGCATCTGCCTCCTGAATGCTGGGATTAAGGCATGGCACCCTGGTAATTTTGGGGGAAGCAGTGTTGTTTCTTCTCTGGGTGACTGGCACCGGCAGTTTCTAGACTCCCCATTGTCCATTCCTGTCCCAGGGCTTTCGGCCTGACTTGTCTCCTGTAGGCATTACTATGGATGCATGTCAGAATCAGGTTGTGGGTGGTGCCAGGTCTGTCCTGAGCAGAGCTGCTTTAGTGTGTCTTGTGAGCCCATATTGGGAATGGTGCAGATAGGTCAGCTCCTGCCACCAGGTTTGGGAGAACTCTGTCAGTCCCAGTCTTGTGGGAGGTAGCCTGGCTCTGCAGATGCCTATTGTGCATCCTGCTGATGTGATTGTTGACTCTGTCTGACAGGTTTTCCAGAAGCTTCTTGCTGGTGACTGTGAGGTTGAAAGCGCAGTCTTTCTGGTATGACTATAGAGGGCTGATAGAAAGGAAGTGGTGGTGCTTTTAGTGTGAGGTTGACTGTTGGGAAGTTGGCAGCAAGTTCTGGATACCCAGGCTTTCCCTGCTAGCCGGTGCTATGGGTGTGGTTTGTGGTGGTAGCAGGCGGCGGCGGCAGCATAGGATGAGGCTGCCAGCAGAGAAGTCCTTGACTTGGTGCTTTTGGGGATGGGGATGGCTCCTAACAGAGATGGGCTGATGACTAAAGGTAGTCCTGTTCTGGAGATGCTATGCACACACTGCGCTCCTCAGCAGGTAGAGGAAAGGAGATCTGGCCAGGGAGGCACTGGTGCTAGGACATTCTGGATGGGCTCATTGTGGAGGTGGGGTGCTGAGGGGCCCCACCTCATCTCTGCTCCACTGTTCAGTCCTCCTCCTAAGCAGTGACTGTCTCCCTCCCTTCCCCAGCTGCCCTCCTCAGGACTCAGACGCCTCTGTCCCTGACATGGATACTATTCTTGTCAGCCTCCACTTAGTCCCCACATCACATTGTAACTTAAACTCAAAGGTCAGGGTTGCTGTAGTGTTGGCGGTTGCTGGCTGACAGGTGAGCCCAGTTGGTCTGGAGGCATCTGAGCTGTGCTGCCTCTCTACCCCTTCAGTCATGGGACAGAAACTCAGCAGGAAGGTTCTGGTCATGCTTGGCTGCAGGACCTGCTTCCCAGCTCCTCCTGTGGCTCCTGATCATTGGCTTTTGTGGACACATTAATGTTCTTTATCTTTCCAGGGTGGGTGATCTGAAGAGCTGGCGAGGAGACACTGCAGTGTTTTGAGGGACCTAGTTTCTGAGTGTCATGCAGTCCACATGCACCACACTGGCCTGCTTACAGGACTGCCTTGCAGTGGCTGTGGTAAGCCCTGCGTACTGCGCAGGCATTGTCTCAGACACCTGGGATTATGCAGAGCAATGGTGGTGTAGGCACGGGGAGAAGTATAGGAGGCTGGGGGAAAAGAGCACCATGTTTTTTGTGTGTATATGCTTTTATTTCTGTTTGTATTTATGTGTGGGTGTTCGTGTAATAGTATCCATGTGATCCTTTTTGTTTGAGACAGGGTTTCTTTGTGTATCCCTGGCTGTCTTGGAATTCGTCGTGTAGACTGGGCTGACCTCGAACTCACAGAGATCAGCCACATCTGCCTCCAAAGTGCTGGGATTAAAGGCCTTTGTCTGCCACTGTACCTGTCTTCCTTTGTCTGCCACCGTACCTGTCTTCCACACCATTTTTTATTTTTTAATTCTTTCATTTTTGAGATTATAATTACAACTTCTATTCCCTTCCCTTCCCTCCCTCCAAGACCTCCCATATACCCTCCTTGCTCTTGTTCAAATTCATGATTTTCCATTAATCTTTGTTTTGTTTTTGTTTTTGTTTTTGTTTTTTTTTTGTTCTGTATAGCCCTGGCTGTCCTGGAACTCACTCTGTAGACCAGGCTGGCCTTGAACTCAGAAATCCGCCTGCCTCTGCCTCCCAGAGTGCTGGGATTACAGGCATGCGCCACCACCGCCCGGCTTTTCTTTTAAGGCTTTCTTTTTTTTTTTTTTTTCGAGACAGGGTTTCTTTGTGTAGCCCTGGCTGTCCTGGAACTCACTCTGTAGACCAGGCTGGCCTTGAACTCAGAAATCCGCCTGCCTCTGCCTCCCAAATGCTGGGATTACAGGTGTGCGCTACCACGCCCGGCTCCATTAATCTTTGTTATGTGCATGTAAGTGTATGCACACATATTCCTGTAGTTCTTCATGTAGGCCTGAGGCCTCTGCTGGCATGTTGTCCTGGTTTAGCTCATGCCTGGGCAGTCATACAGCTAGCTGACTTTATGCCTTCTGACATTAGTAGGAGACAGTCTCACAGCAAACTTCCTGATTCTTAGTCTCTTACAGTCTTTCTGCTCCATCTTCCACAGTGTCTCCTGAGCCTTACGTGAGGGACTTGTTCTGTAAATGTGTCCATTGGGCTGGGCTCCACAACTGTATTTCTGATTGGCTGTGATTCTCTGTCTGTTGTAGAGAAGTTTCTTGGATGAGGGGTGAGGACTACACTTATCTGTGGGTGTGAGGGCAAATATTTACGATGCAGTTAGGGGTTATGCTAATATAGTAACCACTTTGGTTTTTTTTTTGTTTGTTTGTTTGTTTGTTTTTTTTTTTAATGGAAACAAGTTTCTCAGTTTTTCTCTGGGACATGGGCTTACCAGTTTGGCTAGGCCAAACTGTCCCCAGTGCTGGGATTATAAGCATGTGTCATCATACCTGTTTTTTTTACATAGGTGCTGGATGTCAGACTCAGGCCCTCACACCTGTGTGGCAAGTGCTTTACCGACTGAGCCATCTTCCCGTCTTCCCAGCCCCCGAGAGGACATCTTAAGTACCCCCTCACAATGACTTTAAACTGTTTCCTAGGTTTTGATCAATTAAGGTATCTTGGGGTGGAGTCAGAACCCTGCTCATTAGTGCTGAAACTCTGCTTTCTGCCTGGCAGGCACATGCCGTTTCTGACATGACACATTTCTCACTGGCAGACTCTGGACAGTGCAGAGGCGCAGGCCTGTGTTTTTGTATGTTGAAGCTACCATCTTAATCTTACCATTGGAATCTTATAAATTAAAATAGCATCTGACACTACTAAAAAGCAAAGTAATGAGTGCTTGTGCCTCCCTACCTCCCCAGTGATGAGTGGCACTTTACAGTGCTTTCTTTAGTTGCCTTTTTAAAGAACAGGGTGGCACTGGGGCCTCACAGGGGCATGATCAGTCATCCCTACCCGATGTCTGTAGCACTGTTAGCGTAAACACTGAGAGTAGGGCTTCTTCCCCCTTACAGGTAGGATTGCATGCTGGCTCACAGGCTGTATCTTCAGACCTCTGCCACCCATGGGTGGCCATGCCCACCTACCTCACTGCCCTCACCTGTCTGTGAAGTTGCCTCATCATAAACCGGCTCCACATTTCTCCTTGCCCCATCCTCCGCCTGCTCCCGCTCCGTCCCTGTCAGCCAATGACCCCCATACCTCCTCATCCTTGCCTGCTAGTGTTGACTTCAGGATTGTCTGCTAGGTTTGTTTGTTTGACAGTTTAAGATTGTTTAAACTGTGTGTGGTGGTGCACCCCTTTAATCCCACTTGGGATTACTTGGGAGACAGAGGCAGGCGAATCTCTGGATTCCAGGCCAGCTTGGTCTGTATAGTGAGTTCCAGGCAGCCAGGGTTGGTTGTGTAGGGAGATACCCTGTCTCAAGAAAACCAAGGTGGAGGTGGGGAGATCACATTTCATAGAGTGAGGTTTCTGCACGATACCATGGCACCAGTGTGTTGGATTTATGAAGTAGCAGCTCATTGCAAGACAGACCAGCGTGTTGTTTACCACACCCAAGGACCCTGTCCTTTTTTGCTCATTGATGCTGGATTCTTGTGGCTACACCTGACCTATATGTAGCTACCAGATGCTATTACCTTGTTCTGAAACAGCTGTCCCATCCAGGAGAGTCCTGTCCATCATCTTCCCTGTAATAGCCAGTACTGCCTGTGTCCTGTGAGGTGTGGCAGGGTCCCTACAGGTCAGGGTCCCATGCTTGCCTTTTCCCCAGTCTGTAGTGGGTATTGCGGATCGCTGTGTCCAGGGTGGTCAGTTTTCCTGTGTGCCCAGTGTGAGGCACTACCCTTACATCCCCCAGGCCACTCTTCATTGTCCTGAGTAACACTTGCCTGGTGGCTGAGCATCTGCTTCTGGGATGACTTTTGAATGTATGGCTTGTTGGCTCTGTTCTGTCCTGTCTTGGTTACCAGTATACCTCACCCCTGTTTTCGTCAGTGGTACTGCAGCACTGGGCCCTCCCCGAGCCCTCAGACCCACGCCTGTCAGCTTGGTGCCGCTCTGCTGCTCCAGTGACTCTTTTGGAGGCTAGGGATGTCTCACCCCTGTGGACTCTGCACCCTGTTGGGAGAGGATGAACATTCTGGGGTGGGGTGGCGGCTCCTGTCCTTATAGCTTGCTTCCTCCCATTGCTTATTCTGGCGTGTCGTCAGGTGAGATGTTTTCTCTGGTGATTGGCAGTACCTGCCATTTGCTCCTGTTTGACACAAGAGTCTGAGCACACCCCATCTTTGAGATTTATGGTGTAGACTGGTGTTGGGACTCTGTGTTTCTGGTTAGTTCTTTAGTGTCTAAGTCCCTGGGAAGACTGTCAGTCTGTCTGGAGAGTGGAGTCTTCTGGAGTGGCTCTGCATTGGGGGTACAGGTGTTTTCACTTCCCTTATCCCCACTGCTCTTAAAACCTTATTCATTTTTTGAAATTAATTCTTTCCTGAGGTTGACCTCTCTTCTTGGACAGAACTGGGGGCAAACCCTGCATGGTGTCTGTCATCTGGCAAGGCATAGATGCTTCATGGGTCCCTCAGGCCTCTGCAACGTGGGACAGGGTGATCCCTCCCCTCCCCGACCCCTGAGGAAGGCCCTCTTGGATGTGTACTGATGCCTATTGATGTCTCTTGGGCATCCTAGGGTCTTGGCCTGGCACAGACAACACACATAGCTAAGCTCTAGGTGTGGCTCCCCCACCTGGCTCAGACTCTGGCTCTGCTCTGGGCTGTGAGCAGCTTTGCTGGCAGGAGGAAGAGCTTGTGAACACAGGTTTAAGTGTTTTTATTTGCCAAGTGGCTTCCTTAGCATGTGGAGAAGAACGCTCTTGGATGCCTGTGGCAGCAATGTCAGGATAGTTGTAGGATGGTGGTGTTCTAGAATCCCCCTGGCTTCATCATGGGGAGGTTTGCAGTCGTAACTGGATACAACAGAATATGTCCCTTTCACTCAACTTGAAAGGCTCCTGCCATAGGACAGCCCCCTGGCCAGCTGGCCTGCTGTCTTCCTTTCTTTCTTGCTTTTTGTGACAGTAGGCACTGGGGCTTCCCTTGGGGTGTGGTGTCAGTTCAAGTCATGTGGGCTGATTGATGGTAGTTTGTGTCAGGTTCTTTGTTGAGTGGCAGTTATTTCTCTGAATAGAGGAGACTGTCAGAGGCTGCTGCTTGCTGCTGAGCTGACCCGGAGGGCAGTGGGTCCAGCAGTGTCTTCTCAGACATGTCAGACCAGTGCAGAAGTCATGAGGTAAAGGCAGGCATCTGTCTGCAGACCCAGGTATGTCTTCTATTGTTGGGACTGCTGGTGCATGCCTAGGGTCTGCTGGCCTGTATTTGGATCTTTCTGCTGTCTAGCAGGGCCACAGGAAATAAGCTGCAGAGTCTTCCAGCTAGTTCAGTGACAGTCAAATTCATCTTGGTTTGAGTAAAAAAAAAAAAAAAACAAATTATTCTTTCATTTTGGAACCAAAATCTATCTGGTGCTTATATCTTTAAGGATTTGCTTTTTGGAACATTGCTTCTCTAATTGGTTGGCTGACTTTTGCTTTGTTTTTTGAGACGGGGTTTCCACCCTCCCAGATAGCCTAGAAATTAAGATCCTACTGCACTGCAACTCTCCTGAGCACTAGATGAAGCCGTGTGCACAGCCGCGTGCCACATGCCTAGCAGAGTCACTTTCTATAGCTGAACAATAAAAACAAAACATACTGCAGTTTCTCTTGTTCAGACAACTAATTCCTGTAAAAACACAGTTCTGAGGAAGAAGCTCTGCTCTCCCTTGGGCTTATGTGTTTATGTTCATTTGTGATGGGCCTGTTTCTAGGGATCTTCTAGTCAAAATAGATTTTTGCCAAGAGTTAGCACATGTCTGAAATTCCAGCATTCAGAAGGTAGAAGGAAGAAGACCAGAAGTTGAAGGCCACATTCAGCTACATAGCAAGTTTAAAGCCACCTTGGACTACTTGGTCTGTCAGTCTGTCCTTATTCCAGATGCATGCAGGATTTTTTTTTCTGTTGTTTTCTGATTAGCTAGTGTTCTGGAGGCCGGTGTGGCTTGCATGGTCTGTGTCCTGGCATCTATGTTGCTTTCCTGGTACCCACATTCTTCCTAGAGTCCTCATGGCACATGAAGAGGCCAGTTTAAAGGGGCCTGGTAGGGATTGTGGTGAGGACGTAGACAGGGGTGTGTGAAAGGGACTGAGCTCTGCAGGAGGGAACACAAGGTCATCCCAGGGAAGTGGCAGTGGAACAAGGCCTAGCCATGTCAGAGGCAGGTGGTATGTGTAGCCCTAACATATGTGCATCTCAGGACATGGGTGAATTCCAGGAGACATGCGCAGCAGTCTAAGGTTGTGGGGCAAGTGGACCATGCCTCCAGACTGGTAAGGTTAAGTGAGCCCAAACCCCGTGAATCCCAGAATTGGGAACAGTAGGAGTGGGACCAACTCCCTGCCTAATTCTCCCTGCTCTAGAACATGTAACCACAACACCGCACCGAGAGGACCATGACAGTCAGGTATTTAATCCCTGACTCACCCTGAGTACAGTGTATGCATTCACATCCACCATCAAATAAAGCAGTTTGAACAAGCAAGGATAGTAGTCTCTTCATCAAGGATCAGAGCAGTGGATAGGCCTTCATAAAGGGCAGCACCTCAGTCTTCCGGAGAAGGCCTTCTGTCGTACAGCCCTGCATACTCTCAGTACTCACTCGGAATCAGACTGGGTTCCACTCCCCACCTTCCTCTTCCTGCCTGGCTCATGGATGCTGTAAGGGGAAGCGTGGACCAGGACCCCACCCCCACTCACCCCTTCCCAACTCCCAGTAGTATGCCAGCAATACCTGGGTATATAGGAGACTGTCCCAGACTCTGCTGTCCCACTTGGGAAAACACGGACTGACGGACTGAAGTCTTTTTCAATTGGGTGAGCTCTAGTTTGGAGCAGAGACTGGTAGGTGAGTTCACAGAGGACATGCAGATAGTAGAGCCTCCCAGCTGGCTCTTATGAGCTCTGTGCCCTGGGTATGCCTTGGGTAGTATATGCTAGAGGCAGCCCAAGATGCTGGCAAGGCTCAGAGTGCCTTACTGGACAAGGGTAATTAGAGACCCGTTGTGTGTGTTTTTGATGTAGAGGTTTTAGGATGAAAAGCTCTCCACATGTGTTTGAGAAGATGAGAGTGGACAGTGGGAAGCAGGATCAAGGTAGTTAGGGTTTGAGGGATGAACTATGTGTGTCTGTGGGTCTGATGAGTTACAGCTGGCTAACCTTGCCTGAAGCCTTGTTGAACAACTGGGTGGTGTTGGAGATGGGGTACATGAGGACCTTCCTGGGTAGTCTGTACGGAGAGCAAGACAGGTTCTGGGATGTAGCCCTCTCTGAGGTCTCTGGAGTCTGCGGCTTCCCAGGTTTGGCACTCACATAGCTGGTATCTTTGGTCTTGGTGGGTCCATGCTGGGCTTCCCAGAAATAGCCTAGCAGGCACTATGGGAGCTCTGTGGCCCCGGTTTCTGACGAGGCCAGGGATGAGATGAGCAGAGTCCATGAAAGTCTAGGGCAGGGACTGGTGCTTGGTGACTGGAGTGGGCTAGACACCCTCATAAGCAGACACAATGTTGTCTTGCACATCACCTACCAGAAATGCCTTCAGCCTGTGTGTTTTCTATTGCAGACTTTAAAAAACTCAAAGAGCCTTTGCTCCCTGGACTATGAAGATGATGAGGATGACACCCAGGCGAAGACTGTTGTATCCTCCCCGTGTAACTCGCAGGGCCTGGTGGGCATCATCACACCCAGCTCTAGCCCAAGGATTCCCAGGCCTGGCCCTTCCAGCCCCAGTGTCTGGGCGTCAGGGGAGCCAGAGGCCAGCACAGGCGAGGGTGGAAGCAGTGGGGACCCCAGTGACTGGGACAGCGCAGGAGAGGAGGGCGTGTTCCCATTGGACCACAGCGATCTGGACTTGGAGCAGATTGAGAACAACTGACTTCGGCTGAGCAGGGGTTGCTATCTGCCACCTCGGTGCCTGACCAGTGGAAATAACTTGTGTGTTATTTTGAAAATTGAGGCGTAATTTTGATTCAGTTTTTCCTAAAGAAGTATTTTGCATTTTTATGGCTTCTACAGTTTGGGAGAGCTTCTCTATTTTGAAATGGGTTTTCAGAGGGCATTCTATTAAACATGATTCTGTCTAGATTCTCTTTTGTCAGAAGCCTGCTGTAAAAACTGAGTGTGATTTGTTTCTGGACAGCCTTGGGGCTGATGGTCTGCAGGCTCCCTGGGGAGGGACCACAGCCTGAGAACTTGGGGTGTTCTGCGGACTTGGCCTTTGATAGCTGCAGCTGGCAGACTGCCGGCTTGACCCACCCGACTTTCTTGGTGAAGTGCTGGCAGGGTTGGGCTGAATCCTGAGGCTGCTCTTCTGTAGCCTAGTGGCTTTGGGCTTCTGGGACATGAAATGGCCATTACCAGTCCCCAAAAGTGATGCTTCTAGAAGCATGGCTAGCACCTCTTCAGGGATTTTAATCCCTAGGATGTCCACTGAGGGAGCAGCATTATGAGAATGGGCTTTGTGAAAACACAGGAAATGAGCATCTCTAGAGACATTTTCTTTTTTATTCTTCCAAGAAAATCTATGAAAGAAGATTGACATTAGTCCTGCTTCTCTCTCAGATGGTCTGGGGCATACAGCAAGTTATGTGGGGGCTGGCTTTCAGGGTCTCTTTCCCTTTTCCTGTGATTGGGAACCAGTGTTAGGCCAGCAGCCCCCTCCCACCATTAGCAGACAGCAGCACCCACATGAGTCTGTTCAGTGGTTCTTGTCTGACACATTCTCTTGGACAGTTATGACATGACCTTCAAGGTTTCCTTTCCACTGATGTGCCAGAGGGCTTGTTTTTTGTTGATTTTCTTTCTTTCTTTTTTTTTTTTTTTTAATTTGGGCTGCATCTGAAGAGCCTTCCGAGACAGGCCTTGGCCCAGCTAGTTTGTATGACCACACCAAAGCTTCTAGTATTTGGTTCTAGAACAGCCCAGCCTGTTTAATGGCCGCCATTACGGCGTATGTTACTCAGAAGTCATTCAGGCCAAGGATTGAGCAGTGTGACGTCAGCATAGTATATTTCCCGGGGCTGATGAGTTTCCGTACTACCAGGTAGGTACTCAGGCTTGTGGCCGAGCGCTGAGAATTGCCGCTCTCTGGCTTCTGGTCTCAACTCTATAATGATTGTCACGGCTCCCTTGCTGGGGACCACTAGAATCCTGTTTGAGATCACACATTCCTTGGCCTGTCATCTGAGGACATCACTTTAAGGCTGCCCAGTGTCTCCCAGGCCAACGAGGACCTCTTAGCCAGCTGGCCTACTGGAGGGGGCTGTGTCCTCAAGGAAGACTATAGGGACAATAGGTTTGCTTAAAGTCCCATCAGCATGCCTAAGTGGCTACATGCTTAATCAAGCCCAGGTGGGACTGTCACTCCTTGCCTGTTTGTCATATACATACATGGCTTTTCTTTAGTTCTTAGAGAACTCAGACCTCACAAAGACTACCGGGCCTGCCCACCATTTCTTCTGTTTCCAAAATCCTCTGTTGCCCCGCCCTATCCCCCTCCCCCAGTTGCCTCTGTTTCTTGCTCTGGGCCTCTGAGCTCTTCCCTGCCCTAACTGCTCAGCCTGGGTGGGGGCCCTCCTGGATCTGCCTAGGTGCCCTGCTTCCTGCCCCCTGACTGCGGCTAAGCAGCTGCTGGCCACAACCCTGTCAGACTTCCGCCTGTGCCCTCACCTCTGCCAGCATCCACGTGGGAGTACAACCTGCCTCTACCTCCCAGACCCCTCCCCTTGGTGAAGCCAATTTCCCAGCATCCTCAGAGCTGCTGTCTGATAACTGTCCTGCTGCTTTAGGTACACAGTTCAGTGACATCAAGACAGTTACATGACTTCCATCTCCAGAAATTTCCATATCTTATTTTTTAAGTATCATTTACTAATTTGATATATATGTGTTTTGCCTACACGCGTATCTGCAAGACATGTGTGCCTGGTATCCTTGGAAGTCAGAAAAGGGTCTCCTGGGACTGGAGTCAGAAGGTTGTTAGCTACCATGTGAGGTGCTAGGAACTGAACTCAGATACTACTTGAAAAAGCAGCCAGTTCTCTTCATCGCTGAGCCATCTCTCCGGCCGCTGAACCCTTTATATCTTGAAGCTAAATCCTTTTTCCTCATTTGTCACCCAAGTGTCACCCCATTTCCTAGTCCACCTCTGTCCCCAAACAATGGCATTTTATGGGTTTTGTCCGTGACACCTATGATGTCTCAGGTATTTGTATGTTGGAGTCTGTTAGACTTACTGTTTTGCAAGGACAGGCTAGATGGGAGGCCTGAAGCCTGCTTATCCTCGAACCCTGTTGGGATAGATGTTGGCTCTCACTGCTGTGAGGGCAGGGACATACCCTGGCAGCTTCTCTCTCTGCCCAGCCTCTGCTGCTTGGCTGGCTCCTACCTCTTTGAGTGCCATCTTCATAGGGGGTATCCTCTCATGGGCCCAGGCCTCCTGCCTGTCCATGTGGGGCTCAGGAGGAACAGGTCCTGCTGGTGTGGATACAGCTGTGGACCCCAAGCAAAATGTGGTTCTCACCAAGGCCTGGCAGACACAGACTTCTGGAGGCTCACCAGAAAACCTGGCCTCAGGCATCCATGTGCCCTGCACTATTACCTGGCTGGTTCCTGGGCACTGGGTGCTACGCTTGACTTGTTGGGGAGGCATCAGAGGAGGCATGTTCTGCTCAGGGAGAACCAGATGGTGGTGCAAAGGCTCTGGGGAAGAGTCAAGTTTGGGGTACTGCCTGCAGCAAGGGAACCTGGACTTCAGAGGAGATAACAGGATTGGGGACACAATAGTATATTAAAAATGGGTTTAAATGCACAAGAGTAGACTAAAATCTCCTATGAATAGGAAGAAATCACAGAGGTAGCTGTTCTCAGAAACTGTATGCCATGACGAAACCGGACAGACTACAGGGGAAAACAATCACTGATCTCTCAAGGGGAAATCTGGTAAGTGGTGAGGACAGATTGAGCTCACAGACCTTCCCTGGAGATGCTCCTAACAATAAGCCAGCATTTCAGGCAGGGGGCGGTCTGAGTGTGGCCAGGAGGATCTGTCAACACATGCCGAAGAATTGGTTTTTATCCAGAATTACCTGACCGTAAGTCCATAACAGATATAAAATGTCATTGTAAGAAAAATAAGAGCTGGGTGTGGTGGCGCACGCCTGTAATCCCAGCACTTGGGAGGCAGAGGCAGGCGGATTTCTGAGTTCAAGGCCAGCCTGGTCTACAGAGTAAGTTCCAGGACAGCCAGGGCTATACACAGAGAAACCCTGTCTTGAAAAACCAAAAAAAAAAAAAAAAAAGAGGGCTGGAGAGATGGTGCTGCTCTTCCAGAGGACCTCAGTTCAGTACTAGCACCATATCAGGTGTCTACCAACTTCTTGTAATTCTGGCTCCTGGGCATCCAACACCGTCTTCTGACGGTCACAGGCACCCGCATGTGCACATGTACACACAAAATAAATTCTGAATATTCACAAGAAATACACCTATGTAGTTCATAGGTCAAAGAAGAAATGGGAATTAGAAAAAACATGTAGAACTAACAAGAGTGAGGATCTGAGACAGCACTTGTCTAGCCTCTAGTTGGGGCCTGAGCAGGACTGGGCAGGAGAGTGCTTGCCCAGAATCCACCAGTGAAGGACTGGGGTGGGGCATAAGCTCTGACCTGGAATCTGCCAGGAAGAGGCAAATGACATGGTGTGATAATAAAGAACTGGCTAGAGACTACCCGTGAGCGACTCAGGTGTGGTTTGGTGATGAGTCCTGGCCTAGAGTCCCACCACGGAGGGCACTGGTTGGCCGCAGACCATTTGCCTGGCATGTCTGAGGCTCTGGGTTCATCCCTAGCATCAAGCAAAAACAAAAGAACAAACAAGAAAACTTAAGAAAAGGAAGAAAGAAAGAAACCCAAAACTAATATTAAAACAGCCGCCCAGCTGGGTGGTGGTGGCGCACGCCTTTAATCCCAGCACTTGGGAGGCAGAGGCAGGCGGATTTCTGAGTTCGAGGCCAGCCTGGTCTACAGAGTGAGTTCCAGGACAGCCAGAACTATACAGAAAAACCCTGTGTCGAACCCCCCCCCCAAAAAAAAAAAAAAACAGCCGCCCACCAAAAACCCCAGAAAATCTAGGACTAGGTGCTAGAGGAAAGGCTTTATGCCAGAATTCTTATACAGAAGGGCATTTATAATAGGTAATAGTACTAGAAAAAAAAATCAAGAACAGGACATGGATAATAAGTTTCCAGCTTGAGAAATGAAAACAAGAATGGCAAGTGTTTTCCGAGCATCAGATAGTATTCTGGTCTTACCTTCCACGGGTGCCCTCCTGAGTATTCTTCCTTCTCCTCAACCTTTCAGAAGTATGTGAAGCTTGCAGGGCAGTTGCTCGTGCTTGTGATTCTAACTTTAAGAATGAACAGGTTTGTCTCCAGTCCACTGACATGGAGTTCCAGGCCATCTGGGACTATACAGTAAGGTCCCATTTTAGAAAAAAGTTAACAAAAATAAATAAATAAAACCCTGTTCTCAGTTCCTGATCTTTACTCAGGAGACATTTACTTAACAGTGGTCATTTACTTAATGAGAAAGAAAGAACAAGTCTTGAAAAGAGAAAGCTCAAGAGATGGCAAGGAAGGGCTCAGAGCACTGACTGGTCTTCTAAAGTCCTGAGTTGTTTACCAGCATCCACATGTCGGCTCACAACTGTCTGTGACTCCGGTTTCAAGGTCCCAGTGTCCTCTTTTGGCCTCTGGGCACTTTACACAAGTGGTGCTCAGACATATTCCTCCTCTCCTCCTCTCTCCCTTTTTAAAGATTTATGAATGCTCTATCTGCATATACACCTACATGCCGGAAGAGGGCATGAGATCACAGTATAGATGGTTGTGAGCCACCAATGTGGGTGCTGGGAATTGAACCAAGGACCTCTGGAAGAGCAACCAGTGTTCTTAACTTTTGAGCCATCTCTCCAGCTCCCCTCCCCCAGATAAACTTTTTAAGGGGAGATAAATAATATGAGGGCAGAGATGCCAGAGACTGCCTACCAAGCAGCAGTGAAATAGACCAGCAGGCTATGCCTAGGGGTCTTGCTTTCATCTCTGTTGCTGTGATAAAATACCCCAGGGAAAAGGGTAATTTACAGGGAAAAAGTTTATTTTAGTTCACGGTTTCAGGTGATAGTTCATTATAGCTGTGAAGTCAGGGTGTCAGAAAGGGTGTTGCATCCCATCCACAGTCAAGAGCATGTTAATGCATGCATACCTACTGCTCAGCTCAGCCTTTCTACCTTTACACGGTCAAGACGCAAAGCTAGGGAGTGATGCCACCCGTAATGACTGGGTCTTCCCAAGCAGGTAAGATCAAAATTGTCCCCCAGCGACATGCCCACAGTCCAGCCTGATCCAACTTCTTGAGATTCTTCATTGATGATTCTAGACTGTCATGTTGACATTAAAACTTAACCATCAAAAAACAACAAACAAACAAACAAACAAAAAAAAAAAACTTAACCATCACGCTGTCCAGGGTTTAAAAATTATAAACACTTCTAGGGTGGAAGGAGGGACAGTGCCAAAAGGGTAGATCACAAAAAAGGGAGATAATAGGGGCAGTTCAGAGGTGATGGACAAATCCCTGAGCGGTAACTGACTCAAGAAGAGAGAGAACCCACAGCTTATGTGGCCATAAGCTCATCTGAATGGTAGATAGAAGTCTAATTACGAAGAACTCTTACCTGAGCTGGATATGGTGGGGTGTACCTTTTAATATCAGCACTCAGACTGAAGCAGGAGAACCATGAGTTCCTGGCTAGCCTGGGCTACAGAATAAGGCCTTGTTTGGTATTTTGGGGGGAAAGTTGTAGGGTGCTGGAGAGAGAGCTCTGCAGCTAAGAGCACTTGTTTGATTCCTGGCCCCCATCCACAACCATCCCTAGCTTTAGTTCCAGGGACTGACAGCCATGCTCTTGGTGCATACACACACATGCAAGTAAAACATTAGCAAAGCAAATAAAATCTTTTTAAAAAAGATAAGCATGGCTCTGGGTGATTTCCTTTAAAGAAGAACTTAAAAATTACTTTTATGGGTCTGGGGAAGTGGTTTATCAGTTAAGAGCACTGACTGCTCTTGCAGAAGACTTGGGTTTGATTCTCAGCACCTACACGGCAGCTCACAACCATCTATAACTCCAGTTCCAGGGGATCCAGCGCTCTCTTCTGCCTTCTGTGTACCCTAGACATACGCATAGTGCATGGACATACATTCCGACAAAATACCCATATGTATGTGTGTGTTATGTGTGTGTGTATACATACGTATATATGTGTTGTGTGTGTTCATACATGCAAATACTCATGTGCATGTGTGTATATGAGCATTCATATGCATGTGAACCATAGTGGGTGTGGAAGTTAGAGGGCATCTTGTGAGAGTCAGTTCTCTCCTCCCACCATGTGGGTTTTTTTTTTTTTTTTTTTTTTTTGGTTTTTTGAGACAGGGTTTCTCTGTGTAGTCCTGGCTGTCCTGGAACTCACTTTGTAGACCAGGCTGGCCTCGAACTCAGAAATCCGCCTGCCTCTGCCTCCCAAGTACTGGGATTACAGGCGTGCACCACCACGCCCGGCTCCCACCATGTGGGTTTTGAGAACCATACTTAGGTTGGCAGGCTGGTGGCTGGCACCTTTTCCTGCCTAGCCAACTCACCCACCCTGCTCTGGGTGACTTATAGACCAGGTCGTCCATCGTCTCCCTCCTCCTCCTCCTCCTCCTCCTCCTCCTCCTCCTCCTCCTCCTCCTCCTCCTCTTTTCCTCTTCCTCTTCAATTCTTTCTCTTCTTCCTCCTCTTTTTATTTATTTTGAGGCACGGTCTCATGTAACCCAGGATGGCCTCAGCTTGTAACCAAGGATGACCTTGAATTTCTAATCTCTTCCTCCAAAGTACTGGGATTACAGGAGTGCACCATCAAGCTCAGCAAAAATGTCATAGCTTCTGAGAACAGAGAAAAAGACCTTCCTAAAATAAAACATAGCACAAGGCACGTGTGATCTCCACATGAAACCAGACGGAATCTGTGAGCCGAGTCAGAGGGCTGGCCCTCACTCATTGTTATCCCTGCATATCTGGATGGTATGGGGGAGGGAGAGTGTGACCTCGTATGTACTCCCGTCCAATAGGGGAGAGGTCAGAGGGTAGCTAGAGCCTCAGCTGGTCACCACCAGCACACCTTGCTCTCTTCCCAATGCCTGAACAAGGGTTCTGCTTGCACATAGAGACTCTGCCCCTCTCATCATCCACCAAGATCAAGGCTACAGACAGGCGGTGCCCACCATGGCCCCAGGTCCTCAGCCCTCTGCACAGCCAGGAAGAAGCCCCATCCCTCACAGTAGCCACCGATCTGCCCCTGGAGGGGGGTGCTGAGCTGGCTCATCTGCCATCCACCGCCCACCCCCACTGCGGAGAGCCTCTCCCTGGTCCCCAGCTGGGTTTTGCCCCTAGAGGTGCACTAAGTCCTGCAGAGGTCGCTCTGAGGGGTGGGTTTCTGCCCCTGTGTTGTGTTGGCCTGGACACAAACCCACCAGCTGGAGCCTCACAACACATCTCTTTCTACTGTTCTGCATTTGTGGACTTGGTGCTTTTTTTTTTTTTTTAATGTATCTTTAAGTTAATTTTGGTAATTTATATTGTCTTGAAATTGTCAATTTTGTCAAGAATATCAACTGTATTAGCTTGTCACTTTCAATCTCCTCTGCCGTTCTGACTTCCCACTCCACATCCTCGCGGGCCTCTATGTGTGTGTGTGTGTGTGTGTGTGTGTGTGTGTGTGTGTGTCTTTGCGGATTAGACTGGCCAGAGGTTTGTTTATTTTATTTATTTATTTATTTATTTAGAGGAACCAGCTCTTGGATTTACTGACAGGCACTCCCATTTTTCTTGTTTCCAATTCATTAATCCGCCTTTATCTTTACCCCCCTCCTGCCTCCTGTGGATTTACTTTATTGTTCTGTTTTTCCCTCCTTGTGTCGAATGTTTAGTTCATTTATTTTCAGTCGCTCTTGCTCAGTAATAAAAACATTTAAGGTTGTGAATTCTCCGCCAACTCCCCGACGCTGCTCCATGAACGTGCGGCTGCTCTTCCAGGATAATTGTAAAACCGCCTGTCACTGCCTTTTATTAACTCTCTGCCTTAGGAATAATTTAGGAGAGCATCTCCCACTTTCCAAACCATCTGGCTTTAGCTTTTAGATCCTCTCTTGAACTTTTCAGGTTTCTTGCTTTGGTTTAAATAATGATGTCTATAGAAAGCTGTGTGTGTGCATGACGATGGACCCTCACACAATAATGTACATCCATACGTGTATCATGTGTATCCTTGTGCCTCTGTGCACGTGCATGCTTATACACTGCACAGCTCTACATACATAGCCATGAATGTGGGCCTAGATGATGGTTTTGTGTGCCTGCCTCTGTGTGGGGTCTACAAACTCATTCGTATGTACGTATGTATGTGTGTACACACTTTTATGTACCTGTGTGTTTTCATGTGGGTCTATGTGTGTGTGTGTTTCTGTATGTACAATGTACTATGTGCATCTATGTGACTGTGTAGATGTGTATATACTCGGGTACAGTCTGTATCTATATCCAAGCACATGTGTGTGCATACATGCAGAATGAACTGTGGCTATGGGTGAACATGCCATCTGTGTGTGTGTGTGTGTGTGTGTGTGTGAGAGAGAGAGAGAGAGAGAGAGAGAGAGAGAGATCCTAGGATCTGTGAACATACAGTTGCCCAGTCAAGGACTGTGAGAGGACTCACTCCAGCTTAGTTCTCTTGATTCGGGGTTTCTGGTGAAATCCAGGCATCACCCAGTGTGGTCTGCAGACTGGCCTCTGCAGGAGGAGCTGGGGTCTGCACCCGTGCCTGTCACAGGGGTCCCAGGCTCACTGGCACTGATCAGGGCTGAGGGTGGGACTACCAGAAATCCTCTGAAGTCAGTGGAAGATAGACACCTTTGATGTTGTCACTGGGCTCACCCTGAAGAAGTCACTGAGGAATGGGAGGTTCCTTGCACAGAATGTGGTAGAGACGGGCTTGCCCGGGGCCTGTGCCTTTCTTCCTCCAGCTTGGCAAGGGGTTCACATCATTAACCCACAGAGCTTTGTGGAAGGGCACTGGGAGACGTCCAAATGCAGCGTTTCAGTCTCTCCTGGGTTTGTTAACTAAAATCATGAATGGAGCTGGGATTTTGTTCTCAGCAAAGAGATTTTATTCTCAGCTAAGATGATCATGTGATATCTTGGGCCGCCATCACACAATGCCACAGATCAGGCTGGGCCTTGAAAACCTTTTCAAAGACATTGAAAGTAATGGCAAAATTTAAAATTTGCCACTTTAACCATTGGTTGTTTTTTTGTTTGTTTGTTTTGTTTTTGTTTTTGTTTTGTTTTGTTTTTCAAGACAGGGTTTTTCTGTATAGCTCCAGCTGTCCTGGAACTCACTCTGTAGACCAGGTTGGTCTCAAACTCAGCAATCCACCTGCCTCTGCCTCCCAAGTGCTGGAATTACAGGCGTGTGCCACCACGTCCGGCTGTTTTTTTTCTTCTTCTTGAGACAGGGTTTCTCTGTATATAGCCCTGTTGTCCTGGGACTGTAGACCAGGCTGGCCTCAGACTGGGAGATCCACTTGTCTCTGCCTCCTGCGTGCTGGGATTAAAGGCATGCGCCACCACTGCCCAGCCGTTTTAACCAGGCTCTGCTCCTGGCTGCTGGCACCCCACTCTCCCTCCCCATTCTGTGCCCCTCGTGTGTTTGTCAATCTCGGGACTGGCCCATGTCATTCCTCACAACTTCTTAAGGTTGATCCATGTTGTGGAAGTGTCTGACTTTCCTTTCTCTTTGAAGCAGAGCAGTATCCTATCAGACACAGTTTCCTACCCACTGTGAGGGACACTGACGGTGGGCTGTCGTGAGTCTGTGAGCAATGGTGTGCATGTGTCTCCTGGAGACCTTGCTCCACTCTTTGCAGTCATCCCTAGAAGTAGAGTTGCAGGGTCACATGTGATGGTTAACTACCTCATGTGCCTGACAGTGATGTCCTCTGAGCAGAACCTTCACCTTCATAAGATCAGCTGTGTCTGCTTGTAAATGACTGCCACGGCTGGGTTTGCTACCTGTTGGTAGTTCCTCATGGAAGGAGGGAGCATGGAAGGTCATCATGTCCTCATTTGACTATTCAGTCACTCGTCCTAGCCAGTTGTATGCAATTCTGCCTAGATTGCACCTGGCTGTCTGGGGGAAGTGATTGGGTATTCAGACTAGGGGAAGTCTGGAAGGGGTCCCTCTACACAACCACGAGAGTCATCTACGCTGGGTTTGGAACATACAGTGTGGCAGCTTTAAGGCCCCCCACGCTCCTATGAGTAGCCAACCTCTCATCTATGCTCTGTAAGTAGCCTAAGAAATTCACCGTTTCCCAAGAGGGACCATCAACTGAATTCAACTGTGGTTTGTCTACAGAAGGGTCTGGGAGGAAGTGACCCCACCCCAGGAGAAAATTGCCACAACAGTTGGAGTTGGAATAACCATGGAAACACATCTGGTGTTTCCAGAAAGGTTTAACTGAGGAAAGAAGACCTGAATGTCGGTGACGTCAGAGAAAGCAAGCAGAGCGCCAGAGTCCATCTCTTTGTGCTTCCTGACTCTAGACACCACGTGACCATCGGCCACACCCTCCTGATGTTGTGCTTTCATCTCCATGATTGGCCAAGTCACTAACGCTACCACGGCAATTGCATTTTTTAGCCTTTGAAAACTAACTGTTTTCCGTGGTGACTGTGCCACTGTGTGTGCCACTGTCGTGCGCGAGGGCTCTGGCTTATCCACATCCTCCTGCACCTAGTGTGCTCCATCTCCGTCTCGTTTTGTTTGGCATCCTCATGCTCACACACGTAGCCTGGGAAGATTTGCTGATATCTAACTTACTTTTATTACAGCGGCACGTTGATTTATACTTTATGTGGCAATTTCTGTGGTCATTGTGCATGTGCTTGGTGTCCTGGTTTGCTGCCTGTTGTGATAAACATCACGGCTAAAAGGAACTTGGGGGAGAAAAGGGTTTATTTGGCTTAACCTTCATTAGTGATGGATGCTAAGGCAGGAACTCAAACAGCCTGGGAAGGAAGGTTGCCTGCTGCTCCCAGGCTCACATCCAGCTATCTCTCTCTCTCTCTCTCTCTCTCTCTCTCTCTCTCTCTCTCTCTCTCTCTCCCTTCCTCCCTCCCTCCCTTCTTTTTTCCTTCCTTCCTTCCTTCCTTTCTTTCCTCCCTCCCTCCCTCCCTCCCTCCCTCCCTCCCTCCCTCCCTCCCTTCTTTCTTTCTTTCTTTCTTTCTTTCTTTCTTTCTTTCCTTCTTTTCAAAAAGATTCATTTTATTTATATGAGTACATGATAGCTGTCCTCAGACACACCAGAAGAGGGTATCGGATCCTATTACAGATGGTTGTGAACCACCTTGTGGTTACCAGGGATTGAACTCAGGACCTCTGGAAGAGCCTAACTGCTGAGCCACTGCCCCTCCCCTCCAGCTAACTTTCTATTACCTCCCTTGAGCCCCAGAGCTCTCTCGCATAAGTCAGCAACCCAGAAAATATCTCACAGACATGCCCGCGGGCCATTTGTATATCTGTAATAGTTAAAATTGTTCACATCGGTATTCCTACCTTCTCATGGCTCCTCTCTTCGTTTGCACAAGGTCCCCCTGTTCTGTAGCCCTGGCTGTGCTGGAACTCACTCTGTAGACCAAGCTGGACTCTTCTTTTTACGTGCCATTATGCCCACCTCCTGAAACATTAGTCATTGATTGCTGAGTTAGATTCTGACTGGCTGGCTGATTTATCTGTTCCTTTCCACAGTTTTGTCAGTACATAGAAGTTTAGCATTATACATTTTTATGGATTGAAACTTTTAAGTTGATTTTTTTTTTTTTTGTCTCTGGTAATACTTTTTACCTAAATTCTAGTTTTCCAGAGGTTGATGTAGCTCACCACCTTCGCTGTGGCGAGCCTTCCTGGCGCAAGCTTGCCATCTCGCTGCTCCTCTCTTCCCCTTAGCCCCGAGCTTCCCTCTGCATGTCTCGTCCACCTCACTTGCCTTCTTTAGGGTTTATTGTACCTGTGTCTGACAGCTCAGCTCTCCCTGATCTGAAAACGCCTTTATTTGCCTCATTTTTGGAGGTTGCTTGCTAGCTAGAGCTTGCCTCTGTGAACTTTAAAAACAATTACACTTATCTATTGTGTATCATTGTGTTTGGGGTGCGATGTGCATGCTCCAGCACACATACGTGGACATAAGAGGACAGCTTGTGAGAGTCTGTTCTATCCTTCTGCCATGTGCACCCCAAGGATGGAATGTGGCTGTCACCAGACCCCTTTCTGTGACTCAAAGACGCATTCCCATTGTCTGGCTTACACAGTTTGGGCAAATTCCAGGCTCATTCTCACCACTGTGACTTTCTGTGTGAGGTTCTCCAGCAGGTGCTTGGCACTGGCTGTCCTGCCCTGATGCTGCATGCCGTCCTGAGGCTGCATGCCATCCTGAGGCTGCATGCCGTCCTGATGATGCATGCCATCCTGTCCTGATGCTGCATGCTGTCCTAAGGCTGCATGCCATCCTGTCCTGATGCTGCATGCCGTCCTGATGCTGCATGCCGTCCTGAGGCTGCATGCCGCCCTGAGGTTGCATGCCATCCTGTCCTGGTGCTGCATGCCGTCCTGATGCTGCATGCCATCCTGAGGCTGCATGCCATCCTGTCCTGATGCTGCATGCTGTCCTGATGCTGCATGCCATCCTGTCCTGATGCTGCATGCCGTCCTGAGGCTGCATGCCATCCTGTCCTGAGGCTGCATGCCGTCCTGAGGCTGCATGCCATCCTGTCCTGAGGCTGCATGCCACCCTGAGGCTGCATGCCGTCCTTGAAGTCCTCACTGAGCCCCTGTAAGGAGCTCCCCTGTGTTGCTGCTGGAGTGATTGTGGCCGTGGATTTGGCCAGACAGCGCCTACTCTCTAGACTTGCAGTTCATGCTGCCAGCAAAGCCTGGTCAATTCTCCATGCCTGCTGCCTCTGGAATGGCCCCTCCTAGGTATGCTCTGCAGCTAGGAGTCCCCCTCCAACTTGCTCTCTGAGACATCCCTCAGTCCCTCGGTGAGCTGGCCTTGCTGTCCTGTCTGCTCCAGTCTGGGGCAGAAGCTACAGCACATGGCTTCGGTATGGGCCGCCAGCTTCCTCAGCCTCAGGAGCAGACCGAGAGCTCCCTCCTCCCATCTGACCAGTTTCACACTGTGCTTTGCTGTGACTTCTGTGGCCTTGTTAGGGACTTTCTACCTCTACCCACTGGTGACAAGATAAACTCCAGCCTTGTTTAGCCCTTTTTCTAGAAACTTCCAGAGCCTCACCGTCTCAGGGCCCATGGCTCTCGTGTCCGTTTTCCCTCCTGACAGGGCCAGGACTTCGTCTGTCTGTCATCCCAGACACTTGCCTCTCAGCTGCCCTGTAAGGCCTGGACTTCCTTGTGTGTTTTCTCAGTTCCTTGAGCCATGGCCACCTTTCATGGGCCCCCTCTGCCCGGGACAAGCTCCCCTTTGCCCTTTGCATTCCAGTGACTCCTCCAGGGCCAGTCACCCTCAGCAAGGACAGCCTAGTTCACAAGCAAGTGACAGAAGTAGAGGTAGGAGCTAGCCTTTGTCTCCTGCACCTCCAGTGTGACCTGTCACATCTGCCAGTCCTGTTCATCAAAGTGACTCTCCCCCTTCAGGAGCATGGAGGCACTAAGGAGAGCCAGAAGCCACAGGGACGCATAACAGAGGAGACCTGGGCACTGTCCCCAGTGTGCACAGCAGAACTTGGGGCCTGGTCAGAGGTGTGGCCTGCAGTTCCGGAGTCTCAAGTGACACATCCTACCCATCTCAGCTGCTCCCCAGGTGGAGTTCATCCTGGAGCTGGGAGGGGTGGGACTGAGGTGAAGGGTCAAATTCATCTCTCCTAGCACAAATATTATCTTGAGATGGCCACAGGAGCTCCCTTTAGCTAATATATATGAAACTCACTGATTTGGAATATTAATTTTATACATTACTATATATGTGAACTACCTGCCTTCTTAAGACTAAAAATTCTATAACATAAAATTAACCATTTTAAAGTGCTCAATTTAATGGCATTTAATATATTCATAAGACTATGAAGACACCACTTTTCTCAGTTCCAAAACCTTTTGCCCTAGAATGAAGCCCACTAAAGACCCTAAAATCAAGCCCCCTGGAGTACGCTGCTCCAGCCCTGGGCACCAGCAGTCCCCTTCCATCTGGATCCGCCTTCAGAGTGATGCGCCCAGCCTGTACATCGCACACACTTGTCGCGTGGGGTTTTGTTGTTGTTTGTTTTGTTTTACCGAGTATGTGTGCATGACTGTGAAGGTCAGAGGGCAACTTTGTGGAGCCAGGAGCCAGGCCTCCCTCTCCTCCCACCTTTGCACGGGTCCCAGGGATGGAGCCCAGGCGCACTGGGCATCTCACTAGTGTGTCTTAGTGTGTACACACTGTGTGTGTGTGTGTGTGTGTGTGTGTGTGTGTGTGTGTGTGTGTGTGTATGTGTGCGTGTGTGTGTGTGTGTGTGCGCGCGCGCGCGCGCTACATGTGTGTAGAGGTCAGAGGACAACCCGTGGAAGCTGGTTCTCTCCTTCCACCACATGGGTGTCTGGAATTGAACTCCGGGCATCAGGCTTGGCAGCTAATGCCTTTACTGAGCCATCTCACAGGTCTCCTTGCTGGCGGTCTCGGGTAAGGTGGAGGTGGCTGTGTTGTGCTATGTCAGGCACTGGATCAGCATGTTCCAGATGTAGAAGAGGCCCGCTGAGCACAGAGTGCATGCTCATGGGGATTTGGGGCAGTGGGGCATTTGGGGCCTTGAGTGATTGTCCTCGAACCAAAGGAATCGTGGGATTAATCAGGGAACGTTGGCTCTTAGTGGGAGCGCTGGGAACGGTGGCAATTTGAACCTTGTGGGAGCTGCTCAAGGGGACAAGGCTGAAGCAGGAGTGCCCAGAGCCATGGAGAAGCCACCCCTCATCAGTGAACCTGAGGACATAGTGAAGGCAGGAGTGGCCCTTTGGCCCTTCTTGTGGTGGCCCAACCCGATGCCACTCTGAAACTAAGCCTGGGCATTGCAGTCTGGCCCTGTTATATGTCATCCATTGTGACGCTGAAACCATGGCAGATGAACATTGGGACAGCTGATGCTGAGGGAAGAAAGACCCCAGATAGATGGGTTGATCATGCCCAGAAACCATCCTGACCTCCACAGCTCCCTACTCCTTCCTGGCCAGGCCCGGTACTGACTTTAGGCTACCCTGGGGGCTGAGGCCTTGTGATTCTGCCTCCTCTGGCCACTGGGTGGCAGCAGAGATCAGCCCTGGCCTTGCCTGTGTCTTCAGCACGCTGTAGTTGGCCCAGTCTGAGGTGCCCCAGAACAAGAGCCTGAGTGGGTGCTCTGACCTTCTCGACCCTTGTGGTGGAGAGAAAAATATGTCTTTCCCACCAGTCTTGTGCTCCACGGGCCTGGCTCCTACTTTCTAGCGAAGTCTAGACCCCGGGATCACCCTGAGGGCATCGGTGCCCCTAGAAGAGAGCAGTAGGCATCCTGTAGAGCTATGGATGGGAAGGAGACCTCTACCCATGACCATGGGAGCTAAGGCAGCGAGGGCTGTCCTTCAGTTCGGGGAACAGGAAGCCCTGTGTGTGGCACCAGATATAAACCCTGGACCTGTGGAATCCTCATTCCTTGCTGGGTGCTCCAGACTGCACATAGAGATGAGGAAACACTGCCTGGTGCTACTGCACACAAGGTGAGATGGGGCTGTTTGTCAGAGTCATCTCACGGTGGGTAGGGAGCCTCAAGGTTCAAGTCCAGGTCCCCTAATGCACTGCATCGTCCCATCCCCCGCTGTACCTACCCAATAGAAAGAAAGCTGGCTTCTTCCCAGGTAGGATGTTCAATGAAATAGTTGGCGGCAGAGAGTCCTGGGCTCTGTTATCTTTCGGACCCTGGAAATCCTGTCCTCACAGTCCCGAGTCCTTCTGTAGATTCTCCACCAAGATAAAGCCTGGTCTGCCCAGCCTGTCCTTGCTTTGTAGCTGGCTGACGACGGCGCTTTGTAACAGTGACACAAATCCCTCCCTTCCAACTGTCCGAGTCAAATCTCCGAGTCACCTAATGTGAATGGCTAGTGCGGATTCCAGCATATTCCCTTGCGGGTGTGTCACCTCATCTAGTCATCTCTGAAGCTCTGGGTGTGTAGAAGCATCTCCTCACTGAAATCCTGATTTGCTCGGTGCTAACAGGAATTCCAACAGGAATACTCAGGGATACCATACAGCCAGGACTCTGGCGTCCTTGCAACCCTGGGCCAGTCTTTTGGATATTTATCTTCTCTCGTGTGCAGAAGAATGTTTACTGACTGACCCAGAGTACCTGGTAAGCCCTTGGCCAGCAGTGTCCTGGAAGTGATGTGGCATCTTATTCCAGATGAAGGGACAGGGTACAGAAAACTGTCCAGGTATCAGGAGGCGGGGCCGGGGGCACTGCCCTGTGCTCATGGTGCCAGCTTCTCCTCAGTCTTGCTAGGCATGGGGTTTTCCGTTCTTCAGTGATGGGAGGGGCCTGGCAGGAGGCCACTGGCTATCCCTGCAAACAGCAGAACCCAGACTGCTCCCAGCTGGATAGGAACCACAGAGACAGGAAGTCCGGGCTCTGAACCTGTTCCCCAGCAATGCCCTTGGACATGCCTTACGGGTTCCTTGGGATGGAGCATCTGTCCTGCCTGGGGACTGTGCCTTGCCAGTTCCGGTGCGTCTCACTACCACTGGAGACAGAGCCCAGCAGCTCTGTCCTCAACTTTTTTTCTCCTCCCCAATTAATTAATTTAAATTGACCATTAAGTCAGCCGAGTTTTTGATTGATATTTTCATTAGTAGCCCTGTCCGACGCCCCAGGAATGTATGGTGATGTCCAATCTAGGGGCGGCCATGCTCCTCCTCGCACTGAGTTATGGCTGGCACCAGCGTGTAGCTCCCAGGGTAATTTGAATTCAGATGAGCTGCAGCGGCGTTCCGGAGGCTGGCGGCCGGCTGCTGACGGATGGCACTTGGGTTACTACAAGGTCACCGTGCAGCCGCCACCACACTAGAGGAGTGGGCCAGGCCTCTGGGGGAGATGGCCAGTCTCAGGGTAGACAGCCACATCGACCCCCAAAACTGCCTAGCCCTACGCCCCTGTCCTGTTATGGCACGGTTGGGTTCCAGGCTCTCGGTCTCACAGCTACTGTCTCACCAGGCGGGCAGCGGGAGCAGCTTCACTCCTACTGGGGACCGATGGCAGAATGTCATGTGATCCACTGTGCACCTACATGGCTGTGGGTGTCAACTGTGGCACCCGTGCTTGGTTACCCATCTCTGCAACACTGAGAGCATGATGCCCGCCGCTTGGTTTAGATGAGGATAATGGCTAGCTGGGCAAAGCATACAGCCCCCGCTCTGGGCACACTCAGCCCCTGCTCTGGGCACACTCAGCCCCCGCTCTGGGCACACTCAGCCCCCGCTCTGGGCACACTCAGCCCCCGCTCTGGGCACACTCAATCCCTGCTCTGGGCACACTCAGCCCCTGCTCTGGGCACACTCAGCCCCTGCTCTGGGCACACTCAACCCCTGCACTGGGCACACTCAGCCCCTGCTCTGGGCACACTCAATCCCTGCTCTGGGCACACTCAGCCCCTGCTCTGGGCACACTCAGCCCCTGCTCTGGGCACACTCAACCCCTGCTCTGGGCACACTCAACCCCTGCACTGGGCACACTCAGCCCCTGCTCTGGGCACACTCAATCCCTGCTCTGGGCACACTCAGCCCCTGCTCTGGGCACACTCAGCCCCTGCTCTGGGCACACTCAACCCCTGCTCTGGGCACACTCAGCCCCTGCTCTGGGCACACTCAACCCCTGCTCTGGGCACACTCAACCCCTGCACTGGGCACACTCAGTCCCCACTCTGGGCACACTCAGCTCCTGCATTGGGCACACTCAGCCCCTGCACTGGACATAATAAGCCCCTGAACTGGGCACACTCAGCCCCTGCTCTGGGCACACTCAGCCCCTGCACTGGGCACACTCAGCCCCTGCTCTGGGCACACTCAGCCCCTGCACTGGGCACACTCAGCCCCTGCTCTGGGCACACTCAGTCTCTGCTCTGGGCACACTCAGCCCCTGCACTGGGCACACTCAGCCCCTGCTCTGGGCACACTCAGCCCCTGCACTGGGCACCCCTCCTGCTCTGGCTGCATAGTCACATGAGGCACTGGCCAGTGGAGGCAGATCCAGATGTAGTTACTCCTGGGGTTGAAACTCCTTTGTCCTTGTGTGTGCCCCTTCCAATGTGAACTCTGTCACATGGCTGATCTACTAACTGAGCAGGGACTGGGCAGGGAGGTAACAGTGTCCCGCAGGGATCTGTCTGCCACCCGGCCTCTGCTCTGCGTTTCTGGTCTCACTTACCTGAGCGTGGTGAGTGGATGAGGTCCTGAGAGAATGTGGATTGTTGGACACAGGCAGGGTCATGCCAGGAACCCCCGTGTCTCAGATCCATGGGCATGACAGCCTTTCTTGGTGAGGTGCAGAGGGATGGCAAAGCCTCCCTGTCGTCTGAATGGGAATGGTGATAGCACGTGCAGGAACTACCAACCACAGCTTCCACAGCCAGGGACTGCCCCACTACAGAAACGCCTACAGAGATGAACCCAACCTGCCTCCTTGTTCAGCTGTGTACACAAGCCCAACTCCTCTACTCAGAGGTATAAACTCACTCAGTTTCCCAGTGGCTATGCTTTGATACTGTGTCTCTATCAGAGAACACACAACTCACCTGATCGCAGTTTGTCCGTGCACGTGTCTCTGTGCTGTCTGTTCTGCATTCCTGCATTACCTCAGTCAGGTCTCCAGGACCAATCAGTGCAGGGTGTGGCAGCTGAAGTTGCCTTCCATCCGAAAAAATATTACACCAGAAACGCCAATTCCTAATTTAAGTTGTGACCCAGCCCTAGTGGCATGATGGGATCATGCAGTCTCATGCCCTCCCACTCTCTGCCTGCCACGTCCACAATAATTGTGCCATCCCATAGTTGCCTAGTAACCACCCGTTATCAGAGTTCGCCATCTCAGTATCTCAGTGTGGATTCAAGGCTGTGTATCCATGGCCTGAGGCACCTGTGAAGGGTTGGAGCCCATTTCCCACATGGGGGGACACAGTGAGGAGCAGTGTTGCCCTCGTGATGTAGTTATCCCCAAGATTTCCACGACTGCGGGGCATCCGCAGGGCCTGTGGTGTGCCCAGTGGCTGTGTGGGTGACAGAGTTGATGATGTTTTAGTTAGCATTGTTCTGTTGTTGATGGATTGCCACTGCTTCAGTAGTGACGTTGATGGCAATATGTTCCGATTGTTAGTGATATTGGTATTGAGGGTGGGTGTGGTTAGTTCGGTTGGGAACAGTGGCGTGTTGTGGTTGCTGGAGGTGTTAGCATTGCCGGTGTTACTGGTGGTGATGGTGGTGTGGTATGTTATTATTGATGGGGGTGTGTTGTCGACGTTGTTGTTGGGCTGTTGCTTGTTATGGTATTGGTAGGGATGCTGGCATGTTGTGATGGTTTATTGGTGGTGGCGGTGTTTCTGTTGTTGGTTGTGTGTGAGCCTGTATTCCACTCTGTGAGGAAACATCCCTGCGATCTCAAATCTAGGATCATCAACAAGGTGGCAGGAGAGGCCTGGGGCAGACCCTGGGGAATATCTTACAGAAAGAGAATCATTTCACTCAATGCCAGCTATTGAACACTCTCAGAAAAGATTTGTCATGGAAACAAGATGGCACTCAGTAACACATTAGCTTTGAACCATGGAGACAAGAGATGAGGTTGGAGGGAGCCAGCATTTGTGTGGAGGTTTCTCTCCTCTATGCTCCATCTGTCCAGACCCACACTCTGTCTGGGTTTGTCCTAGGTAGGACCCAGCATTCACCATACAGCCTAATCCCCATGGTTCCTGGCTGGACAAGAAAGCAAAGAGGGTAGGCCATCGGTGTGGGCTGATCCCATGGAACCCTGGGTCCTGCCCCACCTGCCCCCCTGCACGTCGCTGCAGGCCTCTTCCCGATGCCTTGACCCACAACAGGGTGGAATGGTGACCGCTTGTCTATATTGGCAGCTGCAGCCAATGGTGAATGTTAATGAACTACTTGTTGTAAGAAGGTGCTGGAGCTGGAAATGAGCACATGAGTGTGTCTAGCCTCAGAGCCCTGCTGCCCAGGGGGACCCTGGTCTGTTTGGGTGCCTCCGAGGTACCCAGTCCCCTTCTTGCTTTCAGCCCTAGTCTGGATGTCTGGCGTTTCACAGACGTCTCCATCTCTTTATAGTATCTATTTGAGGGCTGTCATGCTGTTGCTCCGGGCTCACCACTGGGGGTCAAATCCAAGGTCAGTGGGGAGCTGCGGGCCCGGGAGGAGCCAGTCTATACAATCTACAGCTCCATAGCCAAAGTCACGCCAGGCTCGCAGCAGGATCGTACTCCAGCCTGCTTCCACTACCGAGAGGCAGAATACCACCATTACTGTAAAGCCCCAGCCCATAACCCCAATAAAGCAGGGGACCAGGGGACCTGGAATTCTCTGACCAGGGGACCTGGACTGACTCTCCCCTCACGGCATCCACGGCACAGAATTCCCAGGCTGGTTTCCCTGGGAGCTTGACTGTTCTTTGCCCATCAGTCCACGTCAGGAAGAACAGCCTCCATGCCTGCTCAGTCAGCATCCGCCCCAGTTCCAGCTAACTCCTTACTAGGGCCCCAGCTGCCCTGTCTGTCACTCAAAGGTGGCAGCTGACCCACTTCTGCCACCTACCCTCAGGGCTTTGCTTGCCCTCCTCTTCTTTCCAAGGAATGCATGTGACAGTTTTCCCAAATGTCTTGCTGCTGTGTAGCTCAGAGCCCCGTGGTCTGCCCAGTGGCCCGCTCCATGCCAAGCAGATGCTTCCGGCGCCATTTCTGCCCTTTCCATGGCGAGGTGACACGGGTTGTGTGTGGAGAACTTTCCAGTGTTTCCATCGGTGCGGACACCTTTGACCCGTGGATCTGCTGTTTCCAATGCTGAAGGAGGGGTATGTCTGCAGGCAAGGGGACATCAACACGGGATGCTGACGTTCTGTGATGCTCCCTATCAAGATGATCCCAGGGAACAGGAAGCTAAGAGCTGGTCCAGAAGAGTGGCCAAAGAAGAGTGAGAGGAGACAGCAGCTCCGGCTCTGGAGCGAGCAGACGGAGATTGGTGAGAGCTCTAGCCTCTTCATCTCTGGGAACAGTCTAGAGCCCGGGCGAGCCTTGAGACAAAAACCAGACGTGGTTTCACATCAGTCCTGACAGGGGCTGAGGCAGCTTCGTTGAGTGGGGCGGGCAAGGGATATTGACAGAGGGACACCTCCCTCAGATGGCACAGCACCGGCATCAGAGCTGTGGCACAGGGAATGTAAGCAGCTACAGACAGCAGCAGCCCACAGTGTGCCGTAGACTTCAGATGCCCACCGAGCCGGCGAGTGGCCCAGAACCACGGAGAAAGCTTGAGAATTTTCTGGAAGGGTCATAGTATCAGCTTTTGGAGTGAGGTCTGAGTTCCTGTGTGGTTACTGTGCAAAGTCATTCTCTGCAGGCTCTTAACTGGTGGTTGCCGCGCTGTTCTTGGGAGAGTCCTTCCTCACTCCATTAGAGAGCATTAATGTCTTGTCACATATAATCGACTGTATGAGCAGACCCCCAGACCCTTCTGCGTCCTCAGTTCTTACCCCTCTGATCTGTGGGCGTGTCTGGATCCTATTGTCTTGATTACCTCCGTGACCCTGTAACCCCCACAGTCTATATGCATACAGAACCAGCACCGTGTGAGTGATGTCAGGGTCTGCTGTCAGCCTGACCCTTAGAGGGGGCCCTCTTAGACCCCATAGCTTTAGTGATTCCTAAGTGCCTGGATGGCTGAACCCAGGAAGACACTCCTTAGGCAGCCCTGTGTGACAGGCTGTCCTGGAGATAGCTCTCTTTTCAAAGAAAAGTCTTTAAAATGACCTCATAATGCTATGTCATGGGGCCTGCAGTAGATCTACCTGGCTCTGAGATGCCCTCAAAGCATCTTTCCTGTTGTCCTGAAGCAAAATCTTTGGTCCCTCCCCCTCCCTCATGCTGAGATTTGAACTAAGAACCTCAGGGATGCTAGGCATGTGTTCTCTGCTGAGCTATAGTCACTTTGCATCCCGCTCGCTGCCTCCCTCCAGGTCACCCCCTCCCACAGTCCTTCCCCCTCTTTCTCCTTTGAGTGGGTGGGGCCCCTGGGTATCTCCCCAACTCTGGCACATCACATCTCTGCTGGGCTAGGAGAATCCTCTCCCACTGAGGCCAGACAAGGCAGCCCAGCTAGAAAAGCATATCCCACCTGCAGGCAACAGCTTCTGAGATAGTCCCCGTTCCAGCTGTTCTGGACCCACATGAAGACCAAGCCTCACGTCTGCTACACATGTGTGAGGAGGCTTAGGTCCAGCTCACGTATGTTCTTTGGTTGATGGTTCTGTCTCTGAGAGCACAAAGGGGCCTGGGTAGTTGACTCTGTTGGTCTTCCTGTGGAGATTCTGTCCCTTTGGGCCGCGATCCTTCCCTCTGTTCTTCCCTAAGAGCTCCCGAGCTCCATCCACTGTCTGGCTGTGGCGTCTGAGTCGGCTGCTGGGTGGAGCCTCTCAGAGGACAGCCATGCTAGACTCCTTTCTTATGGGGGAAAAAAACGCAACTAGGTCTTCCTTAGCCCAACTTCTACACAGACTGACCAAAGTGCAGGTTTTCCAAGTCTCTAATTTTTGCCCCTGATTCTTTTTGTGAGGCTGGTGTCTAGAAACATGCAGCTAGAGTGCCTCGCTCTCAGCCTGGACGCCTCCTCTGCAGGGAAGCCTGCTGCCTTTGGACTTAGCGTCTCACAGGGCTTCAGGACATGGGTGAGGCGTACACAGAGTTGCCAGAGGATGAAGGGAGTGGCCTTCAGCGGTTGCTGATGATCTTGCTCCCACCAGAAGCCTCTCGAGCGCAGTCTTCACTGGCCACATTTCTGTGAGCATTCTGCCCGAGATCCCACCAGAATCACCCACTGAGCTCTGCTCACAACGTTCTTTGGCTTCTCCTGACCACATTCCAAATTCTTCCACATTCCTCCCACAAGCCACTTCCAGAGGCCTAGGAACCACGCGGTCGGGTTTATTATAAGAACAGCCTAGCTTCTCCGACTCTGTGACGCCATGCCCCAAACACCAGACCTGCACCATCTGAGGGAGGGAGAATGACTTGGGCTCAAAGTTCTGGAGGATTTGCTCCATCACGGCGGCGGCGAAGGCAAGCCAGGCAGTTCACATCATGCAGGCAGAAGACAGAGAAAGATGGGAAGGGGCCAGCCTTTCCAAAGCGGCCCCTGCAGCTGGGGACCTGGGCCTTGCACCCCATGACCCTGTGAGGACATTCGCACAAAGCATAACAGAGGGTTTTATAATAAGAAATGTTAGGCCTTTTATACTTCCTTTCTAACAAAAATTTTAGGTCATTCTAGACTTTCTGCCTGGCTCAGCTAGTTTTACAAAGAGGCCATTGGTGTTTTGATTGGTATCATGTTAGATCTATATACCAACTTAGAGGATAATTTACATCTTAACACTATTGAGTTTTCCATGACCTTTGCCCTACTTATCTGTCTTTAGGTTCTCTCAATTATCACCACAGCATTCCTGCACACAATTGTTCAATTTATTTCCATGTGTCTTTTTGGTGTTAATTAGGATTTTTTTCCCGTTTTTCTGATTGTTTTCTACTATCTTATAGAATAGAGTTGAATTTTGTCTATTGAATTTGTCTCGATAATTCACTCATTAATTCCAGTGGTGATATTGTGGGTTCCTTAGACCTTCAGCCCAAAACAACTTCTTCTTCTTCTTCTTCTTCTTCTTCTTCTTCTTCTTCTTCTTCTTCTTCTTCTTCTTCTTCTTCTTATTATTATTATTATTATTATTATTATTATTTTGGTTTTTTGAGACAGGGTTTCTCTGTGTAGTCCTGGCTGTCCTGGAACTCACTCTGTAGACCAGGCTGACCTCGAACTCAGAAATCTGCCTGCCTCTGCCTCCCAAGTGCTGGGATTACAGGCGTATGCCACCACACCCGGCTTAACATTTTTTTCCTATAATTATTTATCTGCATGTAGTTGAAGCTGCACGTGTCACGTGTCCTGTGTGGACAGGAGAGGACAGCTTGCAGGGGACCTGACTCTCCTTCCAACATGGCTCCAGGGAGCTCAGGTCCTCTAGCGTGCCTTTCCCTGCCGAGCCATCTTGCCACTCCCCTGAACTTACTTGCTTAGAACACTAACTGTTGACGATGTTTCTGTGTCCAAGGATCTATGACAGTACGGAGCGAATGGGCTGGGTCCTAAGGTCATCATATGTGCTTCAGCTATGGGGTGGGATCCAGATCTCATCTGTTCTCTGCAGGAACAAAAGCCAAGGAAGTGGCACTCAGTGGATCAACAACCAGGGCCAGTGTCCCCAGGGATGACAAGAGGCTGGAGAAGGAGGGGGTGTCAGAAATAAGGATCAATGCCGGGCGGTGGTGGCGCACGCCTGTAATCCCAGAACTTGGGAGGCAGAGGCAGGTGGATTTCTGAGTTCGAGGGCCAGCCTGGTCTACAGAGTGAGTTCCAGGACAGCCCGGGCTACACAGAGAAACCCTGTCTCGAAAAAACCAAAAGAAGAAGAAGAAGAAGAAGAAGAAGAAGAAGAAGAAGAAGAAGAAGAAGAAGAAGAAATAAATAAATAAATAAGGCTCAAAAGTTGACTTGCTGGCTGGCACAGGGCAGAGTGGAGGCCCTCGGGAGCACAGAACATGACTGGATTGTACCTTGAGGTGGCTCTCAGGAGGGAAGAGACAAGCACGGAGGCTAAAGCCCACAGGTGCTCAAATCCTTCCTGTGAAAGGATGTATTGTTTGTGTAGAGCCTGCACGTGTCTCTTCTAGACTGCCTACAGTCCACAGCAGAAGGCAGGTGCCAGGTGAACAGTTGGCACACTGACCTGGTTAGGGAGTGACAAGAGTCATCTGTGTTCATTTAGTACAGACAGAATAAAGATAGTTTTGATTTAAGGTTAACAGGATCCACAGATTCAGAACCCACAAGGTGCGCGCGCGCGCGCGCACACACACACACACACACACACACACACCCTCCCATGCCCATCTGTGTGACTATCTGTCACCCGAACTCCAGCACAACCCTTTACTTCCTTCTCTAACACTTGCACCCCAGGCCTCTGTCCTCACCCACTTGGCCACTGGTCCTGTATGTCTCCTCCTGTCCACCTCAGCTGCCCCTTCAGCCTGGCTCAGCACCACTCACCTAACCTAGTCTGTGCTGTCCTCCCCGCACACGTAGCTGGGGCTTGCAAAGCAGTCCGTTCGCTTTTGTGCCTACAGTCAAACAAATGTCCCTAGACCCCAGCTCTCTGTGCCCACTTCCTCACCAGCTGTTCCTCACCAGCTGTTCCTCACCAGCTGTTCCTCACCAGCCCTCCCTGAATCGTATTTATTGGCGTCGATGCCTTGTGTGTGACTTTTGGGGAAAGTGCTCTTTGTAAGATTCTGTATTTGTGACTTTGTCTTCCTGTTAAAGTATATTGGAGACCCCCAAATCAATGCCTGTTGTGTTTAGTGATCATTTAGAGACAGACAAACCACTAGAGTCCCAGGAGAGGTGAGCAGGCCACACTCTGAGTGACAAGGGTCCTATTGGAGTTCGGGTCACATTTTCCCTCTGCTCTTTTTGATTCTTTGCTGTCTAGTGCTCCAGGTCAGTCAGCTCCGTGTTACTTAGTGGAGAGCTTGGCTGTGGTCGGAGCTCTGTTCACAGGTGTCATGTGCTCCTGGATGGCTGCTGACCCAGGGCTAACTAACCAGCAATGTGCTTGAAAGAGCCAAGCAGAGCGAAGAGCTGTCAGGGATGCGATGCAGAGTCTGTGAACACCTGATCCTGTCAGCCAAGGAGAGACACAGGACAGACACCCACGGCAGACACACCTCCACCGGCGGCCATCCACAGTGTGCTTTAAGCCTCTCTGGGGCTCTGGGCTGCCACTGGATACTTGCCCACCTAACTCTTGGGAAGTCCCATATGTGGTGTGTTCCATGGGTGCTCTAGGCAGTGTACATTTCCCCATTATTTCCAAGAGTGAACACTTGGGTCTCTGGAAAAGGTCTCCGTAGCCACATGAGCTCTACAGTAGAATTTTAGAGCCTGAGAGTCCTCAGACGCTGACCTGTCTCTCCAAGGTTTACTGTTTGCAGCAGGATGGCCTGGGCCTCCTGGGCCTGCCAGCCTCAGACAGGATCTGAGCAATAGTGTCTGTTCTCTTGAGTGTGTCAGGTTCACATCTGTCTGATGCCTGTTGTGGGACTTTATCACCAGAAAGTGACCCAGTACCTCTATCTTGGGATTTTTCTGACTTTTTTCTTTCCTTTAAAAAAAAAAATTTATTCTTCTCTCATACATTAAATTTGACTGCAGTTCTCCCTCCCCCCTCTTTTCCCAGTCCCCCCTCCTCTCCACCAGGGCCACCATCTCTATTTCCCTTCAGAAAAGAGCAGATCTCCCAGGGATGTCAGCCAAGCACTGCATAACAAGTTACAATTAGACTAGGCACAAGCCCTCATATCAAGACAACATAGTAGGAGGGAAAGGGTCCCAGGAGCAGGCAAGAGTCAGAGACACCAGACTCACACTGTTAGGAATCCCACAAGAACACCAAACTGCATGACCACAACGTATATGCAGAGGACCCAGCTCAGACCCCATATAAGCTCTGTGATTGTTGATTCAGTTTTTTGGGCCCCTATGAGCCCTGCTTGGTTGATTCTGTGGCTGTGTTCTCCTGGTGACCTCACCCCCTCTGACCCCTACAATCCTTCCTCCCTGTCCTCTGAGGGGTTCCCAGAGCTCTACCTACTGTTTGGCTGTGGATCTCATTATTTACTTATGTATTGTTATTATTATTAATAGTTGTAGTAGGAGTAGATTTTGTGTGTGCATACACACACTCACATGCACACTCACATGCCTGCTGGTGTGGATGCCATGGTGCACGTGGAGGTCAGAGAAGAATTTTCAGAATTCTTTCCTTCCACTGTGAGGCACAGGGACTGAACTCTGGTCAGGCTTGTGCAGCAGGCGCTTTTACTCACCCGGCCTCACCTGGCCGTCTTGCTGAGCTGACTTTGAAGGATGACCTTGACCTTCCGATCTTCTTTTCTCCACCTCTGTATGCTGAGATCACCAGTGTGCGCCGCTGTGCCTGGTTCTAGGCAGAACTCAGTGGAAATCTGAGGTTTTGAACACATTAGGCAAGCAGCCTGCCCACTGTGCTAGGTCTCCAACCATGATGACTTTTCCCATCAGTTTCCAAGATGGTCTGACATGCCCTCCCTATAGATCTTTGCGTTTGGCTTGAAGAAGGATACAGCTATATATATTTTTTCTCCATATTATAATCTTGTTCACTTTTATCTGTAGTTTTTTTGTCATTGTTGTTTTTTTTTTTTCAACACAGGGTTCCTCTGTGTAGCCCTGGCTGTCCTGGATATAGACCAGGATGGTCTTGAACTTGTAGAGATCCACCTGTCCCTGCCTCCCCAGTCCTGGGATTAAAGGCGTACATCACCACCACCCAGCTCATTCCTAGTTCTTAGTATATTTTTAAAAAAGCGATTATCAGGATCTGGAGCTCAGTGGATAAGGTGCTTGCTAAGCAGCAGTGAAGACCAGAATCCAGATTGGCAGAGCCATGCGAGGGCCAGACAGGTGTGGTCGCAGCTCTCACCTGCATCTCAGAGGCAAGGGCAGGGGCTTCCTGGGTCAAGCTAGCTAGAGCAGGTAGAGTTGGTGAGCTCTGGCTTCAGACGGAGGCTGCCCCCCAGGAAACGAAGTGGAGGGTAATTGAGGAAGACAACTGTTGTCAACTTTGACCCCTACATTCACCCACATATGTATACTACACACATACGAACACAAAGCCAACAAACAAACCCAATATTAAATTTTATGAAGCATGTTTTGAGACAGTTGTGCAGTTTACTTTCTCTAGATTCTTGACAACACCACACATTTTCTGGTGTGGAGCCCTTCTGAAGGCACTCCACCCAATTTGTCCTGAAGTCTCTGTTAAAATATTCTATTAGATACAGTTAGTAACATCTCACTTAAAATATATACATCACCAGATATGTTGAACCATACCTGTAATCCCAGCAGTCCAGATGCTGAGGCAGGAGGATTGAAAATTGGAAATCAGGGGATGAAGTGATGATTCAGCAGCTGAGAGTACCTGCTGTGTGCCAGGCGGTGGTGGCATACTTTAATTCCAGCGGTCGGGAGGCAGGAGCAAGGGCATCTCTGAGTTTGAGGCCAGTCTGGTCTACAGAGCAAGTTTTAGGGTAACCAAAGCTATACAAAGAGAAACCTTGTCTTGAAAACCCTCCAAAAAGGAGGAGGAGGAAGGGGAGGAGGAAGAGGAGGAGGAGGAGGAGGAGGAAATTGGAGACCATCTGGCTACACAGTAAGCCTCTAACCTTAAAAATGGGAGAAAAGGCTAGTTAGCCAGGCGGTTCTAGAACCAACATGATGGAAGGAGAGAACTGTCTTCCACATATGTACTGTGGCATGTGCACCCACACACTCACAAACTAATAAATATAAAATGCACTTTAAAAGAAGAAAGTCACCGCTGGGCGGTGGTAGCGCACACCTGTAATCCCAGCACTCTGGGAGGCAGAGGCAGGTGGATTTCTGAGTTTGAGGCCAGCCTGGTCTACAGAGTGAGTTCCAGGACAGCCAGGACTACACAGAGAAACCCTGTCTCGAGAAACGAAGAAGAAGAAGAAGAAGAAGAAGGAGGAGGAGGAGGAGGAGGAGGAGGAGGAGGAGGAGGAGGAAGAAGAAGAAGAAGAAGAAGAAGAAGAAGAAGAAAGTCTGTGATATATTCACAGAGTCAGACACATGAGAATGTGTGCATGCGTGCCCATGCACATGTATGCACGCATGTCACAGCTGTGTGCACGCCTTACATGTGCTCCTCTTTGTATGCTAAGCCAGCAGGGCACCTATGGCTTGAAGGCTCATGTCCCTCCAAAAGTCACATTGAAACTTAATCTACAGTCACAAGGAGTCTGCCCTCAGGAGGAAGGACTGCACAGAAGGCCTTGGGGGCTCCCCTCTACCATGTGAGGGCAGCAGTCAGGGGCAATGGAAACAGTGTGGTCCCCAGCAGACAAGGGCGTACCAGTGCTGGATTTTAGAACTCTGAGGAATGTGTAACGGTTAGTTGTAAGTTCCCTAGCTGTGGTATTTAGTGGCAGCAAGAAAGGTGGAGATTAGGGTCATCCTGTCTCCCCAAAAGGGTTGGCCAACATCTGCTTCTTGGAGAACTGCCAGGCAGGGTTTTCTGAACTGACAGAAGACTGGGACGCACTGAGACCACTGCTGAGGGCTGCGGCAGAGAGGGTGAGGGGCCCCGGCCTGGGCAACTGTGTGGAGGAGAGGAGAACAAGAAATGGGGACCAAGATTGGGCGTGGTGGTGCGCCCCTTCAATCCCAGCACTCAGGAGACAGAGGCAGGTGGATCTCTGTGAGTTTGAGGCCAGCCTGGTCTACAGAGTGAGTTCCAGGACAGTCAGGGCTACACAGAGGAACCCTGTCTCAAAACACCAGAGGGGGCAGGTGTGGGGCAGGAGGAGGGAAGAGAGAGAGAGAGAGAGAGAGAGAGAGAGAGAGAGAGAGAGAGAGAGAGATACTGAGAGACAGAGACAGAGAGAAGAAAAAAGAAAAAAATATGGGTGGTTGTGATGGTTTGTGTATGCTCAGCCAAGGGAGTGGCACTATTAGAAGGTGTGGCCCTAGCCGGGCGGTGGTGGTGCATGCCTTTAATCCCAGCACTTGGGAGGCAGAGGCAGGCGGATTTCTGAGTTCGAGGCCAGCCTGGTCTACAGAGTGAGTTCCAGGACAGCCAGGACTATACAGAGAAACCCTGTCTCAAAAAAACCAAAAAAAAAAAAAAAAAAAAAAAAAAAAAAAAAAGAAGAAGGTGTGGCCCTGTTGGAGTAGGTGTGTCACTGTGGGTGTGGACTATAAGACCCTTATCCTAGCTGCCTGAAAGTCAGTATTCTGCTAGCAGCCTTCAGATGAAGATGTAGAACTCTCATCTCCTGTGCCATGCCTGCCTGGATGCTGCCATGCTCCTGCCTTGATGATAATGGACTGAATCTCTGATCCTGTAAGCCAGCCCCAGTTAAATGTCATCCTTACAAGAATTGCCCTGGTCATGGTGTCTGTTCACAGCAGTGAAACCCTAACCAAGACAGCGGTGAACTGTCTTAGTGGGTAAAAGCCCTGAAACCTCAGTTTTATCCTCAGGCTCACACAGTGAAAGGAGAGAACCAACTCCCAGAAGTGTCCTCTGGCTTTCATGTGCACATCACGGCACACACATGCACACATGCACATACAAATGTAATTTAAAAAGTATAGAAAGAACAAGTGGAGAGAGAGCCTGTGGAGGTCATAGTGTCACATTCTCTGGAGCTGGCATTACAGGCAGTTGATAGCCCCTGTGGGCGCTGGGACTTGAGCCCGGGCCTTGTGCAAGAGCAGTAAGCAATCTTAGCCACTGAGCTCTCTCTTCAACCCCTAATACAGCCATTCTTTCTGTGGTGCACTTATGTGTTTTGGAGTTTGCTAGGTAGCCCAGGTTGGTTTTGAACTCCCTCCCTCAGACTCCCAAGGCTTGGGTCACCATGCCCACTTTGCTTGGTTTTGTAGAGATGCACATATGCTTGTTGGGCATATGTTCTGTGTACAAGTGGGTGTTGTATGGGTTTAGTTGTACATGTGATTGTGTATGCACTTCAGTGCAAATGTGTACATGTGTGAACATGTGTCTTTACTCTGTGTCTAGTACTGATGTGTGCCTAGTTCTTTGTAATGTGTCATGTGTAAGCATGTGTGCTGTGCATATGTGCATGCCCACATGTGTGTTCATAAGAATTTGCATTCATGTGTATTTCAGCATGTGCCAAGGGCATATTTGTAAATTTGGGTGATAGTGAGTATGAGAACGTGCATGCATATGTATATGTGTACATATGTGTGTGCACATGTGTGTGTGCATGTGAGTGTGTGACTCTGAGTTCACCCTGGTGGACCCTGGCTGGGGTTGCTGGCACGAGCCTGAACTCAGTGTCTTTGCCCCAGTCCTGGACTCCTCGGAAGGCTCTCTGGCTCTGTGTGCTTCGGCTCTGGTGGCCCTCTGAATTTAACCTTCACCAGCCAGGGCCATCAGAGGCCTGTGTGACCTGGTGTAAATACAGCAATCCACACTTCAGATAAATACAAGATGCATCAAAAGATTTAAGGCACCTGTTGTGTATTTAAAAGAATTATATCTTGTTTATGGTTTGGTATAAAATGCGCAGCTGATTTATATAGTGGCTGGTCCATCGCGGAAGAAATCTCATTTCAATCATAAATGGCAGGGTTTGATTTAAGAATTCATTCTTTAATGGGTCTGCAATGTTCAAATTTAAACCCATTCAATTCATCAGCCAAATATTCAATATGGGCACAGGGAACTCATTTAGGCAAACAGAGACTTTTAATATAAATTTTCCGGGAGATTTCTCCATCGATTCCGCAGTTTAGTGCAAAATGATTTGTGCGATACATTCTTGGGGATCAATGCTGCCGGTCAATGGCTCCTATAAAACCGCCTCCCCCGCATGTGGGTCAAGGAACTCTGGCTCCCTGGGAGCAGCGTCAGGGCTTCCTGTGCCACCCACTGACAGAAGTGCTGCTTCTGGGCTTGCCCTGAGAATCTCGGGGCGGGGTCCTTACCCCTCCTGTTGATTTGTTCTCCAAGGTGCCAAAGGACTGGGACCCATAGCCCTATTCTGTGGCTGACAGGCTATGTTGTGCAGCGAGCTCTTGAGCCTCAGGCCCATCTGTGTCTTAGGAACTAGTGGAGGCCTTGAGGGATAAGTACCATGTCTTCACGTGTGCCAGTGACTACCTAGGGGAGGCCCTATTGGCTTTCCTGGCCATGACTAGCTGTGACCACTGTCCTGAGGGCTAGTATAGGAAGGCCCTTTGGGGCCAGGGCTGGCTACCTCTGTGGCTGTCTCCATGTCCAAACACTTGCTCTGGGATAGATTGGGCTTGAAGTGTTCTCAGCTACAGAAACCTGGAACCTCCTGGTCTGGGGGCAGACTGATTGCTGAAGCCCAAAGAGTCAGAATGGATATTTGGGTTCTGCCATTCGGTGTCTCTAGGGGTCCAGAGAAGAGGACTCCACATTCCGGGTTCATGCTGTGCTCCAAGGATTAGCTAAACACGAGAAGCAAGGTCTAGGCTGGCAGGTACACCCAAGAGAGAGGAGGGCATGGCTATGTCCCTGCTCTACGGCAGGTCCAGACGTGTATAGGTATGACTTTGTAGGCCCTCTCTGTACTTCTTCAAGTATATGCATTCTTTCTAGGACTGAAAGATCAAGATGGATCTTATTCCGTAACCACAGATGAGGCCCCGGGGCTGTGCCCAAGGTCCCTGGGCATGTGATCAAGCATCTTTCCCATTGGGAGAAGCTAGGCTATTCTCATAACGTGAGGAAGGAGTCACAGGCTCCTCCTGAAGCAGGGTAGGGTCTCTGAGCCTTGGGAACCTGAAGGGAGGGTATCTGGTCTGTTCCCTCCACCTCCCTGATGCTGCTTCAGGGCAGAGGACATGGGAGGGCATTTGGAGCCTGTGCTAGAGGTAATGGTGGTGGGCCAAATGCTCACAGGATCGGGCTGCCCGTCCACTTAGCATTGACATGAGCAGGCTAGGGTGGGATTGGGATGCAGGCTGTGCTTCCAGTTTCAGGCCTATGGCTACCGAAGTCAGCAGGGTCACCCCTCTGTCACCTGACTGCCATGCCTTGATGTGAGCTGGTAGAAGTTCTTTGACAGGGAGGAGGGAACATGGCTAGACCTGTAGGCTGTCTCAACACCTGACTAGGGAGATTTGGGGGAGCAGGGGGAGCGTGATGTCACCCTAGGATTTTAGGCCCCAGAACCATGGTTAGAAAAGCTGGTGAAGCTGGGCAGTGGTGGCGCACGCCTTTAATCCCAGCACTTGGGAGGCAGAGGCAGGCGGATTTCTGAGTTCGAGGCCAGCCTGGTCTACAGAGTGAGTTCCAGGACAGCCAGGGCTACACAGAGAAACCCTGTCTTGGAAAAAAAAAGAAAGAAAAAAAGAAAGGAAGAAAGAAAGAAGAGCTGGTGGGAAGCTTAACACCAAAGATCTGGGGTTCATGGGTGACCCTACACTCAGGGAAGCCATAGTGCGTGTGTGGCTTAGCTACCTGCCTTGTGGGAACAGGAGAATGAGGAGATGAGCTGCGTGAGATCTAGGCCCCGGGTTCTGCATCTAGGAGGCCAATGCCTGGGCACAGGCCCAGCATCCTGAGACCTGAGAGGTCTGAGTGCACAGGACCTCTGCACTAGGAGACAAAGCCACGCCCATCCCGCTTCTCCAGCAGGAGGTGGCCACCACACCCTGCTACTCCCAGGCTGAGTGACACCTGGCCCTGGTGCCTTGTCCCCGTGTCCTTCCGCTTCCTCAGCTAGCCTGGTGCACAAGGGCCCTCCAGGAATGAAAAGCAGAGCCCATATTGATTTCATTTCCAAATTATTAATCAAATCCACAGCTCAATAGAAATATTGTATTGTTCAGCTTGGGCAGATCCGAATGGCTCTCCCTCGGGCAAGGAGCAGGGAGTGGTGAAGGACAGAGGGTGATGAATGGGATGAAGTCACTGGGTGCTGGTGGGGAGGGCAGGCGCTCCCCCCACCCCTGCCTTCCCATGGCCTTCCTACCTGCTTAGAGCGCCCAGACACCCGGGAGGTAGACGTGGGTGATGCTGCTAGCCCAGCAGAGGCTGCTGTGGCCTTCTAGGCGTGGGAGTCGGGGGCAGGATCAGACTCAAGGGCTTAGCTGATCTTTGGCCTGGCCTGGAGCTGGGGCTGTCAAGTCTGTTCCCATGGGGCTCAAGAGTTTCCTGTGGCCCTCCTTACCTGTCTCCACTTCTGACAAGGAACCAGGGATGTCAAGTGCCCACCCAGGATTCACTACTGCTATTTTTCTGAGGCACACATGCTCCCAACCTCCCTCACTGAGCCCTCTCTGTAGATCATAGCGAGACAGCACCTTGCCTGAGCTGGTCTTCCCACCTGGTGGTTCCAATAGGGAAATGATCCTACCGCTGCCCACTAAGTCCTCTGTGAGTCCTAGGGCAGGATCCTGGGACACACAGAGAGAACTGGAGCAGGAGGTCTGAGTCCTACAGGGCGTCTGCTCTAGGACACAAAGCCATGTCTACAATTCCCTGTGACTCCCAGGCAGATTGACGACTGTCCACGGTGCCTGGTCCCTATGTTCTAAGACTGCTGCTTCCTCAGCCAGCCGGGTGCACAAGGGCCCTCCAGGAATGGCACAGTGACGGCCTGGGAAGAGTGTGAGAGAGAACTGAAGCCTGGAGGGAGAGGGGTGGGATACCAGCCAATGGCTACCCGGGAAGGAAAGGAGGAGACAGGGCCATTGAGAAATTCCACAATTTCACCCAAGATTGAGCAAGGGCCTGGGGCGGGGCAGGGGCAGGGGCAGATGGAGGCACAAAGTAGGGGTATAAGAAGGATCTGGGGGATGCCAGAGCTCTGAGAGGGTGGCTCCGGGAGCAGGGGGACTAGGCTGTGCAGGTCTTGCCTAGGCTCAGATCTGAGCACACTAATTATGTACAGATAAGATAGATACCTAGGAGTCACCTCCTGAGGTAGCCTGGCTGCTGCCAGGTGGGCACACAGGTGAAGGATGTTTCTCTTTGCCTCAGAAAAGGAGGCAGGACTAACACAGAAGAGGAGAAGACAGGACTAACACAGAGAGGTCACTAGATAACCTGGGGACCAAAGTCCTCCGGAGTCAGTGACAGAACAGTATCTGGGGCTCCGAGTCTTGGGACCCTCTCCTCTTATGTATGAATGAGCACAGAGGGTGGGTAGGGAACACAGCTCTGTGGTTACTCAGAGCTCAAAGCCTGAGACCAGAGCGTCTGGAGAGATTCTCATCCGCTTCCATAGCGTGTTTCAATGCCCCTTACAGGTGGGCTATCCTGTGCCCCTGAGCAAATGGGGGCCTAGCCAAGCCCAGCACAGTTGGTCTGACACACAGTGCACCTGACTGTGTGAATGCAGACCACATAGCCCCCCAGCTTCTCCATGTTTTTCATTTTTGGTAGTTTTCAGTAAGTGACAAGAGACAACAATTTCTCGTAAACTAGACTGTGTCAAGAGAGTTCTTCCAGCCACAGGCTCCAAGCAAATTCTAAGCAAACCAGTCTAGGGCAGCCTGGGAGTCAGAGCCAGTCCATGCATTTTCACCTTGCGAAATTCTCCTCATGAATTTCCCTGGTTATAACCCATCACAAGCCAAGGGACCTCTGTGTATGTACTGTGCACTTTTGTTTCTTGGCTTTAAAAACAGAGCCCGTCCCGACACTTATCACAACATTGTCCTTAAAGTGACGAATAGCCAACAAAGGGAAACTTCTGGAGGAGTCCATCAAGAGAAAGACCAAAAATCATTCAGATCCAGTCATTAGAGACTAGGAAGTAAGTGCTGGGGCTGCAGCGAAGAGGAGTTGGTCTCCATGGCAATGGGGGGGCTCTCATCTTGGAATGATGGGATGTCCTGGGTAGTGGTGATGGTGTATAACACAGAGGATGTGCTTTTTCAGTTCTTTCAAACCCTGGGTTAGCAAGGGTAATCCCATGAGAACAGGTACCACTTTCTTTTCCAGGACTCTGCGGCCTAGAGGAGGCAGGATAGATGTGGCTCCTGCTCTTCTTACTCTCCTTCCCCGAAGCCTGTCCTCCCTGTGGCCACCCCATCTGGTGGCCTTCTCTCCTCCCCATATCCACTTTGGCTCCCTCAACGTGGAGTCACGACAGACTTTGTGGACTACGGAGATAGCTCCCAGGGCACTTGGTAAGCCCAGCTTTCACCCCGTAGCTTCTGCTTGTCTGAGTGAACATTGGCAGGTCAGGTTTTGGCACACCGCAGGGCATGTGGTCTGGTGTGGGGAGTGCCCTGAGTTCTGAGTGATGGGAGAAGCTGATGGCTGTGGAGAAGCTGGAAGAGTGGCCTTGCTCTGATGGGTGAGATGTTCGGCCATCTGCCGCCCGCAGAAGTCATGAGCTCTGTTGCTTAAAGGTTGTCTTTAGTGGTTACCAGGGCTCACAGAGCCTAAAGAGCATTGTCCCCATGTCATAGCAGTCCCATATAGAGCCTGAGACAGAAAAGAACTGGTGTTGGATGGCTTGTCATGTGGCTTCCATCCAATGATGAGAGCCAGAAAGAATCAGGAAACTATAAAACCTTTGAGAGGATTTCTGGCAGAATCCCTGGGTGGCTTGTTGGCTGGCTTTATAACCCTGTTGCAAAGAAGGCCCCTCTGGGCTGCACTGAAAAAGGCTTGCGATGGAGCCGAGGAACCAGGATGGCGTTCTCTCAGCCCCAAGGGAAAGAGGCCTTTGGAAGAGTGTGGCTGCATTCTCACAGCAGAGGCCAGAGACCAGGATCTTACACATCTGGAGAGGGAAGTGGATGCTATCAGAAGGCCCAGTTCCCGCCTGTGGAGAGTGAGGTGGTACCTACCACTCCAGCCTCCATCTGTGGAGCAGGGAGCAGTTGAGCGCCTTGTGTCTGCCCAGGTGATGAATGAGAAGGTGGGCTGTTCCCCTTCAGTTGACAGGGTCTACAGGAAGGACCTCAAGGCACCCCAGCCACAGCTAGACCTTAGTTGACAGGCCATTGACCCTGAGCCTGACATGATCACGGGTGTGGTGTGATGCCAGGGTCTCCACACTGGTGGCCTGGGGGAGGCTGGGAGCTTGCCTATGAGCCGCTGAGCAACGGGGGCACTTGGGGTGAGGGGTGGAGGGCTCTTGGTTTCCTTCTGGGCTAGACTCCTAGGAAGTCCCTTTGTGACTGCAGGAATGGACTTGTCTGGAGTGGAGGTCAGGAAGTGGGGAGACAGAGGTCCTGGGTGTCTCATAGAAGGGGTTCCTTGTGAAGGCACCCCCACACAGTCCAGTGGGTATGAGCGGAATGAGCTGAGTATCTGGTCAAAGAAGACTGTGGCGAGGCCAGACATGCATGGAGAGCTGGAGCCTCCTGGGTGTCTGGGCTTGGCCTTTCCTGTAGCTTTCCTTGACTGTCACCCTGCTTATGCACACCATGGGAGTGTGGGACAGCACGCAGCGGCTGAGCTTGACCCACAGGGCTGCCCTGGGCTCCCCTAGGTCTCAGGTACCTGCAGACCCCCACTCTGGCTTCAGTGCAGTGGCGCTTGGTGGGACCTAGGTGTGTCGTGGCTAGTGCAGCTCCTGGCCACTCCCACTGCTTACGGCAGACGCCACCATAGCTTCTCTGCATTGCACAGTGGCTCTGAGCATGGAAGGGGCGTGGGCTGTGTGCCAGTCACTAGGACCTGCCGCACTAGGGCCTTTTTTTTTTTTTTTTTTTTAGGTTTTTCGAGACAGGGTTTCTCTGTGTCGTCCTGGCTGTCCTGGAACTCACTCTGTAGACCAGGCTGGCCTCGAACTCAGAAACCGCCTGCCTCTGCCTCCCAAGTGCTGGGATTACAGGCGTGCGCCACCACGCCCGGCTCGCACTAGGGCCTTTTCTTACTTCATAGCGGCTGGATGCCCGGCGGTGGTGGCGCACGCCTTTAATCCCAGCACTTGGAAGGCAGAGGCAGGCGGATTCCTGAGTTCGAGGCCAGCCTGGTCTACAGAGTGAGTTCCAGGTCAGCCAGGGTTACACAGAGAAACCCTGTCTCGGAAAAACAAAAAACAAAAAACAAAAAACAAAAAACAAAAAACAAAAAACAAAAAACAAAAAACAAAACCCAAAACAAAACAAAACAAAACAAACAAACAAAAAATTCGACAGGCGGTGGTGGCGCATGCCTGTAATCCCAGAACTCTGGGAGGCAGAGACAGGCGGTTTTCTGAGTTCGAGGCCAACCTGGTCTACAGAGTGAGTTCCAGAACAGCCAGAGCTACACAGGGAAACCCTGTCTCGAAAATTACCAAAAAAAAAAAAAAAAAAAAAAAAAAAAAAAATTCGAGTCTGGACAGGTAGTCTGAAGCCAAGAAGAGAGACAGTCCTGCTTTGGCCTAAGGTCGGTGACTCAGGGCTCCCAGCCATGGCTGATTTGGGGCCCCACCCTTAGTTTCCTGGGCCACATTTTCAGATGCTTCCTTATTTTTTCTTTTGGTTTTAGTCTCCTCCTCCTCCTCCTCCTCCTCCTCCTCCTCCTCCTCCTCCTCCTCCTCCTCCTCCTCTTCTTCTTCTTCTTATTATTATTATTATTAATTTAATTTATTTGAGACAGGGTTTCTCTGTGTAGCCCTGGCTGTCCTGGAAATCATTCTGTAGACCAGGCTGGCCTCGAACTCAGAAATCTGCCTGCCTCTGCCTCCCAAGTGCTGGGATTACAGGAGTGCGCCACCACGCCCAGCTTTAGTCTCTTCTTTAAGGTTGGTCTCTACAGTGTCTTAACAAAACCAGAAAGTATTCCCAAAATTGCTTCAAAATGATCCCCACGCTGAGCAGAGGTGCCAGGGGCTCTTCACGCCTTCACAAGTCTGGCCTCTGGAATAAGAAACGTTCTGTATGCAGCTCCCCTCCCTGAAGGCTTCCAATGACACTGAGTCCCCGGCGAGTGTGGGGACTCTCTAGTGTCCCTCTAGAAGGGCACCCTGCTTGCATACTGTGCGTGCCGGACATCCCAGGCTTCCACTTTGTTACTATGGGGAACAGGCAAAAGCTGTAGGCCCCATATGGCCTTGGGGAGGACTACTCCTGGGTGGCCGAACAGCCAGGGGGGCAGGAGATGGCCTAGTGGTCTCTGTCCTGTGTCCCAGGAGATGGAGACTGCTGCTTCCTGGGAGTCAGGGAGAGAGGAAGATGGCTTCAGGGCTCCAAAGGCCTGGTTTCCCTGGGCCCTCAGACTTCCTACCACGTTGGATTGGTTACTATGGAAGCAAATTGTAGGAGGAAGAGGGCACAGCCCATCATGGCGAGAAAGTCATGGGGTTCACAGTGGAGTGTGTGAAAATACTCCTCTGCAGACCAGGAAGTAGAGAGCTAGAGCAGCCCCCTAAGGCCCCACCCCCAGTGACCCACTTCCTCTAGCAAGGCCCCACTCCTAAGTCCCACAGCCTCCTCAACGCCAGGCACCAGAGACCAAGTGTTCAAACACTCGAGGCTGTGGAAGATATGCCACATCTGTTCCTGAATGCTGAGACCTTAGTGGAGAATCTCTCCCTGCGGGGGAGGTGCCGGAAGTGGGCGGAGCAGGGCTGGAGGAGCCACAGGGGAGGGAGCCTCAGGAAGCAACTGCAGCATCCCAGGGAGCCGTTATCTATCAGATGGCGGCCTGCTTGGTGGGGGCCTGTTGAAGAGCTCAGCCAAGGGTCCTGGGAGGGGGTGTCTGCAGACAGCCTCGGGTGTCCTGTGGCCTCAGCCCTGGTGTTGCTTTGAGGCCTGCACCCTGGGCAGCATTCCTCCCTCCTCACCCTTCCTGAGTAGAGATAGCCCTGTGGAGCTCCCTTTACCACTAAGGGTGAGCATGAGACCTTTCGGGTGGCCCACAGCCACTACCATGGTGCCCTACAAGGGGTCTCCTTGCTCAGCCTGGCCTCTCCGTGGCAGCGACAAGGGGAGGCGCGGGCCGCTGGCTCGGACCGGTGGCCTGAGATAATTCACTTTCTCCCCCAGTGTTAGAACGAGTCAATTTTTCAAACCACATTTGCTCTCTTATTGTTTATTTTCGGGCAGCGGGAGCAATTTTCGAGGCGGCTGCCACTGCCCACCACAGCTATCTTGCGGGTCACCTGTCATTCCAGAAGGTCAGCCACTCATTCAGAGTTCCATCATTCCTCCCATAAGCAGGCAAATACCATTTCATCTCCACAGCCTTCGCTGGGCCGGAGAACCCCCAGCGCCTCTTTTCTGGCTGGGATTGACAGCATTTGGTCATGCCCTGCCCCACAACCAATTAAGGGGTTTCTGTTCTGGCCTTTGGGAGGCAGGGCTTGGACTCAGCTCCTGCAGACCCTCCTGTTCCCACCTTTTAGGGTGGAATTATCTAATTCCGATTGCCTTGCATGGCTGGGCTCAGCCACCATGGCCAGGATGCTACCCTCCTCTCCCTATTCCCTGACTGGTCCTGGTGCGGAGCCACACCCTTCTTCGAAACACCCTGGCCTCTCAGCTTTCCTGACAACCATTTCTCTCTATTGGGAATTCTGGGCAGAAGGCCTTCAGGTTAGACCCCATTAGCAGATCTGCTGAACTCTGGGATACCTTCAGGAGGTCTCTGTGTCTTACCTACCAGCTCTCAGGACCTTAGTCTCATGGAGACTAAGGACTTGGGCTCTTCTGTGCAGTTTGGTCCTACCTTTACCTCCACTTCGGTGGCTGGTGCAGGACCTGGTGGGATCTCAGCCTCCACTGACGGACAGGTCACAGAGGGCAGCTGGGGAGGCCTTACTGATTTTGGTCCTGGGAAGGGGTCTATGAGTCTCTCCTCCCTCCTTCCAGATGGCCATCCCAAGGGCAGCTGGGCCTCTGAGCCTGAGTTTGTGTTCACCTTTCTGAGAACACCTGGCATAGTGGATGTGTTGTCACAAGATGGGGAAATGCAGCAGTTCGGGGAGTGGGCAGGACGGTGGGCCATAGAGCAGGTAACCTGGGCCCACGGTGATCACAGGCAGACGGGCAGTTTCTATAGTTACACTGGTGGGCCAGATGCCCAGTGACACACATGCCATGGCAGCTCACTCACATGACTGACTCATGTCCACATTACACTGGGTAGATGGGCGTGTGGCTCCCTAGCGTACCTGTGGTTGGTTCTCAAGATCTGGGGAAGACACATGCTTCAAGGATGCTTCTGGCTGTCTTTGGACAGGGTGTTGTGGTTACTTATAGGATAGCTGACTGCAGGGCCACCCCTGTGTGTCCCAGGAGGGCGGGGAACAGGCGATCCCTAGTGCCCAGAGCACTGACTCTTTCTGAGGGTTCTATGTACATCTTGCCCATCTGGGCCTGCCCAGATTCTCAAGAGGACTTTCGCACAGCCCCTGTGTGAGGAAACAGCCTATTGTTCAGCTAGCTGCAGGGCTAGCCTCCAAGACAGGACAGAGGTGTCTCTGGCGTGAGGGGGAACACAGTGGGCATATGCACAGTGAGAGAAGCCAGGTGCTAAGGGGAGAGGGGCTAGAGCGTGTGGAAGACACAGGCTGGGAGTCAGTTGTATCAGGAGGGAAGACCCGCCACTCCACCAACGCCCTTCGCTCTTCAGGCCTTTATCCCTAAGGATCAAGATTCAAGGCCGTTGGCCCCAGGAAGGGTGCATACAGATGCCCATGGCTCGCTCGCTCCCCCTTCCTCTCTAATGTATGTGTTGACAGGGCATTTGTGTGTTCACATGTCTGTCATGTGTGTCTTCTGAGGCAAGGGAGTTGGGACGAGGCAGAGGTGGGGTCGAGGGCTCTCGATTATCCAGGCTGAAGCAGAGGGGTCCTTCTTTCAAACATGGGGGCCACTGTACTGTCTTCCTCATGCAGACCCCACATGCTGATTGACTGGCACCGGGTCCAGCTGGTCCAGCCAGACATCCCCAGCCTGGCCTGTTTCATATATCACTCTTCCCAGGACTGCAGAGCCTGATCAGTCAGGTGGTACCTCATTTAGCCAGTGAAATGCTTAGGATGTCTTTCTGGTCCTGTTTTGGGAGAGGCCAAGCATTAAATTCCTTTAGTAGTGGGCTCTTGGCTGGTGTGTCCCCATGGGGTGGTACTTCCAGAACATTCTGGTCCCTCAAGGGTGCTCCAGGATGCTGTGAGTCAAGAGGTCTGGCTTAGCACACCAGAGTCGGTTATGTGGTGCTGACCTAGAGGCCCTTCTCTAGAGAGCTCTGGCCTCTACCGGGCTCTACCTTGTCTCCCTCTCACATGTTTATTTCTAACAGACTGAATTCTCTCAGCTTTGCAAGGGGCCTAAGACCTGAACCCATAGAACTGGGTGGGGAGAGAGGGGAGGCACTGAGTGATCAAATCAGAGAACTAAAAATGGAAACATGGTATTCAGCAAGGATGGGACATGGGGTAAGTGAGGCTCCTCAGAAGGAACTCATAGGAAGAAAACCTCTGCCCTAGAGAAAAGGAGATTGCTTCCTGGTATCAGTCAAAGGCTGCCCCAACCTTTTACATAGCTGTATAGTAGCTCTCAAACAAGACTCTTCAGAATAAGCATTCAATTATCTACCTATCCATCCACTTATCTATCAATAGATAGATAAGTTCACCAGTCTCTGCAACCAAGATCCACTGAACCATCTACCTATCCATCCACCTATCACCCACCTATCTACCTATTTATTTATCTACCTACTCACGATCCAGTGGCCAGTCCACCCATCTAGACACTTACCCATCAATCTGCCCCAGCAGCTCATCCATCTACTCACCTACTTATTCATCCATCCACGTATCAACCCAATAATCCATCCACTCATCTATCCACCTACCCCATCTATCCATCCATCTATTCCTTTACTCATCCATCCATATGATATAGCCAGCCATCTACCTATGGACCTACTCACCCATACATCCACATCTATGTATCTTTCTACTTATCTGTCCACCCAAGTACCTTCAGTCTGTCTGCCATTCACCCACCTAGCCACAAACATCTACAGGACACCAGAGGGAGTAGCTTATAGTCCTGGAGATGTCAAAAGGGCTTTATCCTAGGGTCTCAGAGCCTCGGGGACCCACGCTTCTGCGCGCAGAGGACAGCATTGTTTAACACAGACTAGCAACACAGCTGTGTCTGGAGACTTCAACCCTGGTCTTACTGGGGCCCAGGCTCGGGACCCCTTAATTTAGTCTTGGCGTATTTACAGAGCCTCAGTCTCCCCCCGTAGCTTTCCTGGCTTCGTTCCTTATTGTTTTATAGACTCACGCCAGCCTCCTGCCTCCTTGGGATAGATGTCCACTGGGGATAGGTGGTGCCAAGGGAAGGGATGCTGTCCCCAGGCGTCCTGTCAAGACCTCCAGAGGGCCAGAATATCCTTGGGGTTCCCTGGAATCCACCCCACCCCACCTCTGCACTGAAGGACACCCGGCCCTTGTGCCCTGGCTGCCGGCTCCTGCTCAGTGCCAGGCACGCTTGCTGCAGTTCAGTCCCACCTTTGGGATGATCTAGACAGGTTTGTAAACAGCCTGTGGCCCGGGGAGGGGGGTGGAGGCAGCAGCATGGGGGTGAGGAGGAGAGGCAGGGAGCCCACATGCACCCCTGCACACGCATGCCGCAGAGAGAAGGAAAGATAACTGATGGGCCGTATTTTAAGGCATATTAACCCAATTACAAGTATATTTTTACAATCGTGGCTCGGGCATTCATCACCGCGCGTTTATTAGCCCCCGAGCTGGGCTGTGTCAAATGAAGACTGTGGAACAGGAGTGTTTCATTACGCTCTGCCCGCACTGGCTCCATCCCGTGACTCCTAAACCGCATGATTTTATCAAAATCTTCGGAAATTGAAGCAATCACTAAAAGGTGTCGGGGAATTAAAATGTTCTGTCTTGGTGAAAGAGATACACTTCTTGTAACATATATCAGTAGCTCCTTTTTTTTTTTTTTAAAGACACATTACTATGCAGAGAAAAGGCATCAAACGCAGGAGGGGGACTTCCAGAAAGATCTACAACAGCAATTCTTCATGCTTAAAAATTGTCTTCTGAGGGACATGCTGCTGGTAAGGGTTTCTCTCTCTCTCTCTCTCTCTCTCTCTCTCTCTCTCTCTCTCTCTCTCCTGTCTGTTTTTTTATTTTTCTTTTCACCCTTTTCCACCCTCATTGTTTGATTCTGGGGGTGGGGGGGTCTGATAATCTCTGCTCTGGGGAAATGGAGTTCAATCAGTCAGGAGCAGCGTCCCAGCTCCTGTCTTTACTCCTTTAGGTAAGGAAACTGTCAGCTATATATGTCTGACCACAAACAATCTTTGGTCCAGTTTTCCTGCCCTCATGTTGAGGACCTTAACATCTACTCCATCATCGGGCTGCTGTGCAGGCATGCACCCCGGGCTGCAGTGCAGGCATGCACTCCGGGCTGCAGTGCAGGCATGCATCCTGGGCTGCTGTGCAGGCATGCTCCCTGGACTGCTGTGCAGGCATGTACCTTGGACTGCTGTGCGCACAGGCATGCACCCTGGGCTGCTGCGCAGGCATGCACCTTGGCTGGAGGGGTAGGAACCTGTGTATGCTCTTTGGTGGGGTTTGAGGTGCAGCAGGATCTCTCAGGGCTGAGTTATTCAGCACTTGGCATCCCACAACCTGGCCTAGGACCTCACCAACTTCCCCCATCACCCCCCCCATACCTCCTCGAGACAGACAGTGGGAGCACTCATGCTAGGCGTGGCTTCTGAGCAGCAGGGACCCCACACTTCCTGGTTTACCATCTTCCTGCATAGGTCCAGGGCCACCAAAGGACGCTTGCTTCTGTGGGGTGGGTGGGCCATCTTGGGAAGCCGGGGCAGAGCCTCCAGGGCCTCTTTTGTTTCGATTCGTGGGGTCAGCGTCAGTCCAGACTCTGTGTTCAGAGACTGCCTGTTTCTTCAGGAGCAGGAGGGGTCCCAGAGCAAGTGTTTGTGGTGGGCAGGCAAAGAGGATCTCAGGAGAGGGCTGGCAGGGGCCCAGGTAGCCCTCAGCTTGGCTCTCCCAGGTCAGCGGTGTCAGACAGGCGGGTCAGCTGGACCTGGAGCCTGGGAGGGATGAGGGGAAGGGGGAGGGGCTCGGGAGCCTGTGATCCTAGTAAGAGTGGCCTGGGCCTTTCTGCAGTGTCTAATTGGAGGTGAATGTTGAACATTAGAGGCTGCAGGCTGGGACTGCTGGACAGAGTTCCCAGGGGCAGATCTCGGTCTGGGAGCCCCACAAATGACACTCTACTAAGAGGCTATGTCCTTGTTTCTCCTGATCCATGTCTTGGCTCTATCAGTCTTGTGTAGACATATACTTTTCTCCAAAGAACCAGCAATTTCCACTTTAGTCTTGTAATGAGGTTTCGTTTTAGAAACCTGGACAGAAACATGTCTCTAACAGATGAATGCACCAGTCATGGCAACCATCACGGGACAGTCCACGGCAGGACATGGGACAATCCACGGCAGTAGAAAGGGAGAGATGACCGCTTTCTAGAGAGTTGTCAGTCAGTGAAATCCCTAAGGCCACATTTCTAGGAATTCTTGTTTATAATACAATTAATTAATTATATGCAAAATTAATTTGCATATTAGTTTGCATATCACCGCAGCTGCCCAACAGTGAGCACAAGAGGCCCAGCAGCCCAGGGACCATGCCTGCACACCAGCCCAAGGCGCATTATATGCAAAAATTAATTAATTTTTGGTTTTTCAAGACAGGGTTTCTCTGTGTAGCCCTGGCTGTCCCAGAACTCACTCTGTAGACCAGGCTGTCGAATTTAGAGATCCACCCATCTCTGTCTCTCAAGTGTACCCATCACCTCCACCCGGCTTTTTTAAATTAATTAATTAATTAATTAATTTATTTATTTATTTTTGGTTTTTCGAGATAGGGTTTCTCTGTGTAGCCCTTGGCTGTCCAGGAACTCACTCTGTAGACCAGGATGCCCGGCCTCAAACTCAGAACTCCTCCTGCCTCTACCTCCCAAGGGCTGGGATTAAAGGCGTGTACCACCACTGTCTGGCCTGATTTATTTTTTATATTTATTTATCTCTGTGTGTATGCATGTGTGTGTGCACATGCAATCATGCCACACTGTGTGTGTGTGTGTGTGTGTGTGTGTGTGTGTGTGTGTACTGGGGTTAGAGGACAACTCTTGGGAATCTGTTCTCTCATTCTGTCTCCTGAGAGCTAGGGATTAATGTCGAGTCATCCATCAGGTTTGGCAGGAAGAACCTTTACCTGCTGGGGCATCTTGTCCACCCTAGAATATTTTCGAAATGTTTATTTATTCCCTTGCATATGTTGGCGTTTGCATATACCAGGCAAGCACTTTACCAGCTGAGCTGCGTCCTGGCTCTAGAATATCAGTTTGTTTGTTTAAATTGGGCGGTGGTGCCTCACGCCTTTAATCCCAGCCCTTGGGAGGCAGAGGCAGTTGGGTCTCTGCGAGTTGGAGGCCAGCCTGCTCTACAGAGCAAATTCCAGGACAGCCAGGGCTACACAGTGAAACCCTGTCTCAGAAACAAAAAAGATTCCTTTGCTGTTTATTTATTTTATGTGTACGGGTGTTTGGTCTGTGTGTATATAATCTCTGTATCATTTGCATGACTGGTACCTGTGGAAGCCAGAGAGGACATAGGATCTCCTGGGACTGGTGGTTGTGAGCCATCATGTGGGTGCTGGAACTGAACCCAGGTCCTCTGGAAGAGCACCCAGCCCTCTTAACTGCCGAGCCATCTCTTGAGCCCCTGGAATGAGCGAATCACAGCACTGGAGAGAGATTCAAGCCAGAGAAGAGGAGGACATAGTGCTGTGAGGATGTCAAAGCGGCCATGTGATGGAGGAGTCTGTGTCTGGACCAAATAATACCAATGTCCTGGCCGTGTGTCCTGTGGTGGCCCACAGACGTCTGCTGGGAGACACCTGAGAACACGCATGTTGGATCTCCTTACTGTTTCCCACAACCTTCTGTGAATCTACAATGTCTTCAGATGCAAAGTTTAAACAGGAACTGTGTCACAAGTCCTAATGGTAGGATCATGTAGAGGAAGCATCCCTCCCATCCACCTGCAGGGACACCCATACCCACATCCCACACACCTTCCCTGAGGGCCCCCGAGTCAGCCTTGGCCCAGGATGGACCTGGAGTGCTGGACACATCTAGGTGGTGTGCAGAGGCAACCCCAGGGAGAGAAAGCAGCTTCAGGGGGTGGATAAGCACCTATGGACTCCGGGCTTCTCAGGCCCTCCCTGCTGCTCTCTGCCTCCCTTGTGTACACTGGGGCCGGGTGGGTGAGCCACAGAGGGCGGGGGCAGGCAGACACTGCCTCTACCATTTAGCAAGCTCCAGTGAGGCCCTGCCTTGCAGATGCTGGACATAGCCTCTATTAGTTCAGTTCGTAAGCATCTCAATCTGGTAAGGGGCCAGACTCCTGCATAAAGTGGATTAGAGGGCAGGTCAACTCTTAGTTTGACAGAGTGGGCTGGCCGTTGGCTAGCTGTGGCTCTAGCCTGTATAGAGTGGCTGGGGTTGTGCCCTCTGTTAGTTCCTGAGGCATGGTTTGGGTGGCCTTCTGTTCTCTACCCTGTCACTCCACTCACTTTCAGCCTAGCAGCGACCCCGCTTGTCACATGGGCAGCAATAAGCCAAAGTCCCATGCTGGGACAGTGGTGCAGGGTGCCCTCTGGAGTTCAGCCAGAGTCATGCCTGGACTGTGGGGTCTCACCCAGAATCTGGGCAGCCAAGAACAACAGCCCGGGGTTCTGGGATGACTTTTCTCAAGCAGCACAAGGTAGAGGAGGCAAAGGACCCAGGTGTGGCACAGTTAAACCTCGCTGAGGTCTCTCAGCATGTCAGGGTGGGAGTTCCGGGTAGAGCTCTGACCCCAGGCTTTTCCCCTGCCCATCTGGGACGAGGCAGGGAACCAATGGCTCCAACCAGGCTGGGCTCTGCTCTGCTTGGGGACCTTTATTTATCTTCCATCAAAGTCACTATTTCCCACCAGGGCTGGTCCTCGGGAGTCCTGCCTGCCCTACACCTATAGCTGTGGGACCTGTTTCTAACACCAGGTACCTCCGTGCTTACGATGGGTGACTCCACCTGTGAGGTGGCTTGTCCTCTCATGGAGACCCAGTAGGTATGACTCTCAGTTTTGCCTATCTGTTTTCTCCATTCTCAGCACCCAGTCCTTCCCATTCCAGCCTTGGGTGTCCTGGTTTCCATGGTCACTGTCCAACGGTCACCCAGAGCCCTGGCCTCCTGAAAGTCAGTGGCCCTCAGGACTCCTGTTACCTTGTAGAGAGGATAAAGTGGGCGGTCAGAGGGACCATGTTTTGCAGGTGTCTTCACCTTTGTCTGGGCTCAAGAGTCCCATGTCATGTCTGTCCTCTGACCCTAGTTGGGTGCTGGAGCTCTTGGTCCCTCTGCAAGCTTAAGTGACTGGATTTCACACTGAGCCTCAGTGGCTCACCTGTGATGAGCCTGCTCTCCATCCCTCAAGGGAAGGCAGCAGGACATTCAGCCAAACAGGGCTTCATCCCGTGGGCATGTGCAGGGCCTCAAGCAGATGATTATGGTAGGAGGGGGCCTTTCCTTTAGTCTCAGGGCCCACTCTGATGCCCAGGGCATGTTTTGGTAGGAGTGTGATCTTCTGCATCTTCAACCTTTCCAGACTATTGCACTTAGGACCAGGCTGTCTGAAGAGGGAGAGAAAAGGCCTCCACATAGGAATGGCAGTGATAACTATGTTCTCTTGGCTACTCGATGAACCCTGCTCATTCTGGGAGACCATGCTTGCTCTCTGTAGGGGAAACTGAGGCCAGAAGCTGTCAGGTTCTGCCCAGTCCTCCCATGGCTAGAACACGCTAGGACCATCCAAGGCTCACCCATGTCTTTGGGCTGCAGTACCCATGATGCCTGAGTCTCTTGTTCATCATCAAGGCCTGCACCTTGAGGAGGCCAGTCCTGGTGGCTTGCTAAAGGGGGTTGACCTCAGTGAGCTTGGCTGCCATTGGCTGGCCTGAGGGATGAGGGGTCCCAGATACTCCTCCCTGTCTAAGGCCAGCTTCCCACTCCAGCCTGGGCCCTGTAAAAGCAGGCTGGGTAAATCTCGGAGGTCGCCTGCCTGCCCACGCTGTATTTCCTGCTTGTTGGTGTCACTGACTTTGCCACTTGGGGTCAAGAGTTATCCCACTGCGTCTTTTGTGTTCTAAATTTAATTGTTGCACTCCTTTTCTACCTTAAAAAGATCAGTAAAAACTGTTAATTTGATCAATACTTAATTTTTTCACCCAGAACGCGTTTCTTCTGCTGGCCCGTGATAAGCAGGCAGCGGGGCAGAGGGACAAGTAAATTGTCAGGAGTCCCCCGCTCGCCAGCGGCCACTCCACCACTTAGAGCCCTGTAATTTATACCCCGGCAGTCGCTCTGCAATTACCCTGTCTATTGCTGTCGACAGTATCACACTATCTTTTAAATAGATCCGGCTCGGCTGGTCCAGACGAGCCAACAGGACAAATGACGCCATCCCTCATCCCGCAAGTCCTAAAGAGATAAGTCCCTTAAAGAGGGGACCATTTATCAGCTGATACAAGCTGGATACTTACAAGCCCACTTCTTTGTTTGGGTTCTTTTCAGAATCCAGAGCTATTGATCTGCCGAGGGGGGGCATGGGACAGGGTGTCCAGAACAGCTTTGGGGCCGCCCTGAGGGCCTGGGCTTGCCCTGCACCTCAGAGCACCTGAGAGCGGCTGTGGGACTCTCAGACTGACCTCTCTCCAGTGCTGGGCCTGGCTGCGAGTGCCTCCCTGGGCCTGGCCACTGTTTGTAGATGGGCATCCTGTCTCAGGTCACAGGAAGCTTCCAGGAAAGGCTGTGGAAGCCTGACCTTAGTCAGGCCTTGGAGGCTGCTGAAACCAAGGAGGACCCGGCAACAAGCAGAAGGGTCTTGGATGCCACCCACCCCCAACCCAGGACCCCTGTTCGTGACCACATGCTCTTTTTCTTGAGCCCGGGGGCCTCCTTGGGTATGGGGTACACACATGGTGGTAAGCTAGCTGAGGAGATTGAGATTTTCAAGGTCTAGGATTGGAGCTGCCTAGGTAAGTGCTTCTGTTTTTTTGGTTTTTTGTTTTTGTTTTTGTTTGTTGTTATTATTTTGTTTTTTGTTTTTTGTTTGTTTTTGAGACAGGGTTTCTCTGTGTAGCCCTGGCTGTCCTGGAACTCACTCTGTAGACCAGGCTGACCTCGAACTCAGGAATCCTCCTGCCTCTGCTTCCCAAGTGCTGGGATTAAAGGCGTGTGCCACCACCGCCTGGCTATAGGGAGGAAATGAGATGGCACTTGGGGCTGCTCTTGGGATGGATGGAGAGTGGCTCCCATGCAGGGGACCTGGGCCTGTATCCTCCCTGCTGTAACTACAAGCAAGTAGTTAATTCAAGGGCAAAGCTGGGATGATCCCACAGGTTCCCACAGCTATAGGTTCCCATAGCCGCTCTACCAAGCCAAGGGCGGCTGATCCAGGTACCTGGAAGATCCACAGAGCCTGGAGCTGGAACCTGTGGGCAGTCTTCTTAGCATGGCCGCCAACCTGCTCTGTCTGCCTCTGGGTCACATGGGCTGAACACAAGGCCAATGGTCCTTGGAGACAATATCTGGGACCATAATCATGGGCAAGGGCACTTGGGTACTGTCTCAGAGCCTGTGGCAGGTCCCTGGCCCCCTGCCCTTGGTGGTTGTGTTCTCTCTTTCAGGAGAGGTCCAGCCTTGTGGTCCAGAAAACAGGGATTGGTAGAGCAGGAGGAACCTAGACCCCTGCAGGGAGTGGCAATCACTGTGAGAGGCGAGAGACACTGGGGTTAGGGACACTGGTGACTTCTAAGTGGCCTTCAGAGGATACGTGTGGGGGACGGTAGGAGGGGACCATGACAAGTCACCTTATGCTGTCCCACTTACCTCCTCCAGCCCAGCAGTGCTCAGGATGCTGGGTTGGAACCTGTTCCTCTCGGGGAGCCAGAGGGATCTTCAGGGTCCTTAGAGAGCCACCCCATGGGAAGCCACGTCCTCACAACCACGTGGCTGCCACGGGCTGCCTCCTCCTTCTGCTACCCAGTGGCTGTCACTCTGTCTGCAGATGGATAGGAGCACAGAGGCGGGCGCGGCTGATGGGGCGATACACCGCAGGTCATCTGTTTGGTCTTAATTTAGAAAACCTTCACGAGATTATTACGAGGCATTTTTCCCCATGGTGCCTGATGGTATCGGGTGGACTCAGAGCTCAGCTTTCCCAGTTTATCTCCTTCAGAGTGCATTAATACGCAGGCCCAATGGCCCTGGCGAACCACAAAAACAAATAGAAATGGTCTTTGTGGCGTCTCTCGTTAAAAATAGTGTCCATTTATCATCCCGCCAATGGTGCTGGGCTGTGCCTGAGGTCTGCGATGGCTGGTCAGCTGCTTGGGCTCAAGCCTGCCTCCCTGTTACTTTTGGGTCTCCTGCCTCCCTTTCTGTCCTGCGCCTCTGAAACAGAGGCTGTTAGTCTCTTGCTAGCAGCTAGGACACAGGGCTGTGGGGCCAGTTGATTACTCCCCACTGGCAATCAAGGCCCTGCGGTGGGATCCTGGGCCTCTGGAGGGAACTTGAGCTCAGGGCTCTGGTTTTCTTGCATTGCTGTGGTCCCTCCTTGGTCACCTCTTGCCCCAGGGACTCTCAGGTCTGCAGTGATCCTGAGCCCACACCTGGAAGAAGAAATAGGTGAGCAAGTACCTCAGGCTTGGTCACATGTTTATGACAAACAGTACCGAGGTATCCTCCAGTCCTTCAGCTTCAGTAGCACAGATGACGGAGGCACCCTGCGGGGAGCTGAAGGCTGGACATCATCTTGTCCCACGGGGTCAGAAGAGCATGGTGGTGTTTACTGCAAGAATATTGTGGGGCTTGCATATTTCTCTGACCTCCCAACAAGGCCAGGAATCTAGCTTCTCCACGGGCATGACAGATCCCGGGGCACAGGGGTGCTGAGCGTCAGAGCTTGGGAGACACCGATGCAAGTCAGGCTGCTCAGCCGCTCTGTGCCTGGAGAGGGCTGGGGTCTTGAGACTCCTGGAAAGGAGAAAAGGAGAAGAGAAAAAAAATTAGCCTGACTGCGTAGGAATTAGGAAACACAGAAGAGGAGGCAGAGGCGGACCCTGATAACAGAGAGCTGTCACGTGAGCGCTGTGCTGCTGACTGGAGCTGCTGCAGAGTATTCCCAGGAGACTTTAAAGGGAGGACACTGGGAGACCAAGAGCAGAGAGGTAGGAGAAGGACGTACCGGGAAAATGAGAACTGGAAAAGCTCAGGGCAGCCCTCCTTACTCAACCCAAAAGGACTAAAAACAAAAAGCAAAGACAGCCCCAGGGTCAAAGGAGGCCATTAGAACTCATTCAAAAGAGACCCTGGGTCAAAGGAACAAAACTTTACCGGCATGCAGTGAGGACTGGAGCGGGGGTGGGGGGGGTGGGGGGGTGGGGGGTGGGGGGTGGGGGGTGGGGGGGTGGGGGGTGGGGGGGTGGGGGGTGGGGGGTGGGGGGTGGGGGGTGGGAGGGTGGGGGGGTGGGTTCTGGGCTTGCTGACAAGCCTGCGGAGCTGAGGCTGCTCGTTAGGATCTAGACAGCGGGAAGAGGGGACTGACTCCCGCAAGCTGTCCTCTGACCACACGAGTGCCATGGCATGCATGCACATGTATGCGTGTTCACAATACAATTAATAATTCAATGAAAATGCACAGTCATATATACCTTAAATAACAGAGTCCTAAATTTTTACAGTTATTACTGAAAGAACATTATGATAAAACTATGTGTTTGGAACTCAGTTGTTTGAGACAGGGAGACAGGATTTCCTTGTGTAGTCCTGGAACTCACTATGTAGATCAGGCTGGCCTCAAACTCACAGAGATCCCCTTGCCTCTCACATTTTGTGTGTGTGTGTGTGTGTGTGTGTGTGTGTGTGTGTGTGTTTTAGACAGGGTTCTCTATATAGCCCTGGCTGTCCTGGAACTCACTTTGTAGATCAGGCTGGCCTCAAATTCAGAAATCCACCCGCCTCTGCCTCCCAAGTGCTGGGATTAAAGGCGTGCGCCACCATAGCCCGGCGCCTCTCACAATTTCTTTCTTTTTCTTTTTTTTCAGATTTAATTCATTTATTTTTTCTTGTATAAAAAACCCTATGTGGTAGCCACAGCTGAAGCCTGGGTCCTCTGAACAGAGACTCTGGTGTGTGTTTTCACAAGATGATCAGTGAATTCCTGATAAGGAGACTTGGTGAACACAATCTCTTTCCAGAGGTCGTGGGTCAGGCATCAAAGGTGACCTTGGCAAAGTTGCCCAGGGTGGCAGTACAGCCTCTGACTGACGTGCAGCAGTCATCTATACCGGCCATCATCAGGAGCTTCTTGGGCACAGGAGCAGAGACAATGCCAGTGCCTCTGGGGGCAGGGATGAGACGCACCAGCACAGAGACACAGCGTCCTGTCACCTTGCACGGAATGGTGTGGGGCTTGCCAATCTTGTTTCCCCAGTAACCTCTCCACAAAGGGACGATGGAGAGCTTGGCCAAGATGATGGACCCTCAGATGGCAATGGCGACCTCCTTGGAGCACTTAACACCAAGACCAATGTGACCATTGTAGTCCCCAATAGCGACGAATGCCTTGAACCTGGTCCTCTGGCCAGCCCGAGTCTGCTTCTGCACTGGCATGATTTTCAGAACTTCATCCTTTAGGGATGCGCCCAGGAAAAAGTCAATGATCTCAGACTCTGTAATGGGCAGGGAGAACAGGTAGATCTCCTCCAAGGACTTGATCTTCATGTCCTTAACCAGGCGGCCCACCTTGGTGATGGGGATCCACTCCTTGTCTTCAGCTTTACCTCCACGAGCCCCGCGGCCTCGACCACTACCCCTGCCCCTAAGACCGCTGCCGCGCCCCCCCCCCACCGGGCCAACGTCACCCCCCCCTCCGCTGCACCAACGTCACCCACCATTTGGTGTTTTCCTGAAGAAGAAGGCTCTCACAATTTCTTATAAAATGAGAATAAACGGCTGGGCGGTGGTGGCACATGCCTTTAATCCCAGCACTTGGACATGCCTTTAATCCCAGCACTTGGGAGGCAGAGGCAGGCGGATTTCTGAGTTTGAGGCCAGCCTGGTCTACAGAGTGAGTTCCAGGACAGCCGGAACTACACAGAGAAACCCTGTCTCGAAAAAACCAAAAAACAAAACAAAACAAAAAAACAAAAACAAAAAACAAAAAAACAAGAGAGAGAGAGAGAGAGAGAGAGAGAGAGAGAGAGAGAGAATAAACATATGAGCATATATCGAGCTATGTGGATTTGAACACTATAGTAAATTAGTCAGATTATACCCCTTATTTATCGCCTGGCACAACTCGTAGAGAATACAGGTTTATGCAACTTATTCACAAAGATGGGCCACTGTTATGTCACCAGGAGAGGAGGTGGGCTGGCCCCACAGCTAGGGAGTGAGGGCCGATGAGGCTCTGCATACACTCCTGGAAAGGACTGGGTTGCCTTCTTCGTCGTCTGCGAGAGGCCAGGGCGGGAGTGATTGAAGGGAAGAGGGAGGAATGGGGCCGTCTGCAGCTGAGCACCAGCAGAAAGCCACACAGCCACAAAAACAATGTCATAAATGCCAAAGAATTAACACAATACTGTGACAGTCATGCAGAGAAATAATGGAAGATTGTGGAAAATCCAGATGTCAGGGGAAAAAAAAAAAACTCTTAAGCACTAAATAACTCTTGAGTTAGGAGAGAAATCACAAAGAAATTATTATAAAATATTTAAAACACTTCATGCTAGGAATTGTAGGGCGTACCTAGACCAGTGCCCACAACAATATCTGTAGCTATAAAGATATTTAAAACCAAAGGGGGCTGGAGAGATGGCTCAGTGGTTAAGAGCACTTGATGCTCTTGCAGAGGACCTGGGATCCGATCCCAGCACCCACACGGTGGCTCACAGCCATCCATAACTCAAATGCTCTCTCTGTTCTCTGTGGATACCAGCCATGCACATGGTGCACATACATACACAGGGAAAACATATGCACACATATGAATAAAATGAACAAATCCTTAAAATTTTTAATGAACTCAAGAGATTTTACAAAGCTATATATGGGCTAATAATAAGGGGGAAAGAATACTGCAAACATCAGAGAAATGTGGAAAACCTTAGTGAGCAGAGGAGAGTCTGTGCAGCCTCTGTGTTCCTTTCATGTTACTGTGACCAGATACCTAGCAAGCAGAACGTTAAGGAAGGGTGGGTTTATTTGGCTCATGGTTCCAGGAGACACACATCATGACGGGCAAGGCACGGCGGCCGGCGGGGCCTGCTGTGAGGTAGGAGTATGGCCGAGAGCCTAGGATCTCCCGGAGCTGGAGTTACTGGGGTGGGGGTGGGGGGGAGTTACTTAAGGTGGGGTCTGGGACCCAAACTCTCATCCTCTGCAAGAGCAGAACAGACTTTTAACCACCGGGCCATCTCCCCAACCATCTGGACAGCTGGTGCACATACATAATTCCAGCACTGAGTGACTGACACAGGAGAACCAAGAGTTCTAGGCCACCCTGTGCTGTTTAGTGAAGCCATGAAGCTCAAGAAGAAGGAAGACCAAAGTGTGGGTGCTTTGGTTTTCCTGAGATGGGGAACAAAATACTCACAGGAGCAAACATGGAGATAAACTGTAGAGCAGAGACTGAAAGAAAGGCCATCCAGACTGTGCCACCTAGGGATTCATCCCATATACAGTCACCAAACCCTGACCCTATTGTAGATGCCAAGAAATGCTTGCTGAAAGAAGCCTGATATGGCTGTCTCCTGAGAGGCCCTGCCAGAGCCTTACAAATACAGGGGTGGATGTTTGCAGCCAACCATTGCACTGAGTGCAGGGTCCCCAATGGAGGAGTTAGCGAAAGGACTGAAGGAGCTGAAGGGGTTTGCAACCCCATAGGAAGAACAACATCAACCAACCAGACCCCCCAGAGCTCCAGGGACTAAGCCATCAACCAAGGAGTACACATGGCTCCAGCTTCATATGTAGCAGAGGATGGCCTTGTCAGGCATCAATGGGAGGAGAGGTTCTTGGTCCTATGAGGGCTCAACAGATGCCCCAGTGTAAGGGAATGGAGGGCAGGGAGGTGGGAATCGGGTGGGTGGAGGAACACCCTCATAGAAAGAAGGGGAGGAGCCGGGCGTGGTGGTGCACGCCTGTAATCCCAGCACTTGGGAGGCAGAGGCAGGCAGATTTCTGAGTTCAAGGCCATCCTGGTCTACAGAGTGAGTTTCAGGACATCCAGGACTACACAGAGAAACCCTGTCTCAAAAAACCAAACCAAACCAAACCAAACCAAACCAAACCAAACCAAACCAAAACAAAACAAAACAAAACAAAACAAAACAAAACAAAAACAAAAAACAACCCCCCAAAAAACCAAAAACCACCACCACCACCACCAACAACAACAACAAAAAAAAAGAAACAAGGGGAGGGAGGATGGCATAGGGGGTTTCCAGGAGGGGGGAAAACCGGAAAAGGGGATAACATTTGAGACGTAAATAAAGAAAGTATCCAATAAAAAATAAATATGTTTAAAAAAATGTATCTGTGAACTGTTATCTGACAAGGAATTAATATCTAAAGTATATGAAGAAAATTACTCAGTAGAAAGAAAGAGAATAATGTGACTTTAAAACATGTATAGGGGACCAGCATGCTGACTCAGTAGGTAAAGACACTGGCCACTGAGCCTGACGACTTGACTTCGACCCCCAGGACCCACATGGTGTAAGGAGAGCACCAGCTTCAGCAAGTTGTGTTCTGACCTCCACACCTGACGATGTCACATGTGTGCCCTCATACACATACATGTACATTGTGCACATACTAAATAAGTAAACAAATAAGTATGAAAGGATATTTTTAAATGTCTAAAGTATCTGGGAATATATATTTCTCAAGATAAGTTGCATTAATAGCCAGCAGATGTATGGTAAATCCTCAAAATCCCTCATCACAGGACGCTGCAAGGTGAAACAGCCAGGGTGACCATCCACTCTTTGAACGATCTTTGTGAAGAGAGCCGGAGTCGGTCACATCGGTACAGTGGCCCTCACGTCTTAGTTACTTTTCTATCGCTGTGACAAGGCGCCATGGCTGGGGCAATTTTTAGATGAAAGCATCTCATGGGGACTCACATTTCAGACAGTGCCGGACACATGGTGGCAGAGAGGAAGTCAGGAAGTCAGGAAGTGGCCCTAGAGCAGCAGCTGACAGCTTACATTCTTGATCCCTGGGCAGGAGACAGAAAGAGTTATCTGGGAATAGCCTGGACTTTTAGAACCTCAAAGCCCACCCCTAGTGACATACCTCTGAAGTAGAAGCTTAAGGGTTCTTTGGAAAGTTGGTTGGATGGTGTTTTGCTAGGCCAAACACATGAAGGGATGTTTGGCTGAAGCAGACACAGGAGAGAGGATGTTCAGCTAAAGCAAGTACATGAAAAGACACGTGGTGAGGGATTTTTGCTAACAACACGCGTGTATTGGTCCGCCTTACATGCATAGCTGAGCTGCATTTGTTGGGGCTCCATAGAGAGAAACGCACCAAAAAACTTCTGGTGGTGTGCTGCAGTTTCTTGTTGCTTCTGCTGACTCAGGTTGATCAGCAGAGTGACAGTTGTTGACAGAGTTGATCAGCTGAGACAGATATATGTGCTGATGAGACACATGATGAGACAAGACCCATGGAGGACACATGGTGTTTGGAGGGATATAAATAGCACTCAAAGGGCAGTGGAGACAGAGCTAGGCTTGCTTACAGAGCTAAGCTGTGCAACGCTTGTGGATTGTGTGGTTTTCGCTGATCTTTGATTCCCTGAGAGAGACAGAGCTGAGGACTTCTGGTGTCCCTCCTGCTGACTTGTGCAGAAGCTGAAGTCTGGCTGTCTCTGTTAGGTAGTGCCACTGCTGCTGATCCGTTTTTGCTATCCTGACTCTACCAAACTGGACAATTTATGTATCCATGAAGTGTTTGTGAGTGGATGGAGCTGCTGCTGCTGACCTGAGAACTGAACTGCCAATTTCCACACAACACAGATGGGAGTTGCTCCCAAGAACCTTTCTAAACAGGTCCACTTCCCCTGTATCCTTTCTTTTCCCACTGCCTCTGGTGGGTGGTGGGCTAAAGGGAGGTTAAAGCATTTAAGAACCATCATTAAAAATAGGTTTTGAAAAAAAAAACCTTACATACCTCCTTCAACAAGACCATACCTCCTAATCCTTCCCAAACAGTTCTATCAACTGGGGAGGTGACCAAATAGTCAAATAATAATCTGATGAGGTCACCTTGAAACCCACCACACTTTGAAAAATAAAAATATAACTACCACATGGCCCAGCCAGCTCACTTCCAGGCTTTATGTCCAGATGAAATGAAGTCAGTGACACCTCCCCTTTTACACTCTTTACAGGACTGTCACAACATCCAGGATATGAACTCACCCTAAATGTCTATTAGTAGATAAATGGACAAAAATGTAATACACAGACAGTAGAACACTACACAGTTTTTTAAAAAGTTGTTTTTAATGTGCATTGATGTTTTGCCTGCATGTATGTCTATGTGACGGAGTTGGATCCACTGGAACTTGAGTTACAGACACGTGTGAGCTGCCTGTGAGTGATAGGAATCGAGCCTGGGTCCTCTGGAAGACCAGGCAGTGATCTCAACCCCTGAGTCATCTCTCCAGCACCCCACTACACAGTCTTCAAAAGAAAAGGTCTGTGTAGGCTCTTTGTGACAGTATGGATGACCTTGGGGACATCAGGTTGAAATGAATGGACCAGTTGCCCAAAGACAAATGATTCATGATCTTACACATGAAATCTAAAACAGCCAAACTCACAAAAGCAGAATGTATGAAGGGGTGACCAGGGCTGGGCCTGGAGTGAGAAAAATGATGGTTAAAAGATATAAGATTTCAGTTAGGTAGAAAGAAGTCTAAGCTACATGTGTACAACGGGGCAGAAATAGAAGATAGCAATGCATTCTTTAAAAATGGCAGAGTGTTGGACTGGAGTGTTGGCTCAGCGGTTAAGAGCACTGACTGCTTCTTCTGAAGGTCCTGAGTTCAATTCCCAGCAACCACATGGTGACTCACAGCCATCTGTAATGAGATCTGATGCTCTCTTGTGGTGTGTCTGAAGACAGCTACAGTGTACTTAACATACATGAAATAAATAAATCGTTTTTTAAAAAATGGCAGAGTGGCTGGGAGTGATGGTGAACACCTTTAATCCCAGCACTTGGGAAGCAGAGGCAGGTGAACCTTTGAGGCCAGACTGGTCTACATAGTGAGTTCCAGGACAGCCAGAAATACATAGTGAGACCCTGTATCAAAGACCCACTCCCCCACAAAAGGAAAAGAACAAACAAAAGTGGCAGAATGGATTTTAAGTGTCAGTCCATGAGGATATTCAGCGTGTTATTCAGTTATTAATATGTTGTTTACAATTTATATATGTTTCACATTATGCTCTGCCTTGTTTTGGAGACACATCCTCATGTATCTTAGGATAGCCTCAAACTCACTGTGAGGCTGAGGATAACCTTGAACTTCCTCCTATCTTCATTTCCTGAGTGCTGTGATGACATGTGAACACACCATGCCGCATTTCATGTGAGCTTAAGTCCAGAGCTTTGAGCACGCCCAACATTCAGGCAAGGGATTCTTATCACCCAGGCTGCAGCCAGCCCCTCAGATCCTGTATGTATGATGAATACACAGCATTTATGGATAGTTAAAATTTTAATTTTCATTTCTGCCTATGTATTTGCTTTTGTGTGTATGCATGTATGTGCACACATATTATCAAGTGTGTATGGAGGTCCAGGTAGCATGCTGGAGTCATCGTTCTCTCCTTACACCATGTGGGTCCTGGGATCAAATTCAGTTCACTAGGCTTAGCAAAGTATCTTTACCTGCCGTGGAGGTTTGAATAAAAGTGTCCCACATAGGCCCACAGGGAGTGGCACTTTTAGGAGGCGTGTCCTTATTGGAGTAGGTGTTGAAGGAAGTGTGACACCCAGAGGTGGGCTCTGAGGTTTCAGAAACCCAAGCCAGGCCTAGTGGCTCACTGTCTCTTCTTGCTGCCTGGAGATCCAGATGTAGAGGTCTCAGCTACCTCTCCAGCACCGTGTCTGACTGCGTGCTACCCTGCTTCATGCCATGGCGATAATGGACTGAAAACCTCTGAAACTGTAAGCCAGTTACAATGAAATGTTTTCCTTTATAAGAGTTCCATGGTCGACAGTCCGATGCCATGAGACCCCTGGGTGAGCAGATCATGCCTGAGACGATCCCCAAGTCTGGCATCATGGGTCCCTGGCAGGGAACTAGCCTGAGATGACCCCCGCCTGGTGCCACACAGACCCTGTTCAGGACATAACACTCCTGGGACCACTCCTGAGATGACTTCAGACACCCAGAGGCCTGGGACACCACGAAGATGAACAAGTAAGTGGTGGAGAGATGGAAGAGAAAGAGAAGCAGAAGGATGTGGGCACTGTGAAGAACTGGAGACTCGAGGGTAGTGAGGAGCAGCCAGATGTGAGTGGCTGGTGATGGTTCTGACATGTGCTGCCACCTAACGCAATGTCTGGGCTCGTGGCCCTGCAGCTTTGGGGGTCTGTTACCACCAAAGGCCAGGTAGACATCCCCTATCTGAGATGTGCCTGGGGCCATGTTGATGTCTGGTCATGTTGCTGTCTGGACATGTTGCTGTCTGGACATGCTGATGTCTGGACATGTTGCTGTCTGGACATGTTGCTGTCTGGACATGTTGCTGTCTGGACATGTTGATGTCTGGACATGTTGATGTCTGGACATGTTGATGTCTGGACATGCTGATGTCTGGACATGTTGCTGTCTGGACATGTTGCTGTCTGGACATGTTGATGTCTGGACATGCTGATGTCTGGACATGCTGATGTCTGGTAGGCTGTGCAGAGCTCACATGACGCCTTGCCTTGGCATCTTGAGAGAGCAGGTTTATAGGGATGTCTTAGTCAGGGTTTCTATTCCTGCACAAACATCATGACCAAGAAGCAAGTTGGGGAGGAAAGGGTTTATTCAGCTTACACTTCCACATTGCTATTTATCATCAAAGGAAGTCAGGACTGGAACTCAAGCAGGTCAGGAAGCAGGAGCTGATGCAGAGGCCATGGAGGGATATTTCTCACTGGCTTGCTTCCCCTGACTTGCTCAGCCTTGGTTTTATAGAACCCAAGACTGCTAGACCAGAGGTGGCACCACCCACAAGGGGCCCTCCCCACCTTGATCACTAATTGAGAAATTGCCTCACAGCTGTATCTCATGGAGGCACTTCCCCAACCGAAGCCCTTTGCTCCATGATAACTCTAGCCTGTGACAAGTTGACACACAAAACCAGCCAGTACAAGGGGTGAGAGCAGGTATCCCACCCCTCGACAGCTGTACTTGGGAGAGTGGGACACAGCACCTTGCCCAGGAAGCACAGTAGAGCTGGCCCTGGTTAAGGGAGTTGCTGGTGAGCAGGCCCTGAGGGTGTGAGCACGGAAGAGCCCTGTCACTCATCCGAAGAGATGTCCTTCTCCCACCTCGCCCCACGCCATCTGCTGCAAGTGGGAGAACTGGCCCTGAAGTCATGAGAACAGGAAAGTGGTTCCTGCTCCTCACTGGGAACACTCAGGAGAGTGGGCCCTGTGCCTCGCCTGGATAGCACAGCAAAGCTGACCCTGGTGCTTGGGTGGGGGTGTGGCACAGGTGAGCAGTCCCGAGGGTATAAGCATGGGAGAGCTGGACCCACCCCTTGTATGCTATGTGGTGGCATGGGAGAGGGAGAGATGGCCTCCGCCATTGCCCCCATTACTCCCACCACCTGCAGCAGGCTGGAGAGCTGACCCTGAAGGGCTGGCTTTGCTCCTTGCCAGTTGCAGCATTGGGTGAGCTAGCTGGGGCAGTGCTGGAGGAGAACCTGCCCCGGGTGTGGGTGCAAGACAGCTAATAGGGAGGCCAGCTCAGCTGCCACCGAGGCCCAGACGCAGGGCGTTGAGTTGGTCTCGCCCAACATCTACCCAATCTATGAACTTCTGGAGAGTGTGAAGGAGCCAGTCCTACAGATTCAAAGCTGCAGGATCTCCACAGCACAGGGCAGCAATGTGATATATCCGACAGGAGTCCCAGTGAGGGTTGATAGGGTAGCAGAAACCACAGGCCTCCAACCAGACCAACAACTCACTGCAATAAAACATTTGTAAGTAAAGGAGTGTGGACAAAAGAGTGTACTGTGGGACACACTGGGACACTACAGCTTCCATGAGGTGTGTGTGTGTGTGTGTGTGTGTGTGTGTGTGTGGTGTGTGTGTGTGTGTGTGTGTGTGTGTGTGTGTGTGTGTATGGTGTGTGTGTGTGTATGTGTGGTGTGTGTGTGTGTGGTGTGTGTGTGGTGTGTGTGTGGTGTGTGTGTGTGTGTGTGTGTGTGTGTGTGTGTTCCTTTTGCGGAGGAGGTTGCAAGAGTGAGGGGTGGATATGAAGGGACAAAGAAATGAGTGAGATTGGAGTGCATGATGTGAATCGCACAGTCAATAAAAAGTAAAAATTAAAAATAAAGAGTTGCTGTGGTCATGATGTCTCTTCACAGCAATAGACACCTATGTAAGACACCTGCTGAGCCATCTTTCCAACCCGAAAAAGTAACTAACTCTAAAAATTGAAAAAAATAAGTAGGCCCATGTCTGCTCTCTTTCAATGAAGACGGACCTTAGGGACAGGCTGGTTTGTACCAGGTTAAATGGTGGTGGATGCCACACGAGGGACCAGAGACAGCACATATGTCTGCCGGCCTGATTTTCTCCAGTCTGTGGCTCTGGGGTCAGTGAGGACTGAAAAGCTCAAGACGGTCCTGTAGAGTGGCCACACCTGCAGGGCCTTGTGCTGTAGTCCAGCTGAGCACCTGACCTAAGTATTGGCCATGGTCACATGACTGGCTTTCCCTGGAGACTCAGGTAAGCTAAGTAACCTGTGGCTGCTTCCAGAGGGGGATGCTCTCTCTCCCTGAGCGAAGGGCTCCTTTTCTGGGTCCTCCTGGAAGTCCTGGTGCTCAGACACAAAGGCAGATGGAGACGCTTGCTTGGGAGCAAAGATGATTTGTTACACAGTCATGAAAACTATAACAAACAACACTGGGCAGTTCCCTCACCTGGAAAAGCAAAGACAGAGTCCCTACCTCAGGCCATATACAAAGGGAAGCCCAAATGTAAGGGGGTCAGAGACCTGAGTACTGGGTAATGGTGAAACCGCGGGTTGGGAGGACCAGGTGCTAGGGAATTTCTCTGTGACCTTGGAAGAAAGGATTTCTCACACAAGACCCAAGAGAACAAATCATAAGGTGAAGAATGGATGGATTTGATGGTATCAAAATGAAGGATTCTGCTCGATAAAGAATTCAATAGACCATGTTAACAAATGGGCAGTGGGCTAACAGATGGTATTCACGGCATCTGAACCTCACGAGGGATTGATAGAATACACAAGAACCCACCACCAATCACCGTGAGAATGACAAGGCTCCCAAAAGAAAAATGGGCAGAAGCCGGGAACTGGTGACTCCCCAGGAGAACCCCAATAAGCCAAGTGGCATGGAGTCCCTTGGGATCTCCAGTGGTCAGAGGACCCGGACAGAAGGGTATATACTCTGCGGGTGTCAGATGAGCAAAAATTACAACACCGAACAGTTCCAAGGTGCAGGCAAGAGATGTTGTCTAGCCCTCGAGGACACTATGCAAAGCCACCTAGTGGCAGGGTCTGGGTTCCAGGTGCCCGCTGAGCAGCCAGCGTGACAGGGGATGTTCTCCCTACTTGCAGGTGTGGGCAGGAGGCAGAGTAAGCCTGGCTGGGGGCAGAGGGCATGGCAGGAGCTCGGAGCCAAGTGTGGTCCATACGAGGATCACCCTGGCAGTGACCTGGAGAAACATCCGAGTGTGGTAACACTAGTGTCTGAGACAGGGGCGTGGAGTTGACTAGTGGCTGTGGGTTTCAGTGATGCTCCATGCTCCACACATGTTCAAGAGAGGCTGACCCTGGCACTTAGAACCTGGGAGGCCGAACCCAGGCTGCTGCTGGCGCCCATGTCTGAGTGAGAGAGGTAGGCGTTATCCAGGGCACCTCGAGGTACATCTTTAGAATCATGCAGCATCTAAGCTCCCTGTCTGGCCCTTGCCCTATAGCTCTCTCCTTCGTGTGACCAGGCTCCCTGGTTCTCTCGCTTCTTTGGCTATCCCTTGCCCCCTGAGGATTTCCTGCAGGCCTTTCAGGGTCTCCATGATCCCCAGGGTCCCCACGGAGCACACACTCCGTCCTCCTTGTTCCAATAGCACACGGACTACGGCTTTGTCTAAGCTCCTAAGCGGCACCCAGCAGACCTGGCCCACTGATGGGCTGAGGGTTAAGTCCCGAGGCTGAGCAAGCATCCCTGTGTGCCAGTGCTGTTTCTGCGCAGTCCTCGGATGAGAAGCCTCAAGCTGAGGTCTGGCCCTGCAGGCAGAACCAGCTCCTGCTCTATGGTCTCTGCCTCAAGGGTTAACCTGAGGACAGTGGAGAAAAAAGAGCTGGGAACAGTACTGTGGGGTGTCCACTCAGCAATCTGCCCTGCCCTGGCATGGGGGAGCCACAACTCCAAAGAGGTTGCTTATGCTGAATTGATTAATGGAATCCTGACTGGAATATCGGTGACAAGAAAGTGTGGTAGACGCGCACCTTTAACTACAGCATTCAGAAGCAGAAGCAAGGAGACCTCTGGGAGTTCAAGGCCAGCCTGGATTACATAGTGAATTCCAGGGCAGTCAGGGCTAGGTAGAGACCCTGCCTCAAAAAACAAAAACACAAAAACAAAAGAGAACAAAACAAATGAGCAAACAAACAAAAAACACCCCCACACAAAGAATGTGGTAAAGAGCTGAGTTTGTGTGCTGGAACCTGCCGGAACCTCCCAGAATGGACACAGATGATGAAGATATTTGTGCCCCACGTAAATGGCCACCGGGGCACTCACTGCACAGCCTCTCAGCGCTCAGGCAGACCAGCCTGGCTCCCGATGCGGTCCCCCAGCCACTCCTGTAGTCTTTTGCAGGCTCTGTGATCAGACAGCAGAGGGGCTTAGCGGCGGTTGGGTGGGGCCTGGCTCAGTGCACACTCACAGTGACTTCTTCACAAGACTGAGACAGCAGCCATCTGGTGGCAGGTGGGAAAATGAAAGATCTTGTCACAGAGGACATACGACAGACAGCTACATAGATGTCCTTGCACCAGAACTGCTGCACTGGTTGTGGCGTGTGTCCCCATCCTCACGCCTCTCCCCCAGATGGAAGCGCCCTCCAGTGGTGGGCCTGGTTCCTAGCAGGCGCATGTCACAGAAGGCCATAGACCTATATGGTCTGACCATGATCTCTGCATCTCTGTCATCACTTGAGGCAGCTGGCCTGCTTGGGAGGTGGCTTGGTTCTGAGCCTACCGGGAGACACTCTGGGAAGACACAGGGGGAAGTCTAGGCTGCTGCTTTCCCAGTCAAGGCTGCAACATTTAAGACCAGGGGTCCCAAGTCAGAGCCATGTCTCCAGTATGGTCTGTGTTGTCCTAACCTGGCACTGTGCTTTCTTCTTAAAGAGGCAGCAGATGTGACTTCTGTCTTTTACTTTCAAAGACTATCTGAACATACCCTAGACACCGATCCTTTGATGAGTGCAGATGTGCCGGGCCTGACATCTGCTGGGAAACACCCCTCAGAAGAGCTCCAGCACACTGGTCAACTGTTGCTTAGTTGTTGCACGACTGAGACATGGAGCACTCGACAGGTGTCCATCATTCCAGTCCCCTCTGACCAACACAGGGTGGGAGTGTCGTGGACTCTGGACTGGACCATCTCAATGGTATACTGCTATCCTCTCTCCTTCCGGTAGGATCAGATGCCTTGCACCAAGGGCAAGCTGTCTTTGAAGGGCAGACACCCCACCCCCATGCACGTGGGTGTCAATGTCACCACATACTACCAGCACCAAAAGGCTGAGTCCCCAGAGAGATGGATTGCAAATCCCTGTTTCCACAAGATAAACATGTGTCCTACCTGGACCACCGTGGCTCCTGCCTTGAATGTGGTCACAATCTACCTAGGCCTTTTGTCTATTGGTCTTTAAAGTGTTTGTCCCTCTCCCAGGGTATGGTTTGCCGAGTGAGAGGTGTAGATCCTTTGGTGAAGGAACGGAATCAGGCCGCAGAAGAAGTCTCTTCCTCTTGTGATGGCTTGGGTTTGAACAACAGACTCCTGTGTCTGAACTTTCGGTTCCTAGCTGGTGGCCCAGTTTGAAGGGAGTGGAGCCTTTGGTATCAGGAGCCCAGTTTTAAAAAATGGTCTTTGGAGACAGGCTTTGGAGGTAATAGCTACTTCTTATTCTGATCTGAGCTCTATGCTTCCTGGTTGGTGTCTTGTATGAAGGCACTGCTACATCCCACTTCTACAGCCAAAGTTGCTCCAGCCACCCTGCCTGTCCTCAACCTGGGGTGAATCCTCTTCCCCTGACTTTCTGTCTCTCAGGAACAACCTTGCAGCAATGAGAAAATAATGGACACACCCTGGGACCTGCCTCCCTGCAGCCCGCAGCCTACATTTGACCATGGCTTAGGCCTGGGCAGGATCCTTGGCCCCAGAGCGCACCCGCTGTTGGCTTGTTCTGGCAATGCAGGGGGAGCAACACCCTTGGCAGCCCCTGGGGCTGCCGTACGTGTTTGTCCATCTTCTCCAGGGTGTCCCCCCCAGTGGCGGCTCCCCAGTTTACCTGCACTGCAGACCTGTTCCCCCTCATGTGATGGACAAAGAGTCTCCTGGCCTCTCTGAATCACGGGCGGGGTTCCAGTGGCCGTGTCACTCCCGGGAAGTCCATCTTCGCCACGGCTTCTCCTGTCACCAGTCTGGATCTTAGTGATTCTGAGAAGGGGACCAACCAAACTGGTGATGTGCCTTCAGGATGTTGCTTTGGATTGACAGCTGCCTGGGGGCAAGGGTCGTAGGAGCTGAGCTGTGAGAGGTCTTGGCAAAGCTCAGGTTGCCTTGAGGCCCTGGGCTGGGTGACTCTGCAGCCGACCCCACCGTGGCCTTTCAGTGCTCACACGCTTGTCATTGGGTGTTCCTAGGGCATAGCCCCGGGTGAGGGTTTTCTCTGAAACCAACGCCAGCCTCCACAGGGAGTCTCTGCTGGGGCACAGCTTCTGTTCTTTATGGCCAAGCATCATAGAAGCCACCTGGGCAGTGCATGTGTGTCTGTCCTGCTTGCCTGTTTGGCCATGGTGAAGGAGCCTCTTCCTGGCGATGTGCAGGGCTGAGGCTTGGCAAGGGTACGAGCTGTGTAAATTCTGACTCCTCAGTCCTTCATGCTGAGTACCACATCACAGGCTCCGAGGAGGTGATGGCTGCGAGCCTTGTGTCCTCTTCTGCCTCACTGGCTCATAGAGTAGGCCACTGCGATGGACAGTGGACAGTCACACGCAACATCATGGAGCTGCTTTCCTGCCTCTTGGCCAGCCGAGGGGGTTGAACTGTTCTCTCCTGCGCTGCCTTCCAGCTCTCTCGGTCAGTCACAACAACAATGCACAAGACTAGAACAAAACTCAGGCTGGACTGGGAGAAGATCATTGGCAAAATGTTTGGAGAAAATTCAACACTTATAATTTATTTTGATCGTTTTCTTCTGCTTCTCCTGGGAGGAGTAGGGCTCTGACACTCCGGACTGAGCCCACCATGCAGACTGTGCTCTGGGCAGGATGATACCTTCAGTGGAGGCCGTGTGCCGTCAGGGGTGTTGTCTGCCCCATGGAGATGTGCTGCCACCCGTCACACTGGCCTCAGCCTCTGGCTGTGAGCTGGCTTCTCAGCCCTGTAGTCCTCCTCCGGTCCCTGGAGGCTTCCCATGCCTCTAGTTAGAAGCATGTTCTCCCTGCTCAGACCCTTGCATAAGGCTGTGGGGCTGGGGTCCCCAGGGCAGGGACAGATGTCTCCTCAGTCCCAGAACGGATAGCTGTGCCCCAGAGGTCCTAGCCAGGGTGACTGCCCTCCTGCCTGGTCTGGCATGTGGTGTCTAAGGGTTTGATTTGGCTTCAGCTCCTCAGGCGCAAGCGGCTGGAGCCCATTCACACTCCATCATCGGAGGATGACAGCGGGAACAGTGGGAGTTCATTACAGGGGCCATGAATTGTTGGAGGTAATTTAGATTACAATTTAAAGTTTAATTTAAAAATCTATCAACAAATGTGAAAGTACTCGAGGAACATTTTAAAATGCACTTTAATCTCACCAGCACAAATAGCTTTTCGGGGCTCTAAACATCATCACCTGGAAAAACAGTAAAACTTTACTGCATCTTTAATTAAATTACAAACACAAAGGATAATTAACTTTTTTATTTTTATTTTATTCGTGCCATTGTTTCTCCTCGGAGTCAATATCTTCCAGCTGCAGGAGCGGCTGTTATGAGGAAGTTTACAGCCTCGAGGCCCTGATGTGATGGGCTGTGGGATGGATGGCCCCGCCACACGGGGTGGGGGCCAAGCCCTTGCAGGAAGCCAAGGCTCTGCCCTCAATGTCCCCTCCCCAATAGCACATCTAATCACAGGTGCCGGTGAAACCATGATCTGGGGGCACAAGGAGTTACCGAGTCTCCCCAGTCCTGACCCCCAGCTTGCTCCTGTGGTGACAGGAGTCATCTTGGGGCCGTGTGGAAATCACTCTTTTTCTGTTTTCTTTTTTCTTCTTTCTTTCTTTCTTTCTTTCTTTCTTTCTTTCTTTCTTTCTTTCTTCCTTCCTTCCTTCCTTCCTTCCTTCCTTCCTTGTGGTTTTTTTTGAGACAGGGTTTCTCTGTTTAGTCCTGGCTGTCCTGGAACTCTGTAGACCAGGCTGGCCTCGAACTCAGAAATCTGCCTGCCTCTGCCTTCCAAGTGCTGGGATTAAAGGCTGCGCCACCACTGCCCGGCTGGAAATCACTCTTGCGTGCTGTACATTTAGTCTATCCCAAGCCAGGTGATTGGCCACCTGGGTCAAAACAACACTCGAAGTGACTCTTAGAGATGCTGCCCCTTATAAGGCATGGGAAACTAGGGTGGCCCACGGCTGGCAGTCAGCCACGGTCTCAAAGCCAGCACATTGCTGGGAGCACTCAGTTCAGGTATGAGTATGAACTGCCTTCTCCTCACACTGGCTCGAGTGCAGACTACATTCCTCCATGCTGGCTGAGCAGTGCGGCCGAGCATCTCAGCACGCAGGCTGAAGGGTGGTGTGGACTGCGCCCCTCTGTGCTGGCTGAGGGGCTAGCTCAGATCCCTCCTCAAGGGCACGTGTGGTGCTGAGCAGGGCCCAGATTTGCCACCAGGGGGCCCCCTACAGACGTGGCACTGTGTGAGCCACTGGCTAAGACAAGCTTTTGGTGATGATGAATCTTGGTGGGCATACCAGGCAGGGAGGCAGGGTGGCGGGGCGACAGGGTGGCAGGGCAGAGGCAGGTGCAGCAGCTGGAACTGGATGAAGTAGCGTGCCCATGAGGATAGAAGCTCCTGGGCTAGCGTTTCCTTGAGGGCCACCCTGTGCCTCAGTTACCTCCCTTTTCCTCCCCTCTGCTATCCTTTCCTTCCTGGAGCTGTGCTGGGGACTTCCCTGCTGTGTCTGTGCTTTGTAGGACCTGGCAGGTTGGTGGCAGTGCCACCTGGCAACAGGAGGGTCCTGGGCTGCCCCAAAGTACTATTCCAGGTTTTCCTAGAAGCCCTGTCTATGTGTTTCTAGAGCCTGTGTCCCCAAACAGGTCCTTAGGTCCCCAGGACCCCACCTCCTGCCCCACATGCTTCTGTGGGGCTTCTACATTGTCCCTTCCACATCCGGCCACACACCCAATCACACTTGTGCATGCACACTCGTAGGAGCCGCCGTCCTCAGACCACCACCTGCCTCTTTGACGGTTACCCACCCCCCACCCCTGGCTCTGGCATGGGAGACAGAGGGGTGCTGGCCACATGGGTGTGCAGTTTTAGTGTGTTGGCTGCTTAATTATTGGTTAATCTAGCAATTTAGCATGCTTCATTTAATTCTAATTAGGAGAATTAATAGGCAGGCGATGGCGGCTTCAACGGACTGGCACAAAACAAAACCGCCGGGGACCCTTTCTGTTGGGGTGGTGTCCAGGGGCTTGGCATCTCTAGAGATGTTGGAGGGGGTGGGCCGATTTGTGGGTCCCTGAAGGTCACAATGCAGTAGAGTGTCCTGGGTGGGTGGAAGTGCTCGGAGATAGAGCTATGATCTTGGAGGTAGGAGCAGACAGGCCTAGGTGACTTCTAGTACCCAGGAGTGGCTAAGGGGAGGGGTAGCTGAACCCCTAGGACAGCCTTCGGCCCCCCAGTTCCCTGTGCTGCCTCCCTGTGCTGCCTGGTGTGTTTGTCTCTGCTCATCAGGCCGGCTCCCTGACAAGGCCCCGACATTGGACAAGGCTGTTCCTCTAATTAAGGTGCTAATTGAATTAAATGGCTGCGGTAATGAGCAGATGAGCGGCATAAAAAGTAAAGAGTCAGATAGGCCAATTAACAAGAGCGAGCACAATTATAACACTGGCTACGCGCCCCGGCTCCAGCATTGTTAATTGTTACCGGGGGATTTATGGTAATTGGCCCCACAACAGGCAGCAGCCAAACCTGCCCAGGGCCGGTAATTAAAAAATGATATTCTACACCAATGCCGGATGGGCTAATTAGGCCTTGATTTACATAAAGGTCTGTGAGGAGGCCTGAGCCACCTTACCTAGCAGGCTGTGGGGGCCAGTCTGGCCAGCCTCAAAGGCAGCCAGACAAGGCAGTGGGAGCCCCCTGCAGGCCATGTGGTGGCACAGCCAGTGCTGGCCTCTGGGACTTCAGGCCACCATCAGCTAACCGGGACACTCTCACCACCACCTCCTAAACCAGAAGGCCACAGCGTACGACCAGAACAAACTCAGGAGCCCAGTATCCAACCCTCAGCCCAGACCACATGTCGTGTAACACTTTTCCTCCCTTTCATCCTACTGTCGAAGCTCTTTAAACGGGAAGGTAAACAACTGAAAATATCTTCAGGAAGTCCCCGAAACTGACCAGATTCAAGAGGCCCCTCCCTACCAGAGCTAGGATGCTGAGCTGAGACCAGACCAGACCAGCTGCCCAGAAGAAGCAGAGACTGGCTGAGCTGCTGGGAAGAGGTTTAGATCAACTGAGGCACCCCGAAAGGACACCCTCGGAGCTGGTGACAGCTGCCTGCGGGCTGGGCAGTGTGTGCTCAGGTTCCCAGCTTGGTGGTGCCAGCTGAGGTTGGCTTTGGTGATGTGGTCATCCTCGAGTCATGTCTGCCTTGTAAGTAATCCCTCACCTTTGTTTCTGTAAGTGATAAGACTCACTGGGTCACCAAACTGGCTTTAATGGTATTCGTACCATGGCCTGTCACGGGTTTCCCATCGGGGGCGAGTAGACCTGTGTTTGTGGCTTCTCAGGAAAGGTTTTGTCACACAACACCCTGTCTGACAAACGGGGTCCACATCCACTGTGTAAGCTCTGTCCGCCATCTGGGGAGTAGAGGTCCAGGCACAAAGGCCCCTTAGCCTGGGACCTAAACACTCTGTGGTCGTGGCCCCCTATAGGGCTAAGGCACCTCCTCTTCACTTCTTACAGAGTAGCTCCAGGGAGTTCCCCTGGACCTTGGTAAATGCCAAGGTCCTGGAGCACGTGGCCCATTGAACTGTGCTGAGCCTGGTCCCTTCCTGATTCAGCAGCCCAGACCCGACTGAGAGTGGATGGGCCCCCACCATACTGCCTTAGTTACAGGGACCAGAGAAACACATATACAGACCAACTGAGAGATGGAAGGAGGTAGCCGGACAGAGACTCAGAAAGAGGCTGGTTGGGCCCCCCTGGAAGGCAGCAAGAACGTGGAGGAGTTCACTCATCTACCCTATGGCTGCCTGCTGACTCTTGGTTCCTGTTAGGACTGGTTCTATTTTAGCAAACCAGACTTGGCATCTACCCCCCCCTGCCCCCAACAACTCCCCAGACCACCCCCCCCCACTCCCCGTCACTACGATACCATCGTCTCTCAGTAACAGGGTCCTTATCCCTCCCCTGTTTCCCCACCCTGGGTACCAGTAGCGACACGCCCACCCCTGGAGAGTCCCCTCACCCCTCCAGTCTCCTATCAGCCCAAGGCCTCTGCCGTCTCCTCTAGCAGATTTACCGTAACATTCACACTCTGAACAGAAAACTCTGCCTCATTTACAAATGTAATTTCAATTGAGGGCGGCTCTCCAGCCTCCTTCCACTTGAGTCCCAATCGAGCCCCTTCTCGTGCTGATGGCATGATTAGACAGTGTGCGCGCCGCGGCAGATTAGTCAAGCGCGGCCCCGTAAATTGGGAAGGATGTTTTATCAGGACACGTCATGGTGCCGCAGGCAGCTATGGGGTGCTCCGGGCTGTCCCCTCAAATCACGGTTATGGAATAATTTAGCCCTCGATTCTCTGCGATTACTGCCGCCACTGATCATGCTGTCACGTTGCGAGTGAGCACTTCATCCCGCGTTTATTCATGCCAGATCTGTTTTGCTTTCGTAATGAGCACATATTACCCCGGCACAAAGAGGATGAAGGCGGCCGTGTGATAGATAGGCGCGAGATTAAATGGGATCTTTATGACTTCTGAAGCCATCAGTTCTGACTGTGCGATAAGACGAGTCGACTTGGGTCCTGATTTGCTCTTTATTGGAGCCAATATTAGCATGTGCTCACCGGTGCAGCGCTGATCAGACCCATTTAAGGTGGAGCCGAGGCTTGCGGTGTGGGACGCTGCTGCTGCAGCAGCGGTTACCAGCCCCGGAGGGAGCCTGTAGCCACGCCCAGGGGCTCAGCGCCCTTTGGACAGCAGGACTGCAGGGGGCCACGCGGGGCCTACCGGACCAGCCTTCGGATCTCACCATCCTCCAAGATGATCCTTTTTTTTTGGGGGGGGGGTCCCTTAGTAGCCATCTTGCTCCAACCTCATCTCTTAATGTACGCTAGCCCTAAAGGAGATTGGTTCCTTGGAACCCAAGGACCACCTGGCCGACTGTTGGACAGGTGACAGACCAGTGCAGCCTAGCACAGACTCAGTTGTAAGCATGAGATATCCTTCTACCTGGAGTTATGCATGGGGCCTATTTTCAGGCAAGACCCCAAGGCCCCAGGACACTGATGGGTGCTAGTCTCCAGTGCTCCCTGCAGAGGTCCTCCTACCCTTTTGTGTTCTTCCTCCTCCTCCCTTGCATCTGAACCTCAGGGACATCTTCCTCACGCCTTCTCCACTGTTTGGGATATGGGGAAGGTGTGTGTGTGTGTGTGTGTGTGTGTGTGTGTGTGTGTTGTCTTTGCCCCACTTTTTTGTGTCCCTGCCTGGGGCAGGATGAGATAGAATAGTGCAGAGTCCACAAGGCCATCCTCTGGGTCAGGGCCAGCCTGAGGGCCTGGAGATGGCTGGGATCCCACACCCACACAGCACCTGCCCAGCTGTACCCAGCCCCTCCTTCTGCCCTTCCTCTTCCTGGGAGCCAGCTGGCACACTGTGCTCAGGGTGGACTGCGCCACTGCTCAGGACAGAGTGGACGGGACCTGCAGCTGCACCTTTTCTTGCCTGAGATGCCCCTGGTCTCGCTTGTTGGGCTGTTATGTTACAGGCTCTGTGGTGAAGCCACCTGTCACCTGCCTCTCACTGTTTTTAACCTCTCTGCCAAGAGTGTTTGTTTGTTGTCCCAGAAGAAAATAGGGATGGTGGTCATTGTAGCCAAGGGGCTGGGCAGTTCATTCACATTCTGACCAGATCACCCCGGGCTCCTTGGCACAGCAGCCTAGACTCACCGTACCCCTGGGGATCATGACTGCAGGATCTTAAGAGAGGCCCTGGGACAGGTTGGGCTCAATGACTGTCTGTTCTGCAGGATCAGAGAAGACAGAGCAAGTGGGTCTAGAGGCCATCTCTGGGTGAAGAGTCCTGGGCCTCTTCACAGCAGAAGCCAAGAAACACCGTGGGGCTCGTGGGGTGGGCCCAGTGCCATGTGGAGTACTCCAGAGCACTGAGGGGTGTGGCTGCTGCCCACAAAACACTTGCAGCCAGGCTCAGTGCTGTCCTCAGTGGGAGACAAATACTAGACAAGCCCAAATGGCACTCAGGAGGCAGGGGCAGGTGGATTTCTATGAGTTCAGTGTTAGCCAAGGCTACACAGTGAGACACACCCCCATCTCGAAATACTAACCAAAACCTTATCAGAGAGGGAGGAGCTGGGGGAGGGAGAAGCTGAAAGGAGGAGCTAGGGATAGGGAAGGAGCTGAGGTGAGGAGGGGTAGGATGGGTTGGAGCTGAGGATGAGGGAGGAGTGGGGAATGAGGAAGATCTGGGGATGGGGGGGATCTAGGGATGAGGGGGATCTGGAGATGAACAGGAGCTGGAGTGGGGTGGCCTTGAAGTTGTTCTGACAGCCTGGGTGGGGAGGGAGAGGGGTGAGAAGCGTTTTCTTTTGAGGAGCTTCTGGGATTGTTGAGAAGCATGCAAGTGTCTACATGCAGGTGTAAGTATGTGAGGAATGAGTGTGTGCAACTGTGTCTGAGTGTGCCCTGGGGACCCCACCCAGTGCCTGACTTTCTGTGACTGGGACCTGGCTGCGGCACGCCCTCTGCGGTGGGGCACCGTGGTTCCGCCATGTGGTGGGGCTCTCTGGTGTTTGGGCAGCCGGAGTGGCAGCTCATTACTCTCACCGTCACCCTCAATAGACGCCTGTAAATATCTCTACCTGTTAATTTAAAAAGGAACTGGCCGCTTATGGGCACCCAAGAATGGCATTTACGGGCCTGAAGGTAAGTGATTATTGACAGTAGACAAAGGGACAAGGATGAGAGCGTGCTTTCCGCGGGGCCGGGTGATAAGGACGGCCCCTTTCTCATGCTAATTCAGATCGGCCCACGCTGGAGCTGGAGCGGCCCTTTTCTTCTCTTAAATGTCACTGCTGAGCCTAGCGGTCCCTCCTCCTCTGGTCGGGGCTGGGGGTGGGAGCTTCAGCTGTTGGAACTCTGGGGTTGAGGGGGTCTCAGCTCTTTCCAAGCAGGTAGGACAGAGACACCCCCCCCCCTATTTAATCACATAGGGCTTCTGCCCACAAGGAGTGTTTCAGGTTTGGGTCTGAGTTCTTCACTATGAGTTTGTGGAGCACCTAACTCTTCTAGGGTGGGCAGCGCAGGAGTGAAGGTGCAGCCTGTGCTCTGGGCTACCCACTAGGGAAAGATCCGGAAGTCTTGTTGTCCGTTCCCTGAAGAGCCCAAGGCACAGAAGCAGTCCAAGCTCTGAGCTTGCATACCCCCTGGTGAGCCACATTTCCCTGCGCTGGAGGCTTTAAGGGGAGAGTTGCCGCGGCCAAACACTTCTCTAGAAGCAGAGATGTTGAGCCGGGCGGTGGTGGCACACGCTTGTAATCCCAGCCCTCTGGGAGGCAGAGGCAGGCGGATTTCTGAGTTCGAGGCCAGCCTACACTACAGAGTTCCAGGATAGCTAGGGCTATACAAAGAAACCCTGTCTTGAACCTCCCCCCAAATAATAATAATAAATAAAAAATAAAAGAAGCAGAGATGTTTGTCCAAGGCTTCCCCAGCCTCCTCATACCTGAGCCATTTGCTCTGTCGCTTGCCCCTCCCTTGCTGGGTACAGTTCTTTTAAGTGGCACTGACTAATCTAGCACTCCTCGGAGAATTGTCAAGTGTCCCAGAAGGTGCATAGGGTGCGCCTAACGCTTGGGCTGGAGACTCACCCATTGCCAGCTATTAAGCTCACCTCTTCTGTGGGTTTTTGTTCTGTAGCCCAGGTAGACCCGGGGCTGGATGGGAGATGGTAGGATGGAGAAGCAGGACCCAAGAGCAGATTGGAAACCTCCTGTAGATGACAGGGAGTGAAGGGCCAAAAGCTGTTCAGTCCTTTCTGACTCAGAGGAGAGCCCACCTGGCAGATAGCCAGCGGCAGGCTGCAGTGGCCCACCCCACACAGCGGGCAGGAAGGATGCTCCCTTGTTTCTCCACTAGCCTTTGCAGGTGACCTTGAGCCTAGCCTACGGCAGAGCTTCTAGTGGGAGGTCACTCAGCCACCTCCCTCCCACGTCGGTGGCTTGGGCTCCCTGGTACCTGTGTCTCCGTGTTTGTGAAGTGGCTGGGTGGTAGATACCCTGCAGGTATTTCAGGTCTGACTCCCCTGTGCTCTCGCCCTGTGCTCTAGGGGGCCGTTGAGTCCAGAGCTCTGCAGTGGCAGGGCTTTATCCCAAAGACACTTCCGCTCATCCAGCCAGAAAGCCACGTGTGTGGCTCACGTGTGTGTGTGTGTGTGTGTGTGTGTGTGTGTGAGAGAGAGAGAGAGAGAGAGAGAGAGAGAGAGAGAGAGAGAGAGATTAGGTTCTGTAGCAGGAACCTTCTGGCGTGGAGGTAGAGTTGAGTGTCAGGGTAGCAGAGTCCTTGCCCAGGAGTCAGAGCTCACCTCCCAAGTGACTTCCCGCCCCTCAGGGTGGGTGTGGAAGGGAGGATCATTGCATTCAAGTAGGAGGTCTAGGCGTGCGGCCTTCGGAGGCCCGCGCGTTTTCAGATTGTCTTGCTAATGGTGGCAAATCTCTCTGATTGTCATTTAGATGTCACTGCCCCACCCCCTACAGCTCCTAAGGGCCTCCAGGACACTCTGTGGCTCCATCTTGGTTTTCCAATCCTGATCGCTCCAGCTCCTGCCCCCTTAAGATTGAGAAGGGACTTCCATTGCTCTGTCAACCGTTCTGAACTAGAGGCATCTGAGGTCAGCAGAGGTCACCCAGACTCAGAGTTCGAACAGCTAATGAGGAGCCTAATGAGGTCAGACTCCCGCTGTCACAAGGTCTACGTGGGAGCAACAACACTGGGCACAACACTGCCGGTCGAGGTGAGTTTCCACCCTGCAAGTGTGGTAGTCGTCTTTGCTGTCCGGGTCCCCAGAAGGAAATTCATCCTGGCGGTCGTGAGCGCCTGGCCCCTGGAGGCCTCAGCGTGGTGGAGCACTGCATTTGTTTTAATTCCCAGCCCAGCTCAGTGGTGTTCAGGGAGCAAAGGCGAGCATGGCGGGCGAGCGCGCGCGCGCAGCGGCAGGCAGCTAGAAAATTGAAAGACAAGCTGTGAAGTGCAGTGGCCCCGCGTTCCGTCCGTTTCCTCTCTAGCAACTTCCCAGGAAACGGACTGTGGTTGCCTCTGAGGCTGGGATGATGGATGGCCGCCACACAGGCCTGACCAGGAAAGCGCCCAGCACCAACCGCGAGGTTGGGAGGTGGCGGGGTGGGGTAGGATGTGCAAAAGCTGGGGGGTGGGTGTCGCAGCGGGGCCGGGACGGTACAGTGTGGAGTAGACCCTCTTTGGCTTGCCCAACCCTACTCAGCCTCAGCTCCCCTAATCAGCACAATGGGGCTGTTCTGACATTGCCCACAGGTGCCATGAGTCCCAGGAGATGTTGCTGCATGGGTGTGTGTGTGTGTGTATGTGTGTGTGTGTGTGTGTGTGTGTGTGTGTGTGTGTGTATGTGTGTTGGGGGGCTGTGGGTGCAGATACTATCCCCTGTTCCCCGTGGGAGGATAGCTGCTGGAGCACAGCTCAGGGCCTACCCCAATTGAGATTTCCACCTTAAGGTGCAAGGAGCCCTGTGCGGCCGAGTCCCGCCGCCCCCTCCACCCCAGTGACAAATACTAATGTCTAAATCAGCAGCCCGCCCTGCCGGCCCGCCGCCTGCTCATGTTCTTTGCTGAAATGTCACCTGTTCCTATCTAACGATTTGCATAATGCAAAGCTTCTCACTCGTAAAATACAGATTAAGAGGGGAAGCCAGAGTCATTCCGGAACCAGGGAGCCATTTCAAAGGAACGGGGGAGGCACCATGCTCTTAACCCTGTCCCTGCCGGCCTGCTGCTTGGGGCGAGCTGCCTGGGCTTACAAGACACTGTAGTCGGACTGCCCTAATCCCGAGAAAGGGTTGGCAGGTGAGGACTTTGAGGACTTTCAAGGCCCAGCAGCTGTCCTGACACCTGCTTCCAGGCTTTCCTCTTAGCCTGTAGGGATGGCATTTTTTTGGAGCCCCCACAGAGAAGGTCCCCCCCCACACACACACACACCTGGGATACCTCTCTGTCTGCCCAGCTCTGAGAGTCTAAGCCTGTGGTAACAATCTAAGCTGTCACGGGGTTCTCCACCCCTTCCAAATTTTGGTTCCGACTGAGGTCTCAGCATCACTGGCACAGAGCCCCAGGGAAGGCTGCTGGGAAGTCTCAGGTATTCTTAGAATTCATCCAAGGTTGGGGCAGGGTCAGGCCGGGGTTCTCCCTGCTACAATCCTCAAAAGCAGCTTAGAGGCTCCTCAGTAGAGGTGAGCTACTATGCCCTGCCCTCTCCCTTCAGAAACCGGAACTGCACACATCCTCCTAGAGATCTTGGCACACCTTCCATGTGGCAGGGCTAGGCTGGACACAGGCCTCAGCTCCACAGACCTTCTTCTCTCTAGGGAGCCCCTGTGCCATTACCCCCCAGTCCAGAATCCCTGCCCAAGGACTGGGCTGCGACAGGATGTAGGGAAGGGTCACACACAGGTGGGCCTGTCTGAGCTTGGGACTCTTGAAAGCGGGGCTGTTGGACACAGCTAGAGCGAGGAGGTCGGAGCTAGAGCGAGGTCGGAAGCGGACTCCTTGTTCTAGTTGGCTTTCTGTTGCTTTGATAAAACAGTGACCAAAAGCAACGTGGAGGTGAGGGAAAATTCCCGGAGAGGAAATGAATGAAAAACAGCTCTACTGTCCTTCACAGCTGGTCTCCCCGGCTGCTACCAGAAAGGCTTATTCTAGATTGTAGGTTACAGTCCCAAACCGGCACTCAAGGCCGGGGCTGAAGCAGAGACGGAGTACTGCTGCTTACTGGCTTGCTCTCTGTGCTCTCTCAGTCTGCTTTGTGGAACCCACAGGCCTTCCGGCCCATCTGTGGAGGCAGTTTCTCAGGCCCCCTCCTTCCCAGGTGATTTAATTTATGCTGAATCGGCCTCCTGCTACTGGAGGCCCACCTAGATACCTCCTCCAGCTTGGACATTCCTCCATCTGGAGATCCCCCTCCCCCAAACCTGGAGACCTCCATATCCCTGGAGATTCCCATATCTGGACCCCCCTCCTGGGGACCTCTTCTTCTGGGGACTTTCCCACTCAGAGTCTCGTCATTGAGAGGCCCCACTGCGTGAAGAGTCCTCTCTTCTGGAGACTCTCACACTTGGAGCCCCACCTTCGGTTGAGGCTCCCCGTCCTCCCTTTTTCGCTGTGCTCCTGCACTGGGCCCCCCTGATGCACCTGCTGATGGGCTGTGCTCCCTTTTCCTGTCACTTCTCTGGAGGGTCACCAGCCCCGCTGCGTGCACTTCTTCCCCTGACCTTCTCTCCAGATGCCATCCTGGGCACTGCACTTCTGTCATCTCACAGAATCCCACCCCGAGGCACTTACACTCTATAGAAAGGGCAACTGAGGCAAGGGAGTAAGACAGGTGTTCCCTGCCCCCCCCAAAAGTCCCATTCTTGCTCAAGGATGGTTGGCAGAAACTGTGGGGACGTACGTATAGCTAGGGCCTCTGCAGAGGTATTCTGCCTCTCTCTGCAGTTCTTGGGGGATCTACAGCAGAAAGCATCTGATGTCCAGACACCAGCCCGACACACCTTTGCTCTCTATAGATACTCCTCGGCTGCAGGTGCACCGACCCCACGACCCCAGCAGTCCTCCCTCCCCTGCACTGTCTTCCTTTGCAGATGCTCCTCCCATACAAGTGCTCCTCCCGGTGATTCTTCCCTGCAGACGAAGCTTTCTCCACTCACCTAAGCTGGGGAGAAGGGGATCTAAAGTCTACTTTTCTGTCCTACTGTTCTCCGACTCAGGTGCCTCAGTTATGTTCCAACTTGGTGAATGGGTTATGATTTCTGTTTCCTAAGAAGCTCTTGGTTTTTTTTGGGGGGGGTGGGGGGGGTGGGGGGGGGGGTTGGTAGTTCATACTTTAAATTCCACTTGGAAAGCTGATACTACAAGGTTATTGTGAATTCGAGGCCAGCCTGGGCTACAGAATAAGACCCTCTCTCAAAAGAAGAAAAAGAAAGCTGTCTCTGTTCTGTCTCCCATTTGCTTCTTTGCCTCCTGGCTGCAGCAGGGCTTTCTCCATGAAGAACACTTCACGCCAGTGAGCATTAGTTGGGCCATAGACACCCCGGCTGGTTAATGGCCAAGAGCCTTCAGCCACAGAGCCGAAGCCACTGCTCCCCGCTTCCTGAGCCGTGGTCCACTGTGAGCTGATACCTCAGACTCTCAGGGGTAGGTAATATCCCCCATGGTGCCCTCCCTTGCCCACTGCCAGGGAATAACGCACGGTCTGGACCCTCAGTACTACACCTTCATGGTCCTGACTCCTTTACCTGTCTCCCTGTGACCACTCATGGGGGCAAAAGGACCACAGAGTTGTGTGTAGGTGGCAGGTGGCCATGTCCCAGAACAAGCATGTATGGACAGGGTTTGACTCTGGGTTAAGGACATTGCCTAGGGTATGAGAAGCCACTGGTGGGACAGCTTCCTCTGTGGCCTGCCTGCCTGGGGCTGATGCCAGGCTCCCCCAGGCTCCCCATGTTTCCTCAATCCATAATCAACCCACCTAGGATGCAGTGGGCACCCTCTGTGCCATGATGCTGAAAGCAAGCATTCTGTGGGCTCCCAACTGCTCCCCAATTTATACCCAGAGGCTCAAGACAAGGATGGTCTAAGGAGCAGCCAAAGGTGGCCCCTGTCAGTGGGGACAGGAATGGAATTGTGACTCACAGTGTGCAGAGGAGTTTCCTTAATGTTTTAGGGACTTCAGCTGGGGTAAAAGTGGGTCCCTGAAGGAAAGGATTTCAGGACAAGTCAGTGTAAAGCCAAGCTGGAGTTCATCAAAAGATTTGTTTGTATGTTTTTCTGTTTGAGATGGTGTTTCTCTGTATAGCCCTGGCTGTCCTGGCCTCAAACTCAGAAATCTACCTGCCTCTGCCTCCCAAGTGCTAGGATTAAAGGCGTGCGCCACCACTGCCCCGCAAAAAAAAAAAAAAAAAAAAAAAAAAAAAAGATTTTTAATATAGATTTAAGCATAGAATTTAGGCTTGAAAGTTGAGAGGGTGAGAGGTGTGTGGGATGAGAGTCAGAAGCACCGGAGGCCTGGTGTGGCTTCTCGGTGAGTCAGTTAACTGTTTTAGGATTGGTGTGTATATGCTCATGGCCTCTCAAGTTACATCTCAAAGGGGTGCAAAGAAACACCGCCTTTTTTGGATAAATGAGATTGCAGGGTAGCTACAGAGATACTTTGGGTTGGGATCGCATTAAGGCTGGCTTTGGGAAATGCTCTCCTTGTAAATAGGATTTCTGGTGAGATTTCTAGAAAGTCATAGGCTTATGGTTGGGAAGGGAGAAAGATCTTAAGCAAATGTTAACTGTCTTGTAGTTTTTTCCTCTTTCTTTTTCTTTTTTTCTTTCTTGATAGGGTCTCATTAAGTGACCAACTCACTGGCCTAAAACTCACTGTGTAGATCAGACTGGCTGTGAACTCAGAGAGATCTGCCTCTGCCTCCAAAGTGCCATTATGGCTGGTGAGTTGTGGTTCCTGATTCTCAGCTGGCAAGAAGCTTCAACTGGACTGGAGTGAGGGCTTCTTTACCTTCTCATGTCCCCATAATGCCCCCTGTCTTTCTACCCATAAGTGGAACGGGGAGGGGTACTGATAGCCAGAGAAGATAAGCCAGCCCACCTAACCTCTAGGGACTTTGGAGGGAGGAAGTAGGAGGGGTTGGGGAAATGGCTCTGCCTTTTAAGAGTACTTGCTGTTTTTCTAGGCTGGGTCTCAACCCCTTTGGGGATCGCATGGCCCTTTCATAGGGGTTGCTTAAGACCATCCTTCATGTCATATATATATATATATATATAAATAAAATTATTTATTTTATGTATGTGAGTATAGTTGCTGTGTTCAGACACACCAGAAGAGGGCATCAGATCCTGTTACAGACTGTTGTGAGCCACCATGTGGTTGCTGGGATTTGAACTCAGGACCTCTGGAAGAGCAGTCAGTGCTCTTAACCGCTGAACTGTCTCTTCAGCCCCGCCCCGCCCCCATCAGATATTTACATTACGATTCATAATAGAAACAAAATTACAGTTATAAAGTAGCAACAAAATAATTTTATAGTTGGGGGCCACCACAGCATGAGGAACTGTCTTAAGGGGTCACAGAATTAGGAAGGTTGGGAGCCACTGGTATAGAGGATGAGGAGATCCAACCCCTCTGGCCTTCAAGGCCAACACACACACACACACACACACACACACACACACACACACCTACACATAATTGAAAGTGACAAAGGACTTTTAAAAGGATTTAGGTGAGCCGGGTGTGGTGGTGCACGCCTGTAATCCCAGCACTTGGGAGGCAGATGCAGGCGGATTTCTGAGTTCGAGGCCAGCCTGGTCTACAGAGTGAGTTCCGGGACAGCCAGGACTACACAAAGAAACCCTGTCTCGGGGGGGAAAAAAAAAAAAAAAGGATTTAGGTGAAGTCCCTTATGTAAGCAGATGGGAGTGCCTGAGGGTGTTGGCCCATTGTGCTTGTATTAGCTGCTGCCTGGGACCTGCCTCCTTGCCCAAAGGCCCCCCCTCAACATTTCTGCCTGTACCAGTTCTTAGGACCCTTTCCACCTCCCTTCCCGCAGGGCACCACGCTCACCCTTCCCCCAGCCATGCTCAGTTGGTGACTGTGGACTCCACCCTGGCTCTATCCTGCAGCAGGTCAGGGGGTACAGCAAACAGCCCCGAGTGAGTAGGCGGCCTCAGCTCTTGCCTCCTTCCTCACGGCCCCTGGTCCTGCCCTTACCTGTGGTGTCACTTTCTCCCCTGATCCCCAGAGGCTTTTTATTTTGCCTTAGTCCTCGTCCTTGGGCCGGCCTCTGGGCTGGTGCCCAGTCAGTTTGATGACCTTGATTTCTAGGGACTAACATGCTAGAGGTGTTTTCCTCCCCTGGTCTATGTCCTGAAACCCCAGCTCAGTCTCCCCAATCCTAGGCAGGGGTGCCCAGGGCTGGTTCAGAAGGCACCATGCTTGTCTTAGGGACAGCGTGGTCTCTAACTTGTTCTGGTAGTGCCCCGTGGGCAGTCTGGGGTGGTGCTCTGGAAGGGCCAGGCCTGCCAGCCATCCCTCCAGCTGCTGATAAAACCAAGCTAATGGCTTTTCGCTAATGAGAAAAGCTGACTGATTATGACAAATCACAAGGAGCAGCAGGCTAAGCGGTGACACGCGTGCCCCTCACCACCAGGAGGGGCCAACGCCCCTCCCCCGGCCTGGGATTGGACCTCAGGTGGGTGGGTGCCGGGTGGCCCTCTTACCTGGGTCCCATCCAGCATCTTTATCCCCTTACAGCTCACCGCCAATGCTGTTCAACAACCTTCCTGGTGGGCATGGGGGCTGCAGCCAGCCATGGAGGGACACTTTGTGTGACCCTTTGGCCATGCATCTGGGCGAGAGGTATCTACATTTTTCTGGGTTCTAGATACTAGTTGCCTTGACCTGAGGTGAGGGTGACGAGCTTGGGCTTCCTAGGCCGTGGGAGAGATGGGGGAGCGAGGGTGGGGTCCTTATCTCTAGTGCCCGCTTCAGCCTGGAGAAGGGATGGGATGTGTAGCTGATAGCTTTTGGGGGCCTTGTTCTTAATGAGAGACCCACCAAGCTAGAGTGGAGACTTGCTCATACATCTGTGATCCTACACTGCATATATGTAAGCCCGGCCCGAGACCTAGGGTGTAGCCAGCGACTGTGGGCCCTGGATAGTTGGTCCAGACACTGCCCTGGTCCTGGCCCTTGCTCCACAGGCCACTGTTGGGCCATAGATCCTCCTCTGCTGGGAAGCCTAGATGTCCTGACAGTTCCCTTCTGGACAATCTGGTTTTCTAGAACCTTCCGTTCTACTGGCCCATTCCTGGACTCCTGCCCTCCTCTAGCTTCTTCCACTGTTCCTGGGCCAGCCCCAGCCCCAGCCCCAGCCCCAGCCCCAGCCCCAGCCCCAGCCCCAGCCCCAGCTCCAGCTCCAGCCTGGTTATTTGGAGATCTGCTTTGGGGAGCCCAAGGGTGTGGGGTGACCTAGAGAGCTGAGGGTTGAGGTGGTCACCCAGAATGTGAGAAATGACAGGATGGGGTTTGCTCTGCCGAACGTCTTATCAGCCCCGCCCTGTCATCCATTACTGCTAATTACGCTGGGCTGGTGGAGGCCACGCCTCATGCCCAAGCCTGCGCTGGGTTTGCCTCTCTGTCCTTATTGTCCTCTCTCAGGGATGTCTATGGCCAGTGGGAAGGGCCTGGGGTCTCCCTATCGTCCCGGAGCAGGAGCCAGACGTCGTGGACGCCCCGTGATAGATGGTGCATGGAAATTAGTTCCAGAGTTTAACTGATAACGGGAGCCGGCGACACTCGGTTATGGCAGCCCTAATTGATGAGCTCGTTAAGCCCATTATTAGAGAAATTGATTTCAAATAGGCACTTAGAGCGGGAGGCAGGCAGGGAGGGAGCATCGGAGGCAAAGGAAGTCGCGAAAATACATAATGAGGCAAGTAATTTTATAGGTTTGTTTAATGAAAAGCCGAGACAGCGCACTCGCGGCCGTGTGGGTTTTAAACACTCATTTTATGTACTAATAAAACTCCTGGTGGAGGATTCGTTCCCTAGGCCCAACCCACTGGCCTCTGCACTGCCCTAATTAATTAATTAACCCAGGCGAGGCCGATCAATGAGTTAGTCACGTGGAATCGACACTCGAAGTTGTGTTCGTGGGGGTCTGGGTAGTGTGTCCTTAGCCACCTCGGGACCCCAGCCCTGTCCGGCTTGGGTAGACTTATATACAAAGCCGTGGCGAGGACAGTAGCATCCACGGTGAGGCGGGGTCTGTGACTGTGAGGACTAAGGCGGAAGCTGTGCTGGGAGTGGCCTCACCAGTTCTAGACGGGGCCATTTACAGGCCCTTATGGAATGTAGGAGCAGTTATGTGACCTCTGATGTCCAGTCCCTCTGGTAGTTGAGACAGCCTTGACTCTGTCCTGACCCCTTGCTCTGTCTGTGTGGAGCCAGCCTGGAGGTATGTCATCCAGTACACAGAGTCCCACGAGTACATGTGGAGTACACATGCTCAAAGATGCTGAAATGGAAAACCACGGGCTCCCACAAGGATTCACATGAAAACAGCTGGACCACCTCTTTACTGAAGCATATGTGTGGCTTTGGGGGCTCAGTGTTTCCAACTCTGTTCACTGCCTGTGGCTGCTCCTCCCAGCTTTCTGGGCCTCTTCACACCCGACTTGGTTCAGCCTTAGGGTTCTGCACATGTGCTGACTATCCCCACTGACTCCTCCAGCTACGCATTCCTGAACCCTGGGCTGGATACCCTGAGGCCTCTTAACTCTTCCTAGACACCCCCAGGCTTCTCATGTCCAACATGGCTGAGGATAGATGTGACCTCTGTCCTCACAACTCCCCCCAAGGGCTTTGTCCCTGCACCAGGACCACTCATCCCTCTGGGAGCTGCCCTTGATTCTACAGCAATTTCAGCGCCAAGATGTGTCTCCACAGGCTCATCCCTGGCCGCCCTCGCTTCCCTTGCCTCCTACACAGCAGTTAGTGAGTGACGCTTTTGTGATTTCTGTCCCATTGCTGATAGTGGGGCCTTTGAGATCCTTCCTCTCAGGTTTTTACTTCACGGCCTTTTCCCAGAATGCCTCAGTAGCTTCCTGAGTCCCCATGGTTTCCTACGTCATGCTGTGGCCCCGCCCACTCTCCATCACTTCTGCAGCAACCGCTTTTACCCAAGTTGCAGGTGTCCTGTGTTAGGTTGTTCCTGTTCCCAGACACAAGTACCAAAGAGTAGGGACATGTTTGATTTTTCCAGAGAAGTGGGCTCTGGGCAGTGCTCTGTAGTAGCTGGATCTGTGTGGTTCACTAAATGTATACAGGTCAAGTTACATAAGCAACTCCCAGAAGGAACCCTGCATCACCATCATGTGTTGCATCTAAGAGCTAGGAGCAAACAGTCGAGCAAGAAAACCTTTTGTACCATGGGTTGTGGCGTGGAGCCGTGTGGCTTCCTGATGCCTTTTGCGACTTTACCCATCATGGTTCCCATGGCCTCTGCTCTGCCTTCAGGCCACACTTCCACTGTGGCTTCACCCTCTGAGGACGTCGAGGGAGCATGTGGTGGCTCAGCCTCTGCTGGGTTTGAGCAAACTTGAAGAGCCACTCCCAGAGCTGGAGTGGGAACGGGAGCCCCGGCTCTTTCTCTCTCTCTTCTGGGTGTGGGATGCTGATCCTAATTATGGATCAGACCTTGTGCCAGCAAGACCAGTTGGGGGCTATGGCACGGGGTGGTACATCTCCTCTGACAGACACATCCTGACGGGCTTGAGGGGAGTCCAGGCTTCCCGTAGTCACCCATCCAGTCCAAGTCTCCATCTCAGTCACAGGACCTGCCACATTTTTGCTTCCCACCCCAAATGAAAGTGCCGGCCAGACCAAGGACAATTTGGGTCATAACGATTAAACCTAGCGCCGTAGTTCCTCGGCCGTATCTGCCCTGAGTGTATAGGACGGAGAGAAGGGCATACAGCACAGCGAGCCTGGCTTTGGACATGCTCATGGCTTCAGTGCTCCTTTGTCTGCCCATGTGAGCTCTTCTGGGATCAAAAGCATATGCTGACTTTAGAAATCGGGCTGGTTGGAGGGCTCAGTGTGTAAGGGCGCCTGCTCCTGAGCACGAGGGCCGGGGTTCAGTCCCCAGCACATATGTGAGAAGCTGCACGTGGCAGCACAGGTGGATAGAGAGAGAGAGCCTGAGAGCTCACAGTTCAGTGAGAGACTCTGCCTCAAGCCAGCAAAGTGTTGACTGGTAGAGGAAGACACCCGCCATCCTGCTTTGGCCTCTGCAGTGATGTAACACATCCTCCAGTGGATGCCCCTGTGATGCTCTGCCCTCTCCTCAGACACTTGTGGGGCAGAAGACAGTGTGTCTCATGTCCCCCGCCCAGCTCCTAGACTTCCATATACTAGGACCTTCCCCATCAGTGTAGGGGACTTCTTGCCCCAGGCTGCTAGGTCCCTGCGTCACCCACAGTCTACATAGCCCCATCACATCAGCACAGAGGCATCTTGGACTCAGCTCCTCAAAGGTCATGTGGCCCCGACCCCTTCCCTGCCTGTTTCTACCCTCAGAACCTCCTCAAGGCATTGAGTTTGACATGCCCCAACCTCAGGCCCCCTAATTTGTCTCCTCATTTCTCTGTTTGAGGTGTTGTGATGCCCTGGGGTCCCATTCACTCTTTTGTGTGTGTGTGTGTGTGTGTGTGTGTGTGTGTGGTTTTTCGAGACAGGGTTTCTCTGTGTAGTATTGGTTGTCCTGGAACTCTGTAGACCAGGCTGGCCTCGAACTCAGAAATCCGCCTGCCTCTGCCTCCCAGAGTGCTGGGATTACGGGCGTGCGCTACCACCGCCCGGCTTCCCATTCACTCTTGGTTTGTTTCTGAATATGGAGCAAGCCTCCTGTCCTCTGTCTCTGCAGGGAGGGGCAAGAAAGCATCTATGATGTTAGGACTCAGTTCTTAAATGGCCCTAACCTGTTTGTTAAAAATTGGTTCCCAGTCTGCGGCACTGTTGGGGATTGGCAGGAACCACTTGAGAAGTGGAGTCTCATGGCAAGAAGTTAGGTCATTGCTGGATGTTCTTAAAGGGCCTATCGGGACCCCAGAGCTTATTTTCTCTCCCTTCTTTCGCTTCTTACCTGTTCTGAGATAAGCAGACACTGTGCCAGGTGTTCCTGCTGTAAGGCATCATACTGCTCACTGCTCCAGCCAGACCCAGGGCCGAGCGCTCACGGCCTGAAACCTCCTCAGCCACATGCTAAACAGACTTTTAAAGTAAGTTACCTTGAGTGTCTGCTATGGTGCCGAAAGGTGACACTTGGCCAAGACCTACGCCCCTGCCCTATCAACCCGTCTCCCGGTGCATTCACCCCTCCAGCCAGTTCTCAAGCTCAGGCGCTCCACACGTGCTCTGTCCCTTGTCATCTGTTCTCCAGTCCAGTCAGCCAACTCCACCCGCCCACATAGCAACACTCCTTAAATCTTTATGTCCGTTGACCCATCCGTCCACTAAACCACAACGATGCCCACTCTGACCAGTCCATTCACCAATCTTCCCATCCTCCCATCTACCTACTACCCAAGTATCCACTCACCTCCGTCACACTATTTTATCTTCTCCATTCCTCCAGCTAATGATCCATACACCTATCCATACACCCATGCATTCATCTGCTATCCATTCATGCTTCTAACCATCTAAGCATCTATGCATGTGTCCATCCATTCAACCATCCAAGCATCTATGTACCATCCATCTGTATTAACTATCTAAACACCTATGCGTCCATCTAATGTAACAGCAGATGCACCATTCATCTGCTTGTCTCTCCATCCATATACCTAGTTAACTAGTCATGTATCATCCAGCTATGTGCCATCCATCTGTCCATCCATCCATCTATTCATCTAATCACCCATATACCTAATCATTCCGCCATGTACCATCTATCTTCCCATCTAAGTATCTAGGCATTCATCCATCTAACCATTCATCCACTAATCCATTCATCCAAATATTCAGCAGCTCATCCATGTATTTGGCCATATATCCATTCTATATCCATCCTTCTACTTATCCCTATATTGGCTCATCCATTCATCCATTTACCATAGAACCATCATCCATCTCTTCACTCATCCACTCATTCACAGTCCAGTTATTCATTGGCCCTTCTTCCTATCCATGAATCCACCTACCCACTGACTCCATCATCTATTCCTGTGCCATGTGGTTTGCCATCTACTGACTCATCCATCTATGCATGCATGCATCCATCCAGTCAGCCACGCATGCATGTCTGAAGCCATCTAGTCAGCCATGCGTGCATCCATCCACCCATCCATCCATCCAGTCACCTATGCATGCATGCATGCATGCATCCATCCATCCATCCAGTCAGCCATGCATGCATGTCTGAAGCCATCTAGTCAGCCATGCGTGCATCCATCCACCCATCCAGTCACCTATGCATGCATGCATGCATCCATCTATCCATCCATCCATCCCTTGAACCACGTGTGTGAGTCAGTTTTCCATCAGTTGAGATCACTGTAGCAAATATTGGAGATAATCAACTTACGAAAAAGAGCAGGCTTATCTGAACTCACAGTTTTGGAGGTTTTAGTCCTTGATTGGTTGATGCTGTTGCTTTGGGCCTGCGGTTGCACATTGAGGAGTAGAGTCAGGGCAAAACTGCTTACCTTCTATTTTTGGAATGAAAAAGAGAAAGGGACCAGGATTCCATAGTCCCTTTGAAGGAACACCCTCAATAAAAACTTCTCACTAAGTCCCACCTTAAAAGTTCTACCAAACAGGGACCAAGCATTTAACACATGGGAGAGCATTCTAGATCCAAACCACAGCTCTACCCTTACACCACCTGTTCACCTACCAACCCCTACCCTGCACAAGTGAGCCAGGCATTGGTGACTGACTCCCTTGCCCTCTTGTCTAACCATTATCACCAACCCTCCATGCCTCAGCTTCTTATCCCCAGGCTTGGGGTCTGCCCAGTCAGAGCCAGGCATTCTCCATGATGACATGTGGTCCATCCTTGTTGTGTGCTGCAAGCTTGGGATGGGCAAGTGGCTGAGACGTCCAGGCAGTGTCCACTGGACATACAGATGGGCTTGTTAGTGGAAGGAACTGTCAGGCTCAACAAGGAGAGAGCTCGATTTGTAAACACTGGTCAATATGAGTTAGCACCATCAGGATGGATTTGGGACTAAATTGGACAATCACACTGGCTGCACCCAGGGCCCAGCAACAATAGGTAAATTAGGTCGTCATTAAATTATCATGGAGGAAAACCGCACAATCGGCAGCCACGCCGGTAGAAAGATGACAGTTATTTACAAAACCCCTGCTGTTTGCAAATTTGTACAAAATTATTTGTTCCAAGAGGAGGTTTATGGAGCTATCTGCACATTATCTCCGCCCGAGATCCTCAGCCCTGCATATTAACTAATGTCTGTGGTTTAATTGGAAATAGAACAGGCCAAATTGTAAATCGCTCTCCTGCCATCTGTCTCTGTCTCCACGCTTGTCCTCAAGAGAGGAGGACATAGAATAAGCAGATGGATGGCTGGACAGACTTGTCTCTCCTCTTTCAGCAGTCTAGACCTAACCCTTGCTTACTGCTATTCTCCGACACTGGCCAGAACGACAGCAGCTTGTGTTGGTAGCATTACAAGTACCGCATAAAGTGCCTGTCAGTGGGCAGCGGGCAATAGGCACCCACAGTGTCAGAGGGCTGTTTTACGAATAAGGAGGTTTAATAAATCGGTCATCTTCGATAGGCCTGGTCACCAAAGAAAATCGGGCAGAAAGTGAGTAGGAAGAAATGGTAACCATGGGGCTGTGGCCAGGTCACACCTTGTAAATATTAGGTAACTGGTCCCCCTGCGTCAGAAGGTCTAAGAGTGGGCAGAGTCCTGGAAGTGCCCAGGGGGCACCAACAGCCACAGAGAGTACCGGGTAGACTGCGGTTCTAGTTTGCTGTTCTTAGTGGGTGCACTTCAACAGCTCTGTGGCACGGGTTCGTGAATGTGGACTCAGTTCAGACCAGCAACCGGGTCTTTGAGTAGGCAACACTTGAGCTGACGTGGGGTAGGGGCAGTGCTGTTTCTCACTGGGCAGTTTTTAAAAGCTTGATTTAATTATTTTGGTGTGTCACTATGGCGTGTGCATGGGGGTGCAGGTGCGGCTCCAGCTCCTGTCGGGGCAGCTGGGACTCAAGGGACAGTTGTGTCATTCCCAATTATGACAGCTGCTGCCACCGCCATGCTGCTTCCTCGATTTGCAGGGGAATCACCGACCGTGCTCCCAGTAGTCATCCTCCAGTCTGGGGTCCTTGAGGAGCCTCAGGGTAGCTGGGAATAGGGGGAGGGATGTTTCTTTCTTCCCATTAGCTCGGTTGATTCAGAGAACAGCCTCACTTAAAAGTATTTCTGCTGAGTCCCTGTCGCAGGCTGCTCCTGGCCACAGCTAAGCCTGTCTACAGCCTGGAGGGGCAGCTGTGAGTCCCTTCGAGGGGAATCCCGTTAAAATACTGGTGGTCAGAGCGAGAGTGTTTACATGTGCTTGTGGCCCTGGATCCCCGTGCGTCTTATCTCCATCCTAAGCCAGCTCAGTCTCCTGTACCAGCAGGCTGTGCCTGACACCTGTTCTGCAAACAGAGGCCTTTCCTGGGCCCCCGCCCCACAAAATCACTTCCTCTTGCTAAAAAGCGAGATTTTTTTCCCCTCCTATTTGTGCAGCTTTTAATCCATAGGAAGTCAATTTTCCACTCATATATTAGTTTATTTTATATTTTCAAATTGATTCTACTATACATTGATTTCCTGTTGTGGGCATTGTGTCCTGAGCGCGGATTACGCGTTTAGAAGAAGCAGATACTCACGGCTCATAAAGGTTCCCCCGTGCTGGAGAGCTCTTATCTTGAAAAGGGAGAGTCCAATTTTATTGAAACAGCTAAAATCCCACTTAATTGAATTTTTTCCCTCTAAGATGTACAAGCTTAGAGACTTTTGCTTTCCAATTCAACTCAGGCTCTGCGGTGTTTAAATTTCCGAACCTATAAAGACCTTTATGAAAAAGACCGTAGGAATATTGTGTTTCTGAGCCAGCTCGGACGGCTGGCGGAGGGGGAGTGTCCACCTGCTGTGGAACATCTTGTGACCGAGTGCCTTTCATACCTATTTTCTGTACCCTACTTCATGCCCTGCCGAGCTCCTGACAGTGCTGCTCCCCCCCCCCCACCTCACCCCGGGAGGCAGGGAAGGATCTGGAACCCCTGGCAGGGCATAAGCAGAGGGACCCTGTCTCCCCCATCAGACCAGCGAGAAGCCGTCTGACCTTCGCCTGGTCGGATGTAGAGGATGCTTGGCCCCACTTGCTCTCTGCAGGGAAGCTTAGCAAGCCTCCCTCTCATTCCCACCTTGGCCTAGGAATCCTGTTCCCACCCTCTGCCCCCAGACTGTTCAGGCTGAGCTGGACTTTGATTACAGTCTCTGATTTGCACCCCCCTATCTTGTTCCAACCCCGGCTTCCTGCTGGGAGCACAAGGCCGGTGGCCGCTATGCTCAAGACTTCAGAACTGCAGACCGAGCTCTTTGGAGGGTGCCTCCAAACCCAGTTCTGCTGCAGGCCATGCTGTACCCAGGGTAGGAAGGCAGTGGGTGTGTTTAGGCCTTAGTTCTGGGTGGGACCTTCACTGCACCCGTAGACTGGGGCCTCTCAACTGCCATCCGCAGGCCAGTATGTGTGAGTTGCTCTGATGGGGCACCTAGATGTAGGGACCCTTTGGAGTCCTATTGTACTTCCAGGCTCCCTTACTATAGACACCCTCTGTTGGGGGCACCTGAAGGTGTGGGGACCCTGTGCTAGGGGCATCTGTTAAGGAGAGAGCCTTCTGGGGTGAGTCTAGGGACTCTATGGCATTGTCCTTAGGACACACTTTCCAGGCTGGCTACCTCCTGGGTCGTGCAGCTGTGCCCAGCCTGGCTACCTGCGGTCACACATGCCACTTGGGGCTCAGGCTTCCCCATCCTGTCCCCTGCTCATGTGTCTTCACAGACCTTCAGGGTCTGATTCCAAGCTTGGGTCATGACATCCCGTCCCGCCCTCTCCTGACTTCCCAGGCTCTTTGCTGATCAGTCCAACCTAGGACCTGAGCTCCAAAGCCTGGACTTGGCTGGTGGGGCCTAGACTAAGGGATTGCTTCCCTGGCTTTGAACCCCCTAAAATAGGGGTCTAGCCTGGCTCTGGGTGTTGCACTGGCCAGCTTCCTCTGTGTGTAGCTCCCAGATAAAGGGCCTGGCCGATTTCTATCCCTCTTCAGAGTGCACTTGGCCGTCAGCTGTGTCTTGGATGGCGTGGGCAGTGGTGCTCTGTGCCCTGCTAGCCGCCCGGATGGGTTGCCTGATCCCTCTTCACACACGGTTGCCATGACATGACGGCGGCTTCTTGTGCTCTGTAACTGGAGATGCTCCGTCAGTACCTGCAGTGGCTGACAGAGAGAGGCAAAGGGCAAGCAGAGTCGGAGGCCCTGGGCCCGCCTGCCCACTCCTTAGCTCCCACAGTCACCTCCGCAGCTCACTGAAGCTTCCAGAGAGATCTTAGGGGATTCTGCAGGGCTTGGGGCAGCAGGAAGTAGGATGGGTAGCCTCAGGTGATGGCTGGTTCCTGTGGGTGTCTGCTGGTTCCTGTGGGTGTCTGCCTGCCTCTGTTTCTGGGCTGGTGGGGGATTTGGAAGGGATGTTTCTCCATGGGTCACGCTCTGTAGAGTCTTTACTTCAGTAGGATCCTGTAGTCCGCTCATCTGTTCATTCACTAGGAACTTTCAAAATAGCTTCTGTGACTTCTTTCAAAATGTCCCAGTGTCATGGGGTCTTGGGGCCTGACTCCTACCAGGGCTGGAGGGACTCAGAAGAGGGGTAGTCAGCTTGGCCGTTGCTGAGGGAGGCAGAATTGGCCCCATTTCTAGGGGATCTGGGCTTGGCTTGCATTGTCCAGCTTAGCTACTTCAAGACTGTCAGACTGGAGATTGGTGGACAGAGGGGTCCCTGAAGAACAGGCCTCTCTGTCCTCTTGGGGTACTTCATAGGGAAAGGGCCTACTGAGGAGTGTCCTGATGAAGGTCTAGCCTCTGATTAGCCCCATGCCTGGTGAGTTCTCAGAGAGTGCCAGGTGTGCAGTCTCTGAGGATCTTGGGACAGAGCATGGGTCCCAGATCAACTCCTCCTGCCTTCTACCACTGCCCAGAATCTCTGGAACACGGAGAGAGGGGAGCTTGAGGGGATCCCAGCTTTTCTCCTGTTGACACATGACCCAGCATACCCTCGCTCCCATTGAGATCTTAGTGAGCCTAGTAGCAGAGACCCGGGACCCAGTGGCTCCTGTAGTAATGGAAGTCCCCGCCTGACTGACTACAGGCAGTACCCCAGGCCATCCTGTGGTAACCTCTGACTCCCTCTGGGTCTTTGGGGATATCTCAGTGCCAACCAGTGCTTATGTGTCCCCTGCTATGGGGACAGTGTGTCAAGCTAGAGTCTGAGAGTAGGCACCTCCTCAAAAGGAGTAAGCAGCCATAGGGACTTGAACTTGGCCTCCTAGTGGGTGCCAGGGAACCGTTCTGGGGATCCTTGTCCCCAAGGCCGGGGAGTGCAGTGTGTGGTGCGTCCAGCAGATGGGAGGCCGTGGAACCTCTACCCCACCCCCACCCTCCCTCCGCCTGGGTCCTCTCCCTTCCTGTGCCTGACAAGCGGAGACTACCCTCGGTCACAGCACATTTTAATAGTGGAATGTAATTCCTGGGCAGCAGAAAGATGAAAGTGAGCAGTCTATGAATTATTGCCAGTGCACTCAATCTCCCAGCCGAGCCGCGTCCTGGGCGGCAGAGCCTTTTCTTCTTGTGTTTAAGTTAGCGTGGAAGATGAAATAGTCACAGGAACGCACTGGCCACTCGAACCTGTTATTGCTAGCTGTGTGTCTCCTATAAATACTGTTCTGATTTATAAGCTTGCTCTGCTTTATAAATGGAAAAACCAGAAATGCCTTCAGGAGCAACTTTCTGGAGCCCGGGATGTCCCTGAAGGTACACTTGTGGCCGTGAATTCCAACCTTATAGGGAGGGGGCTGTGGAGTGAGTGCTTTCTGTGGACCGAGGGCTGAGGTTTGGATTTGGGGTTAAGACCAACCCTTGGTGTTTGTGTGAGCCCGACGCCCAGGATAGAGAGCATTGTGTGGTACCTGAGAACTGGGATTGCTCCTGACAGTGAGCTCCTGCGGGGGGAGGGGGGTGAGCTCCAGGAAGTTAGTATTCACCAGTGTCTTCTGTCCTTAGATAGAAGGTAGCATTCAGCAACCTGTGGCCTGATGGGTGGTGACACCCTCCCTCAGCCTAAAATTTTAATTTTTAAAAAAGTGTGTGTATAGCCGGGCGTGGTGGCGCACGCCTGTAATCCCAGCACTTGGGAGGCAGAGGCAGGTGGATTTCTGAGTTCGAGGCCAGCCTGGTCTACAGAGTGAGTTCCGGGACAGCCAGGACTATACAGAGAAACCCTGTCTCAAAAAAACCAAAAAAACAAAAACAAAAAAACAAAAAAACAAAAAACAAACAAACAAAAAAAAGTGTGTGTGTGTGTGTGTGTGTGTGTGTGTGTGTGTGTGGGGTATGGTGTGCCCTCAGAGGCTGGAGTCATCAGGTTCCCTGGAGCTGGAATTGTGACCTACCTGACACAGGTTCTAGAAACTGAACATTGTATGCATTTCCTACAATCTTTGTAGACACACTAGAGCAGTGCGTGAGTCACCTCCACCTCCTTCCCAGCTTAAGTCCCACAGACACCCCTGATGGCCATCCGTGAACATACTGGTCTTCACACCCAACAACCTGCCTCAGAGAGCACACCAGCGTTGGTGGCCATTGGTAGAGCAATTGCAGGCCCCGCCCCAGGTCTGTTCAGACATAGGAGATGACTCGTTAGTGGCATTATGCAGTGTTCAGTATGGTTGGGACACCCTCTTGAGTAAACTGGGCTGCACCAAAGCCTGTAGGACTCAGAGTGTGCAGGCACCGCCAGGAGCAGCTGGCCTCTGAGTGGGCATTGTGGCCACACAGGAATTGTAAGTGGTGGTGTCCAGAATGCCCGGAGCCACCAGCCTCCCTCCTGAATAGTTCTTCTGGGACTCAGAGGAGAATATGTTTGGGGTTAAAGGGAAGAAAGACTGGGAAGAAATCTCACTTGATTTGTTCTGTGTTCTGAGTCACTCAGGGAACTCGGACTCCTTAATGAAAGCCAGCTCTGGGTGATGAACCAGAAAGTCACCAGCCATCAGTCCAGGTCAGTAACTCCCCAGCCTCAGACACCGCTGTTTCCAGGGTCTGCAGCTGCCCTGCCAGGAGGGGCTGGCTCCACCATACTGCTCCTATAAACCCCGCCTCCGGCAGGGCGGTGTCCACATGCTTACTGAGCATCACAGCAATGGAAGGATGGCTTGACTCAAGGCTGGTCAGGGGACATGGTTCTCTAATGACCTTAAGAGCCAGCTCACCACCACTGACTACATAGGCAGTGGAGAGCTCACAGCTCTGTGGGGTGTCAGGGCCACACAGCCCAGGGAAGGATGACAGGCAGACAAGCCCTTCCCCACAGCATGAAGACAGAGCACATGGTAGGATGCTGCTCACCAGAGGCGCTCTCTGCTCACAGAGCTAGCCTGAGGAACTCTGGAGGCCGAAGGTGTGTGTGTGTGTGTGTGTGTGTGTGTGTGTGTGTGTGTGAAATTCAAGGGACTCTGCACCTGGCCTCTCTCAAGCTCCTGGAGAAAGCTGGCAATCCCTGGCTTGTAGAAACATCCCCCCTCGACATCTGCCTTTGTGTTTCCATGGATACCCATGTCCAAACGTTTATGAAGATACACTTGGGTTTCATCAGGACCTACTTCCACCAAGACCTTATTTCTTAATGTAGGTCCTGGGGGTTAATAATAGGTGACATTTTATTTTTTGTTCTTAAAGATAGAGTCTTATTGTGTAGCTCCTCTAATTTGGGGCCTCCTGCCTCTGTAGCTAGAATGCTAGGGTGTGCACCCAATATAATAACTTTTATTTTCAAAAATTTTAAATGCTTTTCACTCCTAACTATGAACTGTTTTCAGGAAGTGTATAAACCATCCTTCCTTCCTGTGTGTTTACTGCCTGTTAACAGAGTTGCTAACAGCACAGCTGAGGTGCAGGTTCTTCTAGTGTCTTTGCTCTGGTCCCCGTGCCCTGCAGTTGCCTTCAAGCTGGGTCAGTCCTGCTCTCTCCAGGACTCTGACCAGTGTGAAGGGTGCAGAGGGTCCCTTGACAGCTGAGGTGTGAGTTCAGGGAGCTCACAGAAGGGAAGCTCGTCCCCTGGTAGCATATCTCGGCAGCAGTGTGGTTTCTGTGAATTCAGCTCTGCCTTCACCCGTACTGACACTGCCCCAGGTGCCCAGGCCTTGGGAACTAGGCAGTGTCCCAGGCTAGCCTCAGCAGCAAGGACATTAGAGTCGGGGTCAGTGTGTCAGCTTTGTCTGTGAAGAATGTGTGTGTTGGGGGTGCCTTTGGGATTTCTGACTACCACCCTTGGCAGGTTACAGTACCCCTTTATCCCAGCCTCATGTTGGGCACTGTGAGTGGAAAGAATGACCAGTTGGTCTAATTTGTGAGGATATAGACTGATGTGGAGGCAGGTAGGTGAGCAGTGGACAGATGGGAGTGGACACAGGTGGGGAGGCAGGCAGGTGAGCAGTGGACAGGTGGGAGTGGACACAGGTGGGGAGACAGGCAGATGAGCAGTGGACAGGTGGGAGTGGGCACAGGTGGGGAGACAGGCAGGTGAGCAGTGGACAGGTGGGAGTGGACACAGGTGGGGAGACAGGCAGGTGAGCAATGGACAGGCGGGAGTGGGCACAGGTGGGGAGACAGGCAGGTGAGCAGTGGACAGGTGGGAGTGGGCACAGGTGGGGAGACAGGCAGGTGAGCAGTGGACAGGTGGGAGTGGACACAGGTGGGGAGACAGGCAGGTGAGCAATGGACAGGCGGGAGTGGGCACAGGTGGGGAGACAGGCAGGTGAGCAGTGGACAGGTGGGAGTGGGCACAGGTGGGGAGACAGGCAGGTGAGCAATGGACAGGTGGGAGTGGGCACAGGTGGGGAGACAGGCAGATGAGCAGTGGACAGGTGGGAGTGGACACAGGTGGGGAGGCAGGCAGGTGAGCAGTGGACAGGTGGGAGTGGACACAGGTGGGGAGACAGGCAGATGAGCAGTGGACAGGTGGGAGTGGGCACAGGTGGGGAGACAGGCAGGTGAGCAGTGGACAGGTGGGAGTGGACACAGGTGGGGAGACAGGCAGCTGAGCAGTGGACAGGTGGGAGTGGGCACAGGTGGGGAGACAGGCAGGTGAGCAGTGGACAGGTGGGAGTGGACACAGGTGGGGAGACAGGCAGCTGAGCAGTGGACAGGTGGGAGTGGGCACAGGTGGGGAGACAGGCAGCTGAGCAGTGGACAGGTGGGAATGGACACAGGTGGGGAGACAGGCAGCTGAGCAGTGGACAGGTGGGAGTGGACACAGGTGGGGAGACAGGCAGCTGAGCAGTGGACAGGTGGGAGTGGGCACAGGTGGGGAGACAGGCAGGTGAGCAGTGGACATGTGGGAGTGGACACAGGTAGGGAGGCAGGCAGGTGAGCAGTGGACAGGTGGGAGTGGACACAGGTAGGGAGACAGGCAGGTGAGCAGTGGACAGGTGGGAGTGGGCACAGGTGGGGAGACAGGCAGGTGAGCAGTGGACAGGTGGGAGTGGGCACAGGTGGGGAGACAGGCAGGTGAGCAGTGGACAGGTGGGAGTGGGCACAGGTGGGGAGACAGGCAGCTGAGCAGTGGACAGGTGGGAGTGGGCACAGGTGGGGAGGCAGGCAGGTGAGCAGTGGACAGGTGGGAGTGGGCACAGGTGGGGAGACAGGCAGGTGAGCAGTGGACAGGTGGGAGTGGACACAGGTGGGGAGGCAGGCAGGTGAGCAGTGGACAGGTGGGAGTGGGCACAGGTGGGGAGGCAGGCAGGTGAGCAGTGGACAGGTGGGAGTGGGCACAGGTGGGGAGGCAGGCAGCTGAGCAGTGGACAGGTGGGAATGGGCACAGGTGGGGAGGTACACAGGTAAGGATGCCTTGGACTCGTGTCACATCGCCCTCAGAGGGCCTTGCCTCAGGTTGGGTCTGTCATGACTTGTTACAGCAGCTCTTGAGGACTGTCCATCCCTGTGGAACTGCAGGAACAATATTCTCATATCAAACACAAGTTAAGGCCTCAGGGAACCTGCCTTAGTCAGGATTTCTACTGCTGTGATAAAACACCAAGACCCAGAAACAAGTTGGGAAGGAAAGGGTTTATTTCAGTACAATTCCTGGTCACACCCCATCACTGAGGGAAGTCAGGGCAGGACCCTTGGGCTAAAGCACAGGACATGGAGGAGTGCTACTTACTGGTTTACTCCCTATGGCTTGCTTGGCCTGCATTTCCATGGCACCCAGGACTACTTATGAGGGAGTGGCACCAGCCAAGATCATCAATCAAGAAAATGCCCCCTAGGCCAATCTGCTGGAAACATCTTCTCAGCTGAAGTTCCCTCTTCCCGAATGAATCTGACCTGCATCAAATTGGCATAAAGGTAGCCAACACAGAGTCCAGATAGCTAAAGCCTACTTTTGCTAGCCCAACTAGGACCTGAGGCCTAGACCTGCCTGGGCTGAACCCAAGGCCTGGTCTGACCTCGCCTGGGTTCATGGCCCTCAGCCCTCTCGCTCTGTAGGTTAGACCATCAAACCCCAAGGGAGAACTTGGCCAGAAGTGAGTGTTCTGCTAGTCTGGGGTGGGGTTTGCTTGTCTTAGGAGACTATTGGAGGGCTTCACCTGTACCTTCCTCCTGAGGGTCTCACAGAATCCCCCAGTATGGCTAAAAGCCACGTGAAGCATCTCTTTGCACTTTGGCGATTTCCTAGGTCACTAGTTTGCACATGTGGCGGATGAGCCAGGTCTGAAGTGCAGGGTTAGTTGGTCTGCAGACACTCCTGGTTGCCGTTCAGGGCTGCAGACACTCCTGGTTGGCGTTCAGGGCTGCAGACACTCCTGGTTGGCGTTCAGGGCTGCAGACACTCCTGGTTGGCGTTCAGGGCTACAGACACTCCTGGTTGGCGTTCAGGGCTGCCTTGGTCACGTTGGAGCCCCAACAGACACTGATGTCAGCTAGGGAATGAGTCTGAACTACACTGGACCTCCCAGTGCCCTGTGATGATCTGTCGCCATTGTTGGACCCTGGTGAGTCCTGGGTGATGGGGAGGGGTGACTGTCACCCTTCCCAGCAGTCCACAGCCTCTTCTATTTACAGCTCTTGAAGAGGGACAAAAGGCCTTCAAAGGCTGGAGAGAAATCAGAGTTGGGAAGCTGGTGGTCATATATAACAGTGTGGGTGTGTTCCCTGCCCCTTCCCTTATAACATCCACCTAGACTTCGGATGTATGACTATAATACAAAATATCTGTCTATTCAATGAAACGGTATGCAGCCCTCAAAAAAAAAAAAACCACATGCCACCACATGGGCAAACCTAGTGGACAGCACACTGAGATAAGCCAGGCCCAGAGGGCCGTGTATGACCTGGCTCTATTAATATGTGAAAGAGGCTGTGGAGGGCGGGGCAGGGAGGCTACGGGCAGATAGAAGAGGAAGAATGATCAGATTTGACAATGGTTGTCAAGGCTGGTGCGTGCTAAATATCACAGAAAGTTAAAACTAACATGGTTAATTTGGGGCTGCATGCATTTCACTTCAGACAGAAAAAAATGAAATAAAATAAATCCAACTGTTGATCAGGAGGAAGGGAGGGGACAGTGGGAAGAAGGGGTCATACAGAGGTCATTTGTAGTCGCCGTCCTGTGGGTTTGGAGAGGTGCAGGTCAGAGCAGCGGCTTTCGAAGGGTTCTTCTGGTCTCAGGGTCAGGCAACGGCCCTGCTGCTCTGGAGCGTAGGGTAACATACTGGTGGGAACGAGGGCAGCCTGGAAAGTGGCTAGGGGCCGCGGGAAAGTGGCTAGGGGCCGCGGCAAAGCGCACCGAGGGGCAATGCCTGGGCCCCAGTCTGTGGAGGCAGATCGCTGTCATTGTCTTTGCTTTAAAGATGCCCCATGTAGCATAGCAGCAAGTAAAGGACAAAGGACTCTCAGGCCTGCCAAGTGAGAGCCGGATCCCGCAGCAGCGCAAAGAATCCTGGGATTCTTCAGGGTCCGTGGCAGCCATTCTCCTCCAGCTCTGGGCAGGGTGGGAATGAGCAAGTAAGTGAATGAATGAATGAATGAATGAATGAATGAATGAGTGAGTGAGTGAATGAGCAGAGAGCAGGTCTAGCCCTCCATGGCCTTGGTGACAAAGGACAGCACAGGTGGGCGGGTCAGCAGGTGGCTGTGCAAGGCACCATGGTTTTCCAGGGCTCGGAGCCCCGCCTGATGCCCGCCCTCTTTGGGGAGCAGCCTGTTAGGATAATGGCCCTGCACTGAAGCCTTCCTGGGCCCCTCGCGGCATGGCCCTCCCCAGGGCCCGCCACCAGCCGACACCAAGTAATGGAGCTCTGACGGGGAATAACTCCAGGCTGAGCTAATCGAAGCTGAAAAGGTGGAATCAGCGTGCGTCCCACCCTTTCGCCGGCTTCATCAATCCAGCTAACTGGGTTTGAGCTCCCGCCCGAGCTATGTTCTGCAAAGGGAAATTAATGTGCAGGACATCTGAGTCCAGGCGGCTGGGCAGCAGTGAGCGCTTAGGCAGGGTGGCCTCTGAGGCTGCTGCGCCCACTGCCCCATGGTCTGGGGAGGGTAGTCGGTTCCCCTCCCCACTGCCAATTCAATTACCAGTAGAGCCGATGCATATTCAGCCGGACTCCAGGGTGGAAGGGAGGGCCCCAGACAAAGGAATCTGTATTTACCCAATAATAAGTTCCATTTGGAGGAGGTTTGAAAACAATTCCCCGTCACATTTGTCCCTGTCAGATCACATTATTCACAAATGAAGTTCACAAAGTATCAATTCAATTTCAATGAGGCCCGGCTTGCAGGGCTCGGCTGAATTTAGCCCATCCTGCATGGGGGGGCTGCGGGTGCCCGGCAGTCAGAGGTAATCAAAGGCAGGCGCTACGGTAACACCTTCCATTTCACCCCCTTTGTGCACATCTGTTCCTGGATAATCCCATTTTCTACACTTCCAAATCATTGAAGATGGCGGGAGGCCAGCTAGCCTCTGGGGTGCAGTGCCCACCCCCCAGGCTGAGGCAGGGCCCACAAGGCAGTGTCCCAGTTCCAACCTCCTGTTCTTGCAATCCAGGCCCAGCTCAGAGCAGGACTCCTCTGCCAGTCCCCCACAGTAGGGTCCCAGGCACCTAGGAGGCTCCAAGAAGGACATTCCTGGCCCACCAGTGCCATCTTAGCACCTCATCCCTTTCTTCACCTGGGCACTGACACCGGCTCTCCCTCTCCCCTTCAGGGTTCCTTCCTTTCCAAAGGGGAGAAGGGACGGATGTTCCCCAGACTCAGGGGTCAGCTCAGTTTCCCAGATCCAAGGCTCCAGTTCCCCCACCTTGGGCCTCTAAGCCACTCGGAAGAGGGCCTAGAAAGGGCGGAGCTGGGGCAGGGTGGGGCGATTCTCTGAGGCCAAGCCCAATGGCCAGTCCCTGGCAGGGCAAGTCCTGGCCCTTTCCCAGGCAGGTAGTGTGTGGAGCCTCAGCCCCTCACTCTCTCCATCCCCTCCACCTCCCTGGCCTTACCCCAGCTTCTCAGAGCCTTTGGGCCTGCTTCCTGAGACGTGTCTCACTAGCCAAGAGCACACAGTGCTGCCCATGACTGTGCACACAGCTGCGAGCGGGTAGTGGTCTGGCCAGCCTTGCCTCCAAAGACTCCAAAGTCAGGTCAGAGACTGCCTTCCTGGGCTCTCCGAGTGCCTCCATGTGCCATCTGAGCAGACACAACCCTAAAGTGATATGGCCACTCACCACACCATTCTGGGACTCAGTTTCCCCACTGGTGAAGAGAATATACAAATAAATTCTCCTAGTGTTGTATTTGGGCCATTCTGAGCTGTTGTGGCAGGAATAGCCTGTGATTCTGAAGTGAAAGAATTTACCACACCAAGCTGGGCATGGTGGCACACAGCTTTAATCTTACTCCTCAGGAGGCAGAACTCTGTGAGTTCAAGGCCACCCTGCTCTAGATGGCAAGTTCCAGGCTAGCTAGAGATTTACAGTGGGACCGTAGATAAGAATTGATACAGAAGCTTTAATAAAGAAAGCAGAGCGGTCAGGTGGCTCAGGGGGTGTAGGTTTGGCTAAGAGGACACAGCCCACTCAGTCAGGCTCCAGGCCGTCACGGTTGCTGTTTGCCTTTTACTTTGGGCCCTTTATATTTTTGTCTCTTTTTCTTTATATGAGCCTCACAAAAGACTTCGGACTGAAAACAAGCTTGTAGAGCAGTGGGCTGATGAAACCTACTGGTCTCAATCCCTTTGGGGGCTGAATGAGCCTTTCACTGGGGCTGCCTATCAGATGCCCTGCCTATCAGATGTGTTTACATTATGATTCACAAAATATCAAAATTATGGTTATGAAGTAGCAATGAAAATAATTTTATGGTAGGGGTGTAACCATATTAAGGGGTTGCAGCATTAGGAAGGCTGAGAAGTACCATTCTAGAAGCTCTCCAGAAGTCTGGTGGATAGAGAACCTCAGTGGGTGTTGGGAGGGGCTTGGCCTCTCCTGTATGGCAATGCAGAGCCCATAGCATGCAGTGTAGACCAGAGACACCACACTCCCAGGATGTTACAGGAAAGGAGGAACTGTGTACACTGGATTTATCAGGCTTAAAGTGCCTGGTGGAGGGGCTGACACCTTTGTAGATGCATAGACACGGCTGTCCTTACCCGCCAATGTTACAGTCTTAATCACTAGTTGGGATACAGCTGTGCCTTTGGAGTTGGCTAGAGTGTGCACACACTTGTACAAGTGTGCATATGCATGTGTTGTACAGACCCTTTGGTATGTACATGTTTATGAGCACACATGTGCACATGAGGGCAGGCAGATAAGACTTAGCAGTGTACAGGTCCTCCTGGTGCACACATATGGGCATATGCCCTGCAGCCATGCATGTGTGTGCACGCACATGCATGGTTTGGCTTTCCTGTCCTCCTCAAGAAACCACACACAAAAAGTGGTTGTGATGCCTTCCCTTGGAGTTTGGGAGCTCAAGGACCCATGGGTAGTATGTTCTTCTGCTTCTTGCAACAAGTAGAATTAGCTGCCTGCTGGGAAAAGAATGGCCTCACACTCCTGGAAATTGCAGCTGAGGGCCATTGCTGATTGATCTACACTCTGTCCAGGGGCCCTATGATTCCTGCTGGGGCAGGGACAGGCTCCCTACCTCTGTGATACAAAGCTTAGCGGGTCTGTCAGTGACTCTGGCCGTGGAAATGGGAGATCTGTATTTTATAACTTTTTTTTTCAGTAAAAGCTAAACTGTCTCTGTTGTCTACATACATTTTGACCCATCTCACTATGAGCCACTAGGAGGGTCCTGAGCCAGGGAGGGGCCCTTAGTAGGAGTCGTGATGTGGTCTCATCTCTGCATCTGTGGCCATCTGACTGTGGCTCCTGGCCCTGTGACTGCCTGCTGTCTTGCACTGGGTGGCTTGTCTGCTCTTGGACCGCATCTCTCCACTGTGGAGGGCACAGGCATGTCTAGCCTGTGGTCTTCCATCTGAGCTATGCCGGAAGCTGGGGTCCTACAGTTGGGGGTCTCTGGGAGAGAAGGGACATGGCGATGAGAGAAAGGGGCTTCTGTAAGCCTTGGTCTGTTCCATCAGCATGAACCCCACAGGGAGTGTACCCCACTCCCACTTCATGCCTGCCACTGGCCCTTCCGTGCTGGCATGGAGGCAAAGCAGGAGAGGCCTGACTGGAGCCAAAGGGTCTGCACAGCCGTGGCCAGATAGTCACTGTTTCGGGCTCTCTTGAGATATTGATCCCAGAGGCAAACACATTGTGGAATGAGGTGATCAAATTGGGATTGAAAGTTCTGAGGGGGTGAAGCCACCATAAAGGAGAGCAAGTCTCAGTAATTTCACTTGCTACCGGGAAATCACAAGTCCCAGCGCTGTACAAGGCAGAACCTCAGAAGAGGCTCAGCCAGATCTTTCATCTGAGGGTTGAGTGGAAAATACTTATGAGCTTTGTAAAATAAAATAAATCCGTTTTTTTTTTCTCTTTTGCCCCTGCTCTTGGAATGACAATTCTGAGACTAATTATTTATTAATAAATGTGTAGGCCATGGCTAACTTGTACCTTATTTAACCCACTCAAACTATTCTGTGTCTACCACCTGGTTAGTTAGCTCTCCCTCAGTCCCAGCCTGCTTCTTTCTTAGTGTCTTCCTCAATGATGTCTCCCCCCATCCAGTACCCCCATCTATCTCAAATCTCTTCCTGTTTCTCCTTTTATCCTCTCACTATTTCCCAGAATCCTCTCTGTCTTCCAGGTCCCACCTCCTATTTCCTGCCTCGTCTTATTAACCATTGGCTTTTTTATTGACAGGTAATGTTTATAAGCGATTCTCTTTACAGATCTTCTATGGTAATTCCCTTCCTATTGATTAAAGGGTGTGTTTTCAAACCCTGATAAGCCAAAAACCCCCGTGGAATAGCCACCCAGGCCTCTAAGCTCTTCTGGGCTCTCTCAGCCTCTAACACCTGAAGGAACCTTCATGCATACACCTAGCCCGTGCTTACCGCCATACGTAAGCACATGTCTGTCCATCTCTCTCTCTCACACACATACTTGTTGCCAAAGCTTTTGCCCAAAAGCATGGGTCTGGCAGGGTGGTTGTTATGGCAGGCTCCATCTCACACTTTGGTGTCTGGATAGATCCTGTGCATCTCCAGAAGTGGCAAGCATGCTCTGTCCAACCGTTGCTTGGACGGTGCCGTGGACCACTTGTTTCTGGGCACAGCATGGCTGTTGCCATGTTGCTCAGAGCAGCTGTGATCATCCAGCCGTGGACTGTGGTGATTCCCCAGCAGGGTTGGTGGAGGGCAGGTCCGGAGGCTTTTTGGGGGGTGGGGGGTTGTTCAGAGTCCCTGGGATTTTTTGCACCGGCCCCTGATCCCATGTAGAAGGAGAGCTGCTCCTGATGTCAGGACCGGAAGCCTTCCGGGAGCCCAGGGTGCATTCTGGTGAATCTGAGAAGCGAGGCTGCAGTGCTCACTTTACTAGCTCACGACACAGAGGCAAGTGGGGACTTTTCCTGGGCTCCAATGCCAGAGGGTGTTAAAAGTGTTAAGGAGAAGGGAGGCTCTCCAGGCCAAGGAACACCCAGAACCCAGAGCTGACTGGGTGCCAGCCGGCCAGGTGTGTGGCGAACTGTGTGGCAGTGGTGCGGCTGCTGGACACTGCTAACATAGAGATGTATCGAATTCAGCTTAGCAACCTAGGCATGAATGCCCCGGCCTTTAAAGAGAAACTTATCTGTAATTAAAATCATGCACAAGTTTTAGAAAGAGGCTGTTTACAACTGGAAAGAAAGCTGATTGTGAAAACGAATAGGTTTCCACTGGGGCTGGTAGTGTTTAATTCAGAAATAAATCCCCTCCAAGGGGAGTTCTTCACCAGGCTCTTTTCCCCCCAGTGCTTTTGGTGGGCTGGTGTGGTGTCACACAGCTGCAGTTGACGATGACCTTATCAAGCTTCCATCACAGACACAAGGGCTGGCTGTGGGCTCCCCGGTGGCTGGAGAAATTTGCCGCGAACCCTGCTCCTCCGCTTGTGAGCCATAAATTAGCCCAGTTAAAATCAGCAGAACGTGTGTATTCAAAGTTTATGTTTCTCGTAAGCAGATGGTGGCTTCAGCACGTGCGGAGCAGGTGGTATCAATCACCGGGTCCTGAGTTAGGGGATGGTAGCGCCGATCTGAGTGGAAGAGCCGCCTCCTGGGCTGCGTAGGAAAGTGATTTACACTGGTCAGGGGCTGGCTGCCCCCAGCTGCTGTGATTTACTGGACAGTTGTGGCCGCCACAGCCTGGTAATTGGGAGAATGTCCACTGGGTAGCTCGGGGCCACTCCTCCAGAGTCCGGTTGTCACTCTATCTGCATAATCCTCTGCCGTTATTCCTACGGAGGATGACATGCTGTCGTAGTTGAATAGTCTTTCTGGGTATTGATTGTAATTAAGAACCAACTTGAGCTGAGATAAGGATTTTTCTGGGTGGGATGCTGGCCGCGTGGTGGCCCCAGAAGACCTTGCTCCTTTTGGAGTCTGGGTTCAACTGTGCCAACTAGGACAGTGCACCAGCCGAGACCCCACACTGCCTTGATGAGCCGCTCGGCAGCCGAGCATCCTGCGCACATTACCCATGTGAGCATTCGACGTTCCCACAGTGCTCACCACCACCTGCTCACACGACATGGTCTACCACAGGCCACTGTCTTGGGGTAAAGATCCCTCTAGGCAGTCAGGTGGTGGTGGCACACGCCTGTAATCCCAGCACTTCGGAGGCAGAGGCAGGCGGATTTCTGAGTTCGAGGCCAGCCTGGTCTGCAGAGTGAGTTCCAGGACAGCCAGGGCTATAAAGAGAAACCCTGTCTCGGGGAAAAAAAAAAAAAATCCCTCTAGGCTCCAGTGGCACCGTTCATGGCGTGGGAGGTGAGAACCCTGCTGTTCAGGTTACTCCACTGACAGAGCATCCTCAGGTGACAGTCCTCTGTCTTAGTTCTTCAGAAGCTTGCCCTTCCCTGAGAGACAAAGTAGATTTGTCCTGTTGTCTCTTCATATCTCGTGACCAGGGATCTGGGTGTAGCTGGACTTTGGCTACTTTGTGGGTTCTTTTTTCTTCCACACTTCTCCACTCTTTTAACACCCTAACACTAGATAGGAGGGAAAAAAGACAGAGGGGGAAGGGGCAACGTTATCTTTAGACTACTTCCTGCTTATTAGGGGCATTGAGTTCCCAGGGGCAAGTTTGATCTTTGTCATCAGGATATCTAATTTCTTCTACCTTTAATTTCTTCCTTACACACAACTACTTAACAAACAAACCAACCCACTACCAACAGCCCCTCCGCTCTCAGGGCCCTACCCTTTATCTACCCTCCGAAGAGTTGCCAGACATCACACAATCACAGATACTTATCTGCAGCTGGCAAGATGACACCCCTGCTGGAGCACGAGGCAAACCATAGTCATCTGCTGTGGACAGTCTGAAGCAGCCCCACATCCCACACCTGGGATTAACACAAAACACATTCCCATATTTCTGTGTTTTTCGAAGAAACCAAAATTCTCACTATAGCTGTGACCTCAGGAATCAAGGTGAGAGGATTGTAGAATGTTTTAGGGATAAGACATCAGAGAAAAAACAGAACCCATCACGGGTCCAGTGTGGGCCTTCGTGAAAACAAAGGCCACAGTGATTGGGGCTAGGGAGAGAAGAGACACACAGTGAAGGGATGACAGGGTCTTGGGAGATGAGGCCTGCCACCATGGGAGGTGGGGTGCATAGGGCATGGGTAGCCAGGCTCCCTAAGAGGTAAGGACCCTGTGACTTGTGGTTGGGGCTTGTTACACCCCCTGTCCTTGATGCATTACCCACTGCTTTATTTTTGACTCTTCCTATGTCAGAGTGATTAACCCAGGTTGCCCCCAGGTCACTCGAGCTGGCCCTAAACATCTTGTGTTCCTCTGTTCCCAGCCTCAGACCAGCCACTCCCCCAGGGCTGGTGTGGATCTGGCTATAACTGGTAGATACAGATACTGGAGGCTCTGTTCACCTTGGGGGTGTCCTTGAAGATGGAGTGGAATCTTTTAGAACTCCTGACTGGCCACACCTGGGTGTGAGGAACGGATCCAAAGTCACCAAAGTCACCGTGGGTGAGGAAGGATCTGAGGTTTTAGGATCTTGTCAAGGTGAGGAGACGCTTCATTTCTTGAGACCCCAGTCAGGGAAGAGGGAAAGGATGCTCCGATAGCCTGAGTTCTAAGTGACAAGGAGCGATGTCTTCCTTAGGGAAGACCTGGCATTTCACATGTCCAGTGGTGTCTGTGTGTCAGGACCCCGCTGCAATGCTGCAGCCTGTGCCCACCCACCTCACTCCCCTGACGACCCCACCCTGCTCCACTCCATTCCTTGGTCTTTACTGTCCTGTAGTTCACCAGAAAAGGCCTCTGGCACCTTGTGCCCAAGGGTTGGCTGGCTCATCTCAGGAGAACCATGGTGCAGCCAAGACTGCTTTGAGCAGGTAAGACAGACAAGACAGTAGGCCCACTTCCCCCCTCAGCAGCCTACCAGGCTGAGATCTGCTAACCTTCATCACCCAGCAGGTCCCAGACTCAGCTTGCATGTGTAGGGCCAAGGATATTGGCTACAATGGAGAAGGGGTTGGCCTGAAGAGGCCACACAGGACACACATGCCCCAGGGACTTGGTCTGCTGGATGTGTGAAAGGTAGGTCTCCTTTCTGATGGGTATGACCCTGTGGCGACAGAGCCAGGTGATCCCCAGTATCCATTTCTCATTTCTTCAGCCCCTCAATTGGAGCAGTTGTTCTACCCAGAGGAGAAGGGACCAAGGCTCCAGACAAGGTCTTGTCTCTGAACTCAGTGCAGGGAGAAGTTGGTCAACCTCTTGGGTAGAACCTTCTGTGAGTGTATTCCTTTGACTACCCCACCCCAGGGGCTATAGAACAGGACTTGGTCCTGCACCAGGAGCTGTCTGCAGGCATCCAAGAAGAGACTGGTGTGGATCTCTGGCCCGGTTAGCTTCTTGCAGCTCCAGCTGCCAGGCAGCTTAGAGTCCCTTCTCCAGAGCCCCGGAGAAAATGCCTGTCCGAGGGGCATTGTTCAGGGTGGGCTGTGACGGAGGAACACGCTGCACACGGCATCAGGTGGACTAGGTGGAGATGCGGCGGACAGGCTCGCTTTGACTCTAGTCTTGATCGCCACAGCCCTCCATGTCATTGAGTACACACACGCCAAGGGGAGTCCTTGGTGTGTGCCCAGTGGATCTAAACCACAGATGAGCTAGCTTTTTTCTTTCTTTTCTTTTTAATTAATTGATTATTAGTTTATGATACATTGGTTTCACTAATATTTTTCTTTTTTTCTTTTTTCTTTTTCTTTTTCTTTTTCTTTGTGTGTGTGTGTGTGTGTGTGTGTGTGTGGGTGAGTTTCAAGACAGGGTTTCCTGGAACTCTTTCTGTAGTCTAGGATGGCCTTGAGCTGCAAGATTCTCCTGCCTCTGCCTCTGAAGTGCTGGGATTAAAGGCACGTGCCACCGCCCCATGGTATAACATTTTTCAAACAAAAGTGAATTTTTCCCCCTTCTTCTTCCCCATTCCCCTCACCTCAAGCCCTCCCACCCCATAGCCTCCTTTCTGCTTTCTGGTCACATGTGCCTTTTGCCCTGCCCAGACATCTCGCCTCCCCCCCCCCATACCCCCATAGTCATCTATCTAGTTTCATGGTCTGTATCTGCTCTTGCCGCACCATTTATACACATACACGGTAAAGCTAAATTTGACCCTGTAGGGAGAGAGGCCCTCGTGGCTGCATGAAGACAGTTGTCCACAGCACGGGTGAGTTAGCAAACTCAGCAAAGTTAGCAACCAAGAGCTTTCACTCGGCAGAGTCACCGTGACAATAACTAAGAGACAACGTGGAGAGGCACCGTGTTCACAGTGTGCTGGGTGAGATATATGCCCCACAGGCTACCTGAACATTCTGTCCCAGGCGGTGGTGCTGTTTGGGGAGGAGAGTCACTGGTGGGGGCCGGGGTTTGAGTTGTGTATAGCTCAGAGCCCGTTCCAGGACAAGCTGTCATTGCCCATGAAGCTCAGCTGCTGGCTGAAATAACCCTTCTACTAAATATTCTATTATCAGACATTTGGTCACCATGATGAGGAAATGGTCAATAGAGGTTGCAAGGCAATATTTATTTATTTATTTATTTATTTATTTATTTATATTTTGGGGGGTGAACATGGGATTTGCTGTGATGAAACACCATGACCAAAAGTAACTTGAGCAGAAAAAGGTTTATTCCATCTTACAGCTTATAAGTCTGTCACTGGGGGAAGCCACAGAGTAGGAACCTGGAGGCAGGAAGAAGAGCAGAAGCCACGGAGGAACACTGCTCCCCTGAGGGTCTCTGGAAGGGGGCGCTGCCTTTCACACAAGGCTCAGCTCCTATTCTGGACACCCAAGCTGGCAACGTGGCCAGCAGCCTTGGGACACCTCCTTGGAAGGGCAGGGACACCTCTACTCTTGGCTTCAATGACCAGAGCTCTATGTTGAGGGGGTCACATGAGAGCAGCTGAGAGTCAGAAGGCCCATCTTCTGAGGCAAGAGCTGGTGTGTGGGTGAGTGCGAGAGATGCACAGACTGGGAATACAGAAGCCACAGCAGAGAACAGGCCGGGAAGGAGGCCGGCCCTGAGGCAGAAACCCAAGGATGCCTCAAGGGACACCCTGCGGAAGGGGTTGGGCAGAGCATTTTGTGCTGGAGTCCTGCCCAAGCTCAGAGCCCCACCCCAGCTCGAGCTCTACGCAATGCAAAGCTGCACTCAGAGCTTCTAGATGCAATTGAAGCCACCAGCCCCTTGAAGATAGGAGGGAGCCCTTTCCCAAGAAGACAGAAACAAGCTTCTGGGGTATGTGGAGTGGGAGGGGAGACGCCTCCATCTTGCCAGAAAGTAGGTACCCACAGAAGGCAGTGTGTGGAGCGGACAGTGAATTTGACCCAGTTCCGGGCAGCAGATGCCAAGTCTATGTTCTTTAATGCTTTTCTATCAACAAGTAGTGTCATACGGCCTTAGTGACAAATTTCAAACTAGAGAAGGCCAAGAGGGAGATGGGTCTCTGAGGAGGGCGTGGCCAAAGGGAAGGAGGCTAACATTACCTGGTGCAGCCTCTGCAGGTGAGCCCACCTCTATCATGGGCCCTACTGTGGTTCTGCCTCTCTCCTAGCTCCAGCCTTCTGCAGTCCTCTCCACCATGTTGGGGAAAGCTCAGCCGACATGGGTCCCACTGAGGCCTTAAAAGTGACCCACTGGGCTATGAAGCCAGCCCTGTGATGCCAAGTCCTCCAGGGCACCCTCAGCCATTTCTCCTCCAGGAGACTCTGTTGCCACCCCTTCGCTCCAGTTTCAGTGTGCCTAGTGCCTGTGGCCTCAGACCCTGGGGACCGATTGCACTGAAGAAAGACCAGTGAGCCTTCTGGGGCAGTTGGAGCATTCAGCCTTGGGTCTAGGCCATAGTGGGTAGAGCACAGAGCCTGGCTTTGCCAGGAATACCTGGATGTACCCTAACTAATAAGCCTGCTCCAAGGGTCTGGGTGAGTGAAGACTTCACCAAGCCAGAGACTTGGCCGGCCTCCGGCGACCAAGTAATGTCCTCCCAAAGATGTTTCCCACCCAGACACCTATAAGGATGTCAGCTGGGGACACAGGATGCAGCCCCCTGTGCAAACCAGGGCACTTGTGACCCTAGCACGTGGCCATAGGTCTGGGTGATGGCTCTTCCTCACGTGCCTGCAGACACCTGGCCCTGAGCTCTCAGGCTCCTGGTCTGCCTCGCACCACACTGCCCTGCAGCAGGCCAGAGTCAGGGTGTGGGTTTGGAATGCTTCCTGCTAGGTTTCCTTGGGGACTTTAGGTCCGGCGTCTGGAAACAGGCAGCCCATAGTAGGGGCTCCGCGTGGCCTTGGTCCTCAGAAAAGCAAGTCCTGGGACTGGTACCCAACCCAGGTTAACTTCTAATTTAAACTCTAACCAAAGCCCGATGGACTTTTGACATACAAATATTAAAAATTAAATTTCCCGAGTTCATTATCTGATAATTAGAACTAAATAACATCTTAACTGAGAGGCCGGCCCCACGCAGGTCCAGTCAGTTCCACTTAAGATTCCATTAGACCAGTGTCGGTGCAGTAAGTAATGGACCATAAAATTTAATTTGGAAATGATCTTGCGCTGTGATGGAGCGATAGCGCTCACAAAGGAGGCGGGCGGCCGTGGCTGCGGGCTCTGCGGCAAGACGGCAAATTCAAAAGGAGCTGAAGCTATTGCCCCAGAGAACATGTGTTCCGGCTTTCTTCTCCTTTCTCGGGCCCTACAGTATTTAAAAGTCAGAATTGACCAGTGTAGCTCCGTGTAATTACAAAGATCCCCTTATCAGAGCCTCTTTGCTGGCGCCTGGAAGAAAAGGCCTGATCCGCGGGCTGTCTTGGCTTCATTTACATGCACGGTAACCCGGTGGCCTCTAGTAATCACTTAGGACTCTCCTGCACTTGGGCGGTTCTTTCTGTCCTGTCTCAAGCCACCAACCTGCCGCAGCCACTGGTGTGTGTGTGAGGGGGGATGGGGGGCAATCTGGGTGCCTGCAGCAGCCTCTGAGTCTGGAAGAGAGGAAGTATCCGCAAGCTACCCTGTCCTTAGGTCTGCTAGTTTCACCCCTCACTTACGACAGGGGGATGCTTCTGAGGATGTGTGAGCTTCTGAGGACAGGCAGCACTGTGGTCCTTGCTTCTGGACGCGGTTCTCTGTGTTGCTGGAAACCCTTTAGGTTTATCGGCCCTGTAGCAAAAGGTCCTAGCTTCACCAGGGGAGCCCCGCTCCAGTTATGGGGGAAGAATGTCTTACTAGAGACCCACAAGCATGATCTCTGGGGACCATATGGAGCAGGCTGGTTCCGCGCTAGCCCTGGTCCCAGCCCAGAGACCCTTGAGTGGCCTTGGTGAGCCACTCAATGGCCAAGCTTCAAGTCCCCTCAGCACAATCAGGAGGAGCCAGCTCCCTGGGCCACCTGCTACCATTTGCTAAAGCCCCTCCTTCCGGGGGCGGGGCATCAGGGCCGATGGTTGCTGCCCTGACCCTTGCTAGGTCCCCTTGGAGGTGCCAGGAGCGCTGCCCTCCTGAGGGTGCCACCTCACAGCCTGTTTCCCTTCAGCTACTCTGGCTGTCTGCTGGGTCCTTTCTCTGCTTGGACTCTGCTGAACCCCCACCTGGAAACAAACGCTGCGATGGTGGACCGCCCTTAAACCTGGGAAGAGCTCCTCCGTGCTGGCTCTCGGAGGCCGGTTCCTACCGTACACACTTCCAGAGACCAGGTCACCGGGGCTCCTCTGATCCAGAACAGGACACATATTGAAGACATGCCCCCACTCTGCACCTAACATTGACCCCTGAGATCAGGAATGGCCACGAATGTGTGTGGCAGTGAGGGCTGATCTGCTGCAGTGTGCGTAGCCCGGGACTTACAGCCCGAGATCACCAGAAGGGGTGGGGGTGGCTGGGTGAGGGGCCTTCGCTTCGCTCCCACCAGTCCTCCCACCTCTGGGCTCAACTGAAGCCCCCACTCTCCCACCCTCTGGGCTCTAGGAAGCGTCTAAAATTAATTCCTGTTCTCCGGCGCTAGTGACCCCCGATGTACTCGGCCTGCACGGTGCTCGTGAGCAGCCGGCTCTGCGTCTTATCTCCAGAGCGGCCTCATTTGTTACTTCTCGCTGAATACACCCACTCCCATTATTTCTGTAATTCTTGGCAATAACAGCCCTTCCCCTAATGAAACCTGCATTATTGGAAGGTTGCTGTTCTGACCCGGCGGGGATTAGCCGTGTACTCTGTTATTGCTACATATGTAATTGTATAATTGATTTTAAAATTTACTTTTGTGTCCCCACATCATAAAGTAAGCAGCCCATTAGTGAGAGAAATATAATTAATATATCTCTGCGGGCTCCCACCCTAGCAGAGGCCAGTGGGCTGTGGGTACAAGATTGTGGGGCAACAATGCACACACGGGCCTCCTGGAGCCGTGTTTTACCCTGCCTGTCCCTCCAGCAGGATGGGGTCCTGATGCTCGCTTTGTGGGTGGAAGCCTTGAGCCTACCGAGGAACTTGGAGCTGGTGGGAAGGTGAGGCCATCTTTGTGGTCTCCAAGGCCGCATGGTGCCCCAAACGCCTTCCCCTAGGAGGTATACCTTCCTACAGCATCGCTCTGCCTTCCTCTGCCTTTATGTCTGCAGGATGCCCAGAGACTCCAGGTCCCTGTTTGTCCCTGGCCCTACCTGATCCAAAATTCTGTGGAGAAAACCCACATGCTCTAGGCACTTAGCTCTGGCCCAGAGTCAGACATATAGGAGCCTGCAGAAGAGGCAGGCAGTGGGAGGAACTTCCTGTCACCCAAACACACCTGTGACTCCCAAATTAATTTCTCTTCTTTTTATGTCAGCTTCCTGGCACCAGCTCGTGAGCCTTGTTTACTCACAGTGTGTCCTCTTTGGTTACAGCCCATTTCGGAGCAGTGCAGCATGGGAAGCTTTGTGCCTGACCCCCTTTTACCCACCCAGTTTCCTAAAGAGTATCCCTGTACCGAATGCACACAGCCATGGCGTCCACACCCTCTTACAACCATGTGACACTCTCAGACCTCAGGGTCTACCTGCGCATGCGCCGGGGCACACAACCGCTTCCCTTTCGCTCAAAGCCCTGAGTACCCTTCCGCTGCATAGACGGCCACGCCATGTTTCTCAGTTATCCCATCCACGGAGGCTTCATGGCTTCATCTGTGGCTTCATCTGTGGTTTCATCTGAAGGGACTGGGTAACACAATGAGACCACTGCTTCAAGTATCCGGCAGCTCTCTCCCCCAATCCCCACTGTCTATTGGCACCTGAGGTAGGTGTCTAGTGTATGCAGACACGCACTACACGGATGGGCAAGGTCATGACAAGAAACAGAGATGGAGTGAGGGCTGCCCAAGCATTGCGCCGCCTCTCTCTCAGCCCTGGATGGTCCCTTGGCCAGCGGACCTGGTTGGGAAGGTGAGGGAGGGGTGCTGTCTTGCCCTTCCACAGTGGCCTGAGGAAGGTTGGAGCTTTACCTACTCAGAGTACGCAGAGCAGCTTCTGTGGACAATAGACATGGAAAAGTAGACAGTGCAGGCCAAATACCACCCCAACACTGGGGAAACAGGCAGAGCAGGCTGCTTTCTGTGAGTTTGAGGCTAGCCAGGTCTACACAGTGAGTTCCAGATCAGTCAGGATGCACAGTGAGACCGTGTCTCAAATAAAGAAGAAAAGCAGGCAGTTCAGTTTTCTTCAGTTCTGTGTAGCAACTGTGGTTATTCGCCCTGGTCACCTGAGTGTCCCAACCTGGCTGTCCCAACCTGGCTGTCCCAACCTGGCTGTCCCAACCTCAGGTACGTCCACACTCTTGACCTGGAAGAAAGTGGGGAATGGTCTTGAAACCATCCTTCTGGTGTAGGAGGCCCGACCATCCTGATCTTCCAGCAAAGGAATCTCTGAAGCAAAGCTAAGGTGTGGGGGCAATGGAGGGGGAAAGACAGACTCTGAGAGGCCATGGCTAAGGCATTGTGGGAAACAAGTTCCATTAAGACTGGTTGACATGTCACGTTCACAAAGGAAAGGGCTGTGATGGCATAACAGGTGTCCCGAGACCCTGCATGGGCTGTGGGGAATCATATGAAGCCAGGAGGATTCAGGGGTCCTGCTGTTGGACCCCCAACACTGTATCATCTGATAATCTGAGGCCTGCGGAACCATCTTCCTGTGGACCCAGCTGACTCCCACCCCCAAATCCCAAGAGGTCATGGGTAGGCTTGGCCAGGGCTAGGATTGGGGGAGAGAGCCGCTGGGTACTGGAAGCAGTGGTCTCCTCTTACCCAGTAGCTTCAGATTGCCCAGATGCGGTTCTCTGCAGAGCCAGCCTGGCATTCTGCCCTTGTCTGATACATAGACTGCACCTGTCACCTGCAGGATGCAGACTACTTAAAGAGCCATAAGTCACACATTGCAGCTCTTTTGAAGAGGGCTGCTGAAGAGTGCAGTTCCCCTGCACGGGTGCCTCTGACAGAATCCATGTGCAGGAGTCGGCTACTTCATCACAGAGACGGAGAGACGCAGTGGAGATTGTTCTGCTTAAAAAATGTAGCAACTTGCAAATATGTTTTTAGAAGCAAGTTTATTACACACTGTCCCGTTGGGAGAATGATGGGATGCTGTGTTCATCCCTCAGGAACTACAGCATGGGATTGTTAGGGGAATTTATTCTGGGGAGCCAGGGAGCGGAGGCTGTGACTAAGGGCTCCCAGGCTGGCTCGCTTCCAGGGACAGCCTCAACCTTCTCCCAGACCTTCCACCGATGCCCTACGCAGTATGCCCCTTGAGTCCCTGGTCCCTCAGTTTTCCTCCTGGCTGGTGCCCCCGTAGGGGACCCTGATAGCAGGCTGTGGGATCCGGTGGTAGGCTTGGGCTCTGGAACATGACATCCACAAGTTGGCTCAGAGGACAGGCAAGTCTCCTCCAGCACACTGCGCTTCAGACGGCCCAGGCCCTAGGTGTGGGGCCCAAGTTTGTCTTCCTTCCTGGGGAGCTGGAACCTGGCTGCATAGGCCGACGCATAAGCAGTCAAGGGCAAAAACGGCTCACTGCTCCTTCCTTGTTCTTGCTACCCCTTCTGCAGCAGCTGTCAGGATGGCCCCCAGCAGCTGACCGCTGTATCGTCAACTGTTCTACAGCAGGAAGGTGTTATGGGTTATGAAACAGACTGTGCCCGCTGTCATGTGCGCGGCTCCCGGTCTCCTTCTCTTACCTTCCGTGTCTTTCTTACCCCTTGCTTTGGTGGGAGGCAGCTGCTCGTGCAGCCTGTGGAGAAGGACAGTGTGGTGAGGCCCAGTGTGGCCAAGATGCAGTGAACTCCACGAGCTGCCACAGATCAGCTTGAGATGCTCAAACATGACCAAAGTTTTCAGCCATGTAAGGTTTGTTTTCAGCCACTGTGATTTCAGGCGATTTGTCATAGACAATCAAAACAACTGTTACCATCACCAACACACTACATGACCATCGTTATCATCAGCACCGCTAATCAATCAGCATCACCATCAGCCTTATCACCACCAGCATCTCCACCACCATTACAAGCACCCTCATGGTCATCTCCACCACCATCAGCATCTCCATCGTCAGCACCACTGTCACAATCGTCACCATTACCACTGTCATGGTGACCATCCTCAGCACCATTGCCATCCCCCACCCATGCCACCACCACTGTCCTGTTTACCATCGGCACCTTTATTATCATCGCCATCCCCTTTGCCGCCATCACCACCATCACGATCAGGGCTATCACCATTACCATCGCCGTTATCACCATCATGGGCATCGACGCCATCTTCATGGCCGGCTTCACCACCAATGCTCCCATCACCATTGTCATCGCCACCGTCACCATCACCACCGTTTGCACCACGCTCATTGTCACGGTCACTGTCATCGCTTTCACCCTTGTGTCTGACATCTCGAATGCCATCACTTTACTCTCGCTCCTGCTATTCTCTGATCTGCATGACTTTATACATCTGCTCCATAATAATAATAATTGGAAAAGCATTGCTTGCATGGGCCACCTTGCTGACAGGTGACAAAGTCCAGGCGTCAGGCCAAGTTTCTTCAAGTTTAGATGCAGACCGGTTCCCTCACGAAGCTCGTCTTCCCTTGGAGATGGCCCTTTGAGGCCCATCTTCCCTGGGAGACATGCAGAAGAGAACACCCTCACTGCCTGGGGCCAGCAGAAAACAGAGGAGAAGCAGCCTCCTCCTCCTCCTCCTGAACACTACGGCTGCTTCTCTGAGACCTGGCTAAAGCTGACCCTACCGTTCCACCTCTTTCCTGTTCTGGTCTCCTACAAGGAACCTGCAAGTTTTCTCCTGAGTCATAAATGTCTGTGGGCCACGTTGGTGTGGGGAGGCAGGCTGATGGTACAGGATCCCAGTCAAATAATACCCAGTGTCCAGACTCCAAGTGTGATGGTACACCATGGTCCCAGAGTTCTAAGCGGGACCTAGAGGGACTGGGACTATCTTGGAAGGCTGCACGTGGCTAGAGCAGGTGCCCACACTGGCTCCTTAGCTCTGCCCCTTCAAGAGCCCTGTCCCCTGTGCTAGGAAGCCAGCTTCCACCAGGTGGCGCTCACCTTGCTCAGTGAGCAGTCTGTGCCTGTTCTTGCTTGCTTGGGGACCAGCTCACAGTGGCTCAGGGCCAGCCAGAGCAAAGGCATGCTCGCCCCTTGAGGCACCCCGTGCCAGGTCAGAAGCCATGGCTCTATGAACAGACCTTGTGTCTTGTGCTGGCTCTGGGTGGAGCTCTGGGCTGTGAGCATATGCCCTCCTGGGCTCCCCTCTGCCCAGTTCCACTGCCCTGGGTTCTGAGAACACTGGAAGGCTTGAGGCGATCTGCTGGGGAGTGCCTGCTGTGGTGCGAGGGCATGGGCGGCTGAGCGGCCCAAGGCTCCATTATCATCCCTTCACATCACCCGCAGAAACCAGGCTGCTTTCCTTCAGGCCGGCGGGCCCAGCATTGCCTGTGAAAGTGGCTAACATGTGTCCCCTTTAACCAGGGCCATTAATTGATAACACTTAATTAATCTGCCCAGGAGAGAGATCAAACGAAGATTGTGTCCCTTGGCAGCCACACGTATTGACTTTGTTATTCCAATTAACCGCCAGGCCGGAAGGGTCTCCGGAGAGAGTTTTAACCTTTGCATCACACCGAGCTCCCTCGCTGCTGGGCTGCACTGGTCTCCTACCCGGCCCTCCCACCAGGCAGCAGCCACGCTCCCCCTCAGATTCCACCCGTGTGCTCACCTCCAGGCCAGTGTAGCGCCCATTCGAGGAACTGCTCACTTGCAATTAACCACCTTATTTGGGGCTTTTTTTTTTCTTCTTCTTCAAGGAGCAATTAGATTTCTGCAGCCTTTGGAGAAAGCAAATGACCCGGAACAAGATACCTTATAAATCAAGCCTTGAGGGTGGGTGAATCCCTGCCGCGGCAGGCGCCTGGCTGGGATGCTGACTGAGTGGCTCCCGTGCCCATAGAGGTACTGTCTGTCTTACAGGGTCCCTCTACCGCGAGGGCAGGAGAGGACTCCTGCCCCAGACAGCCAGGTCCCCTCTCACTGTAGGGATTGGAGCACAGACAAGACGGGAAGCCTGGAAGTCCTTCTTCTTGCCCCTAGCCTCCTCCGACCCCTCTCCCCACAGCCCGCCCCATGCACTCCGCGGGCACTGTTACTTGGGGGTAGCGCCTGTGCCTGTAGCGGCATCCCATCAGGACGTTCTTTACTGACATGCAGTGGCGGTCAGAGGCTTTGGTGACCATCTGCTCCACAGGACCACAGGGGCTCTGGTCTCTGCGGCCACAGGCTTCCTGAGCACTGCAGGGATATCTGGAAGATTTGCCAGATGACCTTCGGTTGCCCACCCTTGGGCCAGTCACCAGGTAAGGAGGAAGTTGGCCCAAAAGGCTTGGCCAGAGCAGTCCGTGGTAGGCCCATCACTGCAGACAGCTACTAGGCGTGAGGTCTAGGAGCTGTCGGGGATGCTTTCATGTTGGCGGAGGGGGTTGGGAAATTTCCAGGTGTGTGAGCAGAGCAAGTATCTGGAGAGAAGTCCAGCAGGTAAGGCTTGGGGCTGGCCAGGTTGGGCCAGGCCCTCCTTCAGGAGAGTATTGTTTTCTCTGATATGGAACAGTTTTATCCATTCACTGTGAATGAGAAACAAAAGACAGTCTACCCATGGAATATTGCTCAGCAATGAAAAGGAGCGTAGACGCTTAGGGCCAGCACTCTTGAAAACACACCGACAGATGAATCCAGCTACAAATCTGCACACTGCTTGATTTGTACTGGATTTTAGAACAGGAGGTCCTAGAGAGTGGAGCTTAGGCAGGGTCAGTGAGGGCAGTGGCAGCCTAGTAGGAAAGAGACTGTGGAGACGGTTCTGATACTCTGAGCATACTTGTCTTAGGGTTTTACTGCTGTGAATAGACACCATGACCAATGCAAGTTTTCTAAAAGACAACATTTAACTGGGGCTGGCTTACAGGTTCAGAGGTTCAGTCCATTGTCATCAAGGCAGAAGCATGGCAGCATCCAGGCAGGGGTGGTGCAGGAGGAGCTGAGAGTTCTACATCTTTATCCAAAGGAAGCCAGGAACAGACTGGGCATGCTCAGGCATCTAGGAGGAAGATCCCCAAGCCAATCCCCATAGTGACACACTTCCTCCAACAAGGCCACACGGGAGATGAGCATATGCACGCCATCACGATACTTAAATATCTTAATTACACTCACTTTGTGTGCCTGTATGTGTGTGAATGTGTGTTTACCATGGTATGAACTGCAGAGGACAACTCAGAGTAGCTGGTCTTCTCCTTCTAGGAGACTGTAGCTCTCAGGTAAACTCAGGTCCTTGTCAGGCTTGGTGGTCCTGACCGTTATCAGGCGTGGCAGCCCAGTCCTTACCGGCTGAGCCACCCCATCAGTGAACATACTTTAAAGACAGTTACAGAATTAAACGGTTAACTTCATGTTTTCTTCTTTTAACTCATACTTTTCTTTCTTTCTTTCTTTCTTTCTTTCTTTCTTTCTTTCTTTTCTTTTCTTTTTTTTTTTTTTTTGGCCTTTTAAGGCAGTCTTTCTAGGTGTCCCTGGCTATCCTACAACTATGTAAACCAGGCTGGCCTTGAACTCAGAGATCTGTCTGCCACAGCCTCCTGAGTGCTGCGATTAAAGATGTGCACTGCCACATTCAGCTTTTAACTCAAATTTTAAAGGCAGTTTTTTTTTAAAAAAGAATTAGAAACAGCCCAAAGATTTAAGCAGAACTCTGTGGTGTGTGTGTGTGTGTGTGTGTGTGTGTGTGTCTGCTCTGATGGAAGCCAGGGGTCTCACACTTCAGGGTACGGAGCTTGGCTCTGAGCCACAGCTGAGACCTCTGAGCAGGTGACTTTGCCACAGATGGTTCATGAGTAGCAATGAGCATGTGCGGAAGCACCTGGCATCACAGATCATCAGGGACATTCAAATTCGTGCATCAACTAGATGACAACCACACCCACTGGAGGGGCAGAAAGTGACTACTCAGGCTCTCACTTGTGTGCTGCTGGACAGTTTTGGAGGCACAGAAGTTAAGTAAATGTCTGGGCCATTTATTATTTTTTTTTAAAAATTTACTTATTTTTACTTATGCATGTGAGAATTTTGTCTGCATGTATGTCTGTGCACCACAGTGGTACAGAGCCCAAGGAGGCCAGAAGAGGGGGTCAGATCCCTTGGAATGCAGCTACAGACCATTGTCAGCTGCCATGTGGGTGCTGGGACTCAAACCTAGATCCTCTGAAAGAGCAGTAAGCACTCTTAACTGCCGAGCCATCTCTCTAGCCCAGGGCCTGTTTCTTTAAAAGTTTTGCCTACAGGAGCTGGAGAGATGGCCCAGTGGTTAAGAGCAGCTGCCGCTCTTCCAGAGGTCCTGAGTTTGGTTCCTAGCCCCCACATCTGGCAGCTCACAAACACCTGGGACTCCAGCTCCAGAGGATGGCTCTGGCCTCTGCAGGCACCTGTACTCATGTGGCATACTTACACAGACACACAGACATTCACATACACCAATTTTTTTTTTTGTTTTGTTTTGTTTTTCGAGACAGGGTTTCTCTGTGTAGTCCTGGCTGTCCTGGAACTCACTCTGTAGACCAGGCTGGCCTTGAACTCAGAAATCTGCCTGCCTCTGCCTCCCACGTGCTGGGATTATAGGCGTGCGCCACCATGCCCGACTTAAATTTTTTTTTTAAAGTTACATATTCGTCTACCACTCGGTTCAGTAGTCCTTGCTGTCAAAGAGACACCATCACTTGGTTTTACCTGTAAGACCTAGACGATCCCCAGATGTCTGTCAACAGAAGACATGACCACCAGGCCATGCCGCTCTGAATGCTACAAAGGATGAAGACCAAGGCCAAAGAGGCTAGGGGGCAAAGTCTGCATAAAATCCTAGATAGAGGACTGGACCACAGACGCACCGGGGGCTGTGGCCGCTGAGGCGGCAGGATGTGGCTGAGGACTTCTGGCTTGTGGAGAGCCTGTCAAATCACATGCTGCGCATACTGAAGATCATGCCAAAACCACATGCTTCAAAGGTGGCAATTTGTTTGTAAGTTATATTACATAAAGCTAGACTTTCCCTTTTTTGAAACAGAATCTCACTGTATAGTCCAGACTGGTCTGGAGACCAAGATCCCCCTTCCTCAGTCTCTTGCCTGTGGGGACTCACAGACCAAGCCTATCCTTGCCGTCAGACCCTTGTGCATCTGGGAGCGGGGATGGGGGAGCTGCTGGCCCTGCCCTTTCTCTGTCCAGGAAATAACTCCAGCCTGCTGAAGGCATTGGCTTTGCTTGTTTCTCCCTGTTCTCAGAAGCCATGGGATGAACAGCTACCAAGAGAGTCTTGGCCTGGAGCAGCAGTAAGTACTCCAGGGTAGGTGGGTAGGAGGAAACCCAGACAGGAGGGTATTCCTTGTATGACAGAGCCTGTCCAGGATGGAATGGCAAGAAGGAAGGTCAGACCCTCTGTGTAGATGGTGGCACTGAGCCCCAGGCTCTGAGTGTGGCCACACCCTGCTGCTGTCCTCTCTAGGATAGAATCTGCTGTTTCCTCCTCCAGGACACCAGGGATCCTGCCCCAAGCTGGCTTTGAGCCCCAGCTCTTTTGGAAGCCCCAGTGTGTCCACCCCAGGACCCCTTCCCATTCTCTACCTCTCAGCTGGAGTGCCTGGAAGTCTTGTGGCCCTGAGCTCTCTGAGGTGGTGGTTCTCTGAGAGAACAGAAGGCTCTGGGTTGACAATTGTTCTACTCAGAGTACAGCCCCAGGAAAGGCCTCCAGACAGGAGCTGCCCTTTCCCCTAATTTTCTCCCTGACCCAGATGACTGCTCACCTCAAGTCTGGCTTAGGACCATGCTGGGCTTCTCCTTCTGTCAGCTGGTCCTGCTGTCTGTCGTCCTGTCCAGCCTGCCAGAGTCTAGGGAGACAAAATTGCCCCAGACAGAGAACAGACACAAAGTGTGAAAAATTGGAGTGACAGGGTTGTGCTGATAGCTTGTTGAATGAGTGTGCGAGGGGGGCTGGGAGAGACATTTACATTTATATAGTGCCTTTCGCTGGCCTGGGCCAGGGCACCAGCCATGAGCAGGGAGCAGCCTAGGTTGCTTCCTTGGCCTCGGTAGTCAGCTGTAGGACAGGGCCTCGAGGGTAGGGTGACCCACAAAGTTCTCCCTAGTCCTGTAACTCCCTAGGCCTCTCCAGAGAGCCTTTCTACTGTCCACTACCTCACGCTAAGTGATGTAGGGTGTGGCAGTCTGGAGGGCCTGTGCTGGTCATATGGGCTCTTTAGAACTAAATATGGCTGGCGGCCAAACTGAGTCTGCTCCCCACCCCAGACCTGAGTGTAATGTAGCTGGGGAGATAATCTCTTAAAAGGGGATTAAGGGCATGAGATTGGCCCTGTATGACAGGTGCCCCATGAGAGAGGCACCAGAGACAGGAGCACAAGCTGGAAACACACTATGAGTCCAGGAGAGGCTGCAGGGAGCCCAGCTCTGTCTGAGCCGCAAGGGAGTCAGCTCCTACTGCCCACACCACTCGTGACGTGACGTGAGCTCTCTTCTGCTGTCAACGCTGAGAGGTGGAAGAATCTACTGAAACAGTTCAATGGTAGCAATTGAGCAAGGAGACTGAGGTGGTAAACAAGAAGTTACCACCACCCACCCAGAAAGCAAAAGCACAGGAGACAACAGGCTTGAGGTGAACTCAGCAGGCACAGTCTGAGAGGAGCCGGAACGACAGCTCAGCGGCCTGCGTGCACGTCGCTCTTGGGTTCGGTTCCCAGCACTCACACGGTGGATCACAACTATCTGGGACTCCAGTTCCAGGGCATCTGACACTCTTCTGACTTCCCCAGGCACCAGGTACACACGGCATATATTATATGTACATGCAAACAAATGCACGCAAACACCTAACGTGAAATAAGTAACCCAAAGAAAAAACTCAAATGGTCTGGCCCCTGTGGAAGCCAGCCGAGCTGTGAGGTTCCACATGGGGTTGGGGGTGAAGAACAGATGAACAGCAGCTCTCCCAGGAGAGAGGACCCAAGAGCACAGAGGGACCGTGGCCCTCTGGAGTCAGATCAACAGAAGCGGATGGCTCCCTTAAGAATGGACATTCCTATATCCCGACAGAATTCCTATGGAGCTAAATGTTTAAGAAGGATAGCCAGGAGAAACCAGCAGGGAGTTGGGGTACCCTCTGGCAAACCCCAGAACCACAGGGCAAGGGCAGCTGGCCCTCCTGAGAACACAGCAGGAAGCTGAGCACACGTGAGAGTGAGGACATGCTGCAGGTGACCTTTCAAAGGAGGCCAGAGAGGGCGATGTTAGCCAAGGCTAGCTGCCTGGCACTGCCCACGCCCACCATTCTCACTCAAAACGAAGCAACAGACAACACCTTCCTTCCCGGGGGACCAAGCTCTCAAGAAATAGGCACAGCAGAAGACTAATAGTGACCGGAGTCAAGATTTCTTCCTTCCTCTTTAGATCTGTCCGTATACACACGTGTACCCCGGTAACCACTGAGCCCATACGAGGAGCTGGGGCTGGAGAGGAAGGCTGCTGTGAGCTCTCCGGTGTGGGTGCTGGAAACTTAAGTCCAGTCTTCTGAAAGAGTAGCAAGTGCTCTCCACCCCTGAGCCATCTTTCCAGCATCCCCACCCCACCCCCCACTGCTGCCCATGTTAGCTAGGGTCTCACTAAGATGCCTAGGCTGGTCTCAAACTTGTGATCCTCTTGCCTCAGCCTCTAAGAGTGCCAGAATTATAGGGGTGTGTGTCATCAAGTTTTGCTATAATGCCAAAGTAAGGCTTGGCGTGCTCCTGTTGCTCCTGCAGGGCAAGAAGGAGTAGAGAGAATCTGGTGTCCGTGAGCCGGCAGGCTGGGCTTCTAACGCCCTCACCACTCAGGGCACAGAGTGTGAGATGGCTAACCGTGGGGCTGAGCCCCTGATGTCAACTGTCTGGGACTTGCATCCAGTGCCCCTGTGAGCAAAAGACGAGGCCAGGCCACCTTTGTATATGTCAGGACTCAACAACTACATGTCTAAATTGTTCATAAAACAAGGGGCTTCCTTTAGTGGTCCAGGTGAAAAGCCCTACTCCTCTGACCCCTACCCATAGGCCCCACACCTCACATACCCCAGGTCCTGTCATTGGAGGGGAGCCACTCTTAAGATACCCTGTGAGTTTCAGAAGGACAGGCATCTCCTTGACTGTTCTGGGCCAAGTGTCCCGCCCCATCCTGGTCCGGCCCCGCCCCCTGCCCCCCACCTCCCTTCTAGAACCTTGAGCTGGTACCAGGACCTTCAGTCCTCCGGGTCCTGGACTACTAGAGGCTGTCACGACTTTGGGGTCTGAAAGCAGGATCCTGGCCAAGGAAGAGGGTGAGTTGGGGGGGGGCAGGGACCCCGTGTGGGCCTTAGGGGAGCTGTGACTTCCGATTCCACTGTCTTTGCTGTGGGCCGGATGGCAGCGACAGAGGACCCAGGGGACCGTCTCTCACGACCACTTTCAGCAAGTCCGTTCCACCTCTAGGATCCTTCTTTCTGAATAGGGTTGATGAAGGGAGCGGCTCCCCAGCTGGGCCGACAGGGGCACGGCCAGCTCAATGCCTCTGCCTGGCTTCTGGCAGGCACTGCTGCTCCAGAGGCAGCTCTGCCCCCTGGGAACTGGCTGGGGCCGGGGGCGCGGCAGGCAGGCAGGGGCTCCGCAGCCCGGAGAACGCTATTTAAATGCTCCATTGGAGAGGGATTAAAGTTTACGCAAGGTCACCGAGGGTGTGATAATTATAATCACAGGTTTTTGGCTCCACAATGACAGCCATTTGTTATTTCCACTCGGGCAGCTCCTGCGGCCCAGAGCTGGTGACAGGCATGGACTGATTTAGTAACCCAAGCCTGTGCCCCTCCCCTCCCACCACAGTCTCCACAGCCCCCACTGCCGGGGCTGCCACAGGACTTAGACCCCCAGGGGATGGCCAGGTTTATTATGGGATGTGAGGGTGAACGGTTGGTGGCTACCGAGAGACAGAGAGGAAGCAGGCGGGGTGAGGACAGGGCCAAGGTTGGGTGACCTGGGTCCACAAGTTGGGGGTGGGGCTGCGGAAGTCCGGGGATTCAAGTCTCAGCCTGAGTCCACCAGGCCCCGGTGCTTCAGTTTTTCCGTGTATAGAGAAGGATGAATTAGCTGGGCCCGCTGTGGGTGGCTATATTTGAGCTAATTTTTAGCCGTCATATTGATTAGCTCAGGACGAATGGACAGAAGTGGAGTTTTGTTAACTATGTGGATTTCAATATCACCCTGAGATTGATTTCACTTCCCCAGTGGACATCTGGCCTGGGTCCACCCAGCCCCATTGGGGCTGTACCTCAGACTATTTAAAACTAACGAGGTGGTCACGGGCCTTGGGCTGGGGGAAGGAGAGCCAGCACGCAGCCCCCATCTTGCAGGCTGTGCCCTGCAGGCAGCAGGTGGACTCCTGCGCTTGGGTCCCTGAATCCCAGCCAGGGTCTCAGTAGGCGCACCAGGAGGGTCACAGCACTGGGTCCCCGCATTCCAGACAGCATCTCTGCAGGTGTCCCAGGAGGGTCATGGGCTGACACCTGGACAGATGTGTGCCAGGGACCAATGACTTCCTGGATCATTGGTGCTTCGTTGTTTTGTTTTGTTTTGTTTTGTTTTGTTTCCCCTCTAAACTTCATCTGTGAGGAACAGGCTTGCCACAGCCATGCCTCTAACACCCAGGGCAGCCCAGGACCCTGGAAGATTCTGGCTGAGACCCACAGGCCTCATAGAAGAGGGGAGCCCCAGACACCCCACCTGGCCCCGCCAGCCTCCTGCCTGTTGCCACCTGTGATTGATACAGCATTTTTGTTTGTTTTCTCAGTCAGAGGTAAGAACGCTTTAATATACATTAAATGGTGATAAATGGGGGTCCCAGCGGCTGGCCTGACGCAGCATTTGTCTTAGAGGGAGAGACATAAAAAATGGAGGCAAAGCCTGAATGGGGAGCCTGCAATTCCCCCATTCTGGTCTGGGCATATCTGTGGGGGACTAGCCATGCTGGTTCATACCAGTCATTCAGACTCACAGTGGTCAGCAGGCCCAGGATTTGGGCTGGCCAAGACCACTGTCTGGTCCTAGAGCAGTGGTTGTGGCCCAGGGTCATTTGCCAACACCTCCTCCTTAGTCTATTTGTCTATGCTGGTCACCCCCAGTGCGTGTACACACACACACACACACACACACACACACACACACACACACAGAGAGAGAGAGAGAGAGAGAGAGAGACAGAGAGACAGAGACAGAATAGTGGATGGCTCAGGTGCTCCTGGTTCTCCCATACAACACAAGGGAACCTGCCAATTCTCCTTAGACCACATTACCCTCCAAGGGTAGGACACCCCGGAATTGACTCTAGTGACACATTCTTGCCACCCTCCCTCAGGGACTCTCCAAATCTCTTTCTCCCTCTGACCGTTAGGATGCCTCCTCACCTCTGACCCTTTGAGAAGCTGCCCCAGACATCTAAGCAGCAGTGGACTGATGGAGACACAGAGTCTGGCGAGGGACAGATAGCCTCTTAGAGCCCAGTGCTGTGGGCTGGCACTGTCACTGTGGGTGGCTGTGGATGAGGTCACGCGTGCCCCTCCAGTCCCCACAGTTGGAGCTGTGCCCTGTCCTGGTTTGGATGTTTAGATGGCCAGGGCGGGGTGAGCCTAATTTCACTGGAGCAACAGGAACCAAGCTTGATGGTGAAGATGTGTCGGGGGCCAAGCTGTGCCTGTGAGGACAGTGAGAAGGGACTAGGTCTTCACAGAGCAGATAAGGAGACCGCAGGATGGCCACTGTCCTTCATAAGAGGCCAGGTGGGGGAGAGGCTCTCTAAACCATGCTCAGGATGCTGTGATGGGCTCAGATCCCAAAACCCTATATGCCCCATGTTCCAGAGCATCTGCCCCTGGAGTGGGAACCAGTGCTACCTTAGGAGGAAACATTGCCAAACACGCCCTTCCTCTTAGCCAGGCCTCATTTTTTCCCTAACCCCCTACTTGAGGGAAGAACTGAGGTTCCCATAATAGGAGGTGTCTCCGGAGCCCACAGAATGCAGCAAGCCAGGGTGGTGACAGCAACTCAGACTCTGGGACCTCAATTATCGCTTGTGGACTGGGAAATGTCAGCAGCGTCTCCTGCAAGCCCCCAGCACCAGGGTAAGGCCTGAGGCGGCAGCAGCCCTAGCATAGAGTGATTCGCTGGGAAATCACATAATTGCCCACTGCCACGCGGTCACCCTTGACCGTCGTGGGGACAGCCATCAGAGCAGTGCCAAATGCAGTGTTCATTCGGGAGCTCAGAGCAGCGCCCCCGGCCCCGCCCCCCCCCCCCCGCCCCAGGTGACATGTAGCTCTTGGTTTCTCTGTGTTGCATTATGGGGGTGCTACAGGGTGGGGTTCGTTGTCTTAGGCCCCAGCACACTGGGCTCAGCACAGTCAATTTTTCCCTAGTGGAGTGAGCACCTCCAGGACTTCTCCAGAGAAACCAAGGTTGGAGCTGCCAGGAGCCAGACTCTCACAGGGGTGCTGTTCATTTCCCCCACAAGGTGGGAGCAGCTCCCCTATCCTGTCATTGTGGGGCAGGTTACCCCACTGCCTGATCAAGTATGATGACTGCCCTGGCCGCCCGCGGTCTGGCTTCTGAAGGCTTTTCTTAACGCCATCTCAGGCACTCGAGTATGGAGACCTCACCCCAGAAGAGGCTGCTTCAGTCTGAGGGGGCAATCAAGACCACTGTGCCCCACCCCCATGACTTGTGGCAGATGTGACCCAGCCGAGGCTAGGTTGCCTGTCATCTAGGTCACACTGAACTCCAACCCTGCTTCTGCTGTCCCCGGGTTCAGAGCCTCTGACCTTGAAATGCAGGAGAAGCCCTGACAGACAGGGAAAGGATGTGCTCTGTATAAATTTCATGCTCTTCAGAGTGACATTTGTCTGCCTGGGGCTCTCGCAGATGCTCCGTTAGCCTCCTAGACACGTTCACCCCCGCCCCCGCCTGCCCAATCACTGAAAACCAGAAAAACTCTCATCGCTCGCGCTTGCTTAGAAACTTTTAACATCTCCGTCTTATCGCACTTTATTTATGTGTTGTTCAGGGACAGATGAAACAAGACAGAAAATCCACCGCTGAGCTCCTACAGCAGAGGCAGACATCTGGAGGAGATGCCACAGGGGCGTGTGGGAGGGAGGTCCTGGGACACCACGGATGCCCGGTGCCTGGGAATGGGGACCTCATGACACTCCCTTGCCTTTTGGTTCGTCACACCACAAGCCCAGCCTCATGCTTATCCCTCTCCCTGACTGTCCTCGGTGCCAGCCGAGGACCCCCGAGGTGGCCTTAAGAGAGCACAGAAGCAGGTGGGAGCTCAGGTGTCCTTGAGCTGGCTTGATGGCCCTTGGGTACGAGAGTGACCAAGGCAGTGGGCGGAGACCTTTCCATTGACCTCGTTTGGGCACTGACAGCTCTGACAGCCACTCTCCAAGCACTTGGAGTTGAGGTGATGGGTCCCAGACTCCCGTATGAGTATGAGTTGTTTGTCCCCAGACTCAAGACTCACATACCAAGGGTTCTTGGGGATAAGCAAGTGAACTCAGGAGGGCTTCTCCATGAATAAGGCTTGAACTGAAAGGTCCATCCGAGAGCTGCGGGGCTCATAAGATCCATCATGGGGGAGAGTATGTACCCTGAGTTACAGACCTCCAGGGAATTTCAAGACAGGAGTTATGGATGAGGCAAATTTCTTGTTAGTCAAGATACAATGAAATTGACACTTTATGCCTGCTAGACTCATGCCAAGAGCTGCTAGAGACAAGAAAGGGGGCGTGTTGGACCTGTGGGGACCCAGGTAGCTCCAGTGAGCCCTACGCGATCACTAAGTAGCCTGGCACCAAGGAGTACCTGCAACTTGCAACTCAAACCCACTTGCCTTTTCACAGTACTGTCGGAATCCAAGGGCCCTGTGCCTGCCAAACATGTTCCGGCCACAGAGGCACATCCCCAGCCCAACCCAGGTCCCTCCCTGCCTGCAACTCTGGCTCTGCTCACAGTATTCCCAGGAGACAGTACAGTACAGTGTGCGATGGTCACAGCACCTGGCACCGTGTGGCCCGTGTCACATGGCGGCTCTACCCTCAGTGGAGACTTGACCTTTAGCTGTGGAATTGTGCAGCGAGTCCATATTGTGCCCTGCCTGCCTCAGAGTGGGCCACTGGGAGCCAGGGCTGACCAAGAAGCCTGGGTTTTCAGAGTGGGCCTCTCAGTCTGACGGAGTCCTCACTGAGGGTGCGGACAGAGACAACAGACACCTATTATAAGTCAATAGTGCTAAGGTGCCAGAGACTTTGTGGACGTGTCCTCAGATGCCAGCAGCTCAGTGGTGTGGTCTCCAAGCAGGTGCCCTGACCCTCTAACTTGCTGAGCGCAGCAGCTGTGCACTGTGTAGGCAAGTGATTGGGACTGAAAGACTGATACAACCTGTCCTGGGGGATCCATCGGGCCTTTGGCTGGGGGCTCCCCTTGAGCTATTGCCATCACAGGCTCTCGCAGGTACCCCAGAACTTTCTATCTTTCCCATGTCTGGCTGGAGATTCCAAGCAGTGCACAATGGGGTTGGCGGTGCCTGTTGGTGGAAGCTGAAGTAGGACGTGCCTCGGTGGACCTGCCCTTTCAGGTCTGATTCCCACAAGGCTCTGCCCTGTTCATGGCTGCAGACTCCCTGTGACACATGGTAACGTCAGTTCTGCGTGGTCAGAACATAGAAAAGCCAGCCCTGCCCCGGGGAAATAAGAGGCGGCATGGGGCAGAGGGTAGCTATGCACTCCGCCCTGAGTTACAGCAGAGCCTCACCATTATGGGAGGTCTAGCCTTTTGGGGAGTCTCAAATTTTGTCCTAGGTAGGTCCCATCTTGCCTGGAGGGATAGATCTGGCCTATTGGGAGGGAAGGCCCTTGTGTCCCTCCAGAGCAAGGTGACCGACCGTCCAACTAACCTGAAGGATGAGGAGGATCGGAGAGCACAGTTGAGGTCCCTATGGGGTCCTTGGTGGCTCTTAGTCACATCCACCCCTCAAGGCTCCAGAGGTTTTCACACACCTGGCCTGGGGGGAGGGCAGCGGAGGGAACCCTGGGTGTAAGTATCTTGGGGAGGGGCCAAGGTGGGCCTCTCATCGCAGAAGGTCCCTTTTGCCACTGGATGAACAGCCAACAGGAAGTAGTGCATGAAAATACTGAAGGACAGACACATCTATAAAATTACCAACCCCAAGTAAGACACCCTCTGGTGTAGACCATGAGGCCCCTCATACCTCATGATAATCCATGGTCCGCCCGGGGCAGCCAGACCCACGGTGAAGCACACGGCCCTGAGGAACACGGCCATTGTCAGCCATGATTTAAGAACCAAAGAAATCTGCCCCAAGGCGTGTTGTCAGTAGTGCAGGGTGAGGCCTGTCTGTGTGTGTCCGCTGGCTGTGACAGGTGACTGTGCACCTGGCTGGTGACCTTGCTCAGGCAAGCATAAGGAAGGCGGAGAAGTGACAGGGTCTGAGGGAGGGCTCAGAGGGAGGGATAAGGGAATTGGTGAGCTTGGATGCTGGTCCTGACAGAACCCTCTGTGACCACATCTGATGTCATCTCTCCGCTCAGGTCATGCACCTGCAAAGCAGGGACACCAGCCCGCCTCCTGCTGCAGGCCAGTGGCCAGGAAGGGCCTGTCTCACCCCTTTTCCTCAGCCACTTCCCACTTGGCAGGTGGGCCTCTCTGGAGCTGGGACAGCCAGGTTCGGGCCCTTAAGTATGGATCCAGGTGAGCAGGCGGGTAAGGGACCAGCATCCGCAAAAAGAGACTGCGGTCCCGGGGGGAGACGGGGCACTGACAACAGTTTCATAATCGGGTAGCAGGGCCCTGACTCTCAAAGTTGTGAGAGCAACTTCCTATTCAGTCAGCCAAGTGGACAAATGAAGCCTGCTTCAGGCAAGGTTTGATCCAGCTCGGGGCAGCTTGCAAGGTGAGTTCTAGGAGCTGGAATGGGTCCAGACTACGAAAATGAGTTCAGGAAGCGCACTCAGCAGGGACACTGGAACAAATGGCAATTGAGATAGGAAGACACCCCAAGAATAATATGGCTGACCCCCATGTCTGGCATGTATGAGACCAGGCCACAAGCATAGATGGGAAAGGAAGTGTGGCCACTAGCTCCCAGGAAGCCCTGGAGGGGATGGCCCTATAAAGGGATAGGATGGTATGGCCGTGCACCGCGTGAGTCCAGCCCTTTGGCTTCTGGGAGTCTGGTTTTCTGGGTGGGGAGAGGGCTGTGTCCAGACTGACAAGGTGACTTGTGAGCAGGGGTTCTGAAGGAGCAGGCGTGGCAAGGGTGACTGGTCATGCTCTCCTGTCGATCCTCAGATGGCCCGTGGGGGCCCTAGGTGGGAGAAAACGTCCCATATCCCTCAGCCCATCCTGTGACGGCCAGGCCTTGGCTCCTTGCCCTGGTGGCTTTCCCTGCCTAGCCAGGAGCAGGCTCCATGTAGCCAAGATGGCTTACCCCGGCCCCACCCAGCCAGCCCCTCAGGATGGTGCCCTGTCACTTAAGGTCCCTGGTGGTCTGGTAGCAGGGGGCCCCCATGTGGCCTCCCCACACTGCCGAGAGCCCTTTGAGAAAAGCCGCACCACCAGACTGCTGTAAGTTCATTACCTTCTCCGACGAGATAAGCCCTCTGATTGCTGCATTAGGGGCAGAACTGCAGGGTTATAAATTACAGGACGAGCTCAAGAGTCTGTCTCTCCAGGGCTAGTGGGAGAAGTTAATTATTTTTATGGGCCCAGATAGGGCACGGGCAATCGGAATGCCCCATTCGGGGTCCTGGCCACATAGGCACCGCCCCCTGCTCTCCCTTCCTCAGGGACGGCCCAGACTTCGCCAGGGTGGCAGGGCAGCAGTTGGCCAGCCCCTCACTCCTCCCGCGAAGCAGCGGTTAATGGGAACTTGGGTTTGCTATTATCCCTGCCCCGGGAGGAGTGGGCTGAGCTCAGTGCTGAGTGGCCGGTGGGGCCATCAGTAACCCTGAAGGATATTCAGCAATCTTTTTTTCCCCCAATTGCCCACCGCAGCCTATATTACAAATACATAAATCATAATGTTTCAACAAAAGCAAAATTTAATTTTCTCCTTTCAGCCGTTATCTGGGCCGGGTGGTATATGGCAGGCTGCGCCCGGCTCATTTATTACACGCGCTGAATGGGTAATGGCAGGCCCGTCGATTGCAGCTAGCTTTGTTAGGCCTCTGAATGTGCCGCGCAGCCGTGGAGGCCCAATCTCCCCGCATCTGTAATAGATACACAGGGTTCTATTATTCCTTGCCAGAGCAAAATTAAATAGTTGTGAGTGTGTGTGCTGGGGTGGGGGCCGGGGGTGGGGAGGCAGAGGGCCATCCCAGGGGGAGGCTCAGCGTCCTTGGCCACGCCCCCTCAGTAGCGCCACAACCACAGGGGGTCGTCGCCCACCAGCAGCATTGCAGGGGGTGGGCAGCCAACTTCTCCAGTCTCAAGATACAATTAGAGGTTGTCTTAGAAGAGTGGCAGGGACCCCACCTCCATGGCCGCTTGGCTTCCCACAGGGACAAGCTGGGAAGAGCTCACTTTAGAGATCCAGAAACAGAGTCTGTAAGGTTGTCGCTGCCCACACCAGCTAGGACCCCCGAGCTGAGCCCTGGCTGAGGTCTCTCTACAGCTTCTGCCCATTTTTAGGTAACTGAGCCCTTGAGCCAGTGTGATTGAGAGAGGAGTTCCTGCCAAGCTTGCAAAGAAAGATATAACTTCCCCTTATTTCTGCCATTAGCCCAGCAGGGAGTGTCCTGTGTGTCCCACTAAGGTGTGCCTTGTCCGAGGACTGTGGAGATTTCTGTCAGAGGTACCCAGAGTCTGATCTCTTCACCTTCCCAAGGCATGCGGATGCTGAATTGTTCCCTCACAGTGCCATCCCAGCTCCAGGGAGTGGCCTCAGGCAGTGGCTTACCAGCACAGCAAGAAGGCCACCCTTGTCCTGTGCCTTTGGGCATGTCTCAGACATACTGGGACAAAATGGACTCGAGACAGAGTGCACAGTGGGCTGTCTTCCTCTGATCTCTGATCCTCCCTCTTATCAGGAATGCTTCTTCAGATGCCCCATGGGGGCACTCAATTCATTGCAGCCCTCACATGGGCACTGCAACCAGCGGGGTTCTAGGCAGGGGGTGCAGAGGGCCATCTCTGTATCCCCATGCCCTGGGGGCATGGATATCTACGTCCTTCAGAGCATGGACAGTGTTCCATTCTCCAGCCTGAGGCTGTCTGTCCATTCTCCAGCCTGGGGCTGTCTGTCCATTAAGCTGAGTTTGTTGGTAGGGGATGCTCAGATCCCTCAGGGCCTCCTTGTGCAGGGGCTTCTGCTCTCACAGGAAACAGTTGAGGACCTGCTGGTACCCAGGACTCAGTCTCCATTCAAAGGTTCTGAGGGAGTGCTGCAGTTCTGTGTCCCCTGTGGCTTGCATCCTGGGACCTTGGCTAGGGGCAATGAGGGAACGAAGAAAAGACAGACATGTGGACACACAGACAGAGGAACTGGAATCAGGTGGCTTTCTCAGACGCTACGGCTAAGGCACAACCTGGTTGGCTAAGTACAGCATGGGGGAGGGGCTTTGGTTGGGTCTTTGTGGGTAAGTGGTCTCATGCTATGAACATCCAGGAGGAGAAAGTCATAGTTGCTAGTCTTTGTAGATATTGATCAACCATCTATAAACCCTCACACTTGGACTCCATTTCTCTTGGGTACAGCTCAGACAGATAGTGGCCTTACCAATTCCCCATGGGCCAGTTGGTATTGGAGTTCTTAATAGACCATGCCTATGTCAAAATACACACTCTTCCTCTCATTCCTATGCTGCAGGGAGCAGTGACCTCCATGCCAGCTATGGGCCCCTGAGGTTAGTTAGCTCAGCAGAAGACACCAAGGGCTCTAGCCACCTTCGGGACCACCTCAGCCCAGAGTGCAAAACAGAGTATGGCCATGCTTTTATCTGTCCCAGCTTTCCTCCCTCGTTCCTAGAGATTCATGAGCAGATGAGTTTCTGACTACACGTGTCTATGGGAAGACATCTGTGTCAAACTGCCTCAGAAACCCACTACTGGCAGGTCTTCCGTCCTCCTGGGGCAGACTTGGGTGGTGACAGCATAGCCAGTCAAGCTGTCCATCCCCACCCCAGCCTGACCCTTATGCTTGAGTCCTTCAGCAAAAGTTTCCCAAACATGACTGAGTTCTATGCACAGACTAGGGAGAAATGAGGAGGCCTGAGGCCATGGGATGGGGTGGGGCCAGGCTCAGGACCTGCTTTGAAGGAGAGCCCAAGGGTTTGTCAACAGCCTGGGTAGAAGGGACAGCTCAAAGATGAGTTCATCTTCTGGGTCCAGCAAAGGGGCCCGTCCTAAGATCCAAAGCTGCAGGATCTCCATGACACGAGGCAACAACAGGATGTCCAGGAGATGTCCCAGTGAGGATCCAGTATTGATAGTGTAGCAGAAGCCAGAGACCTCGGACCAGACCAAGGACTCATTGCAATGAACATTTGGAAGCAAAAAAATGTGTGTACAAAAGGGTGTACTGTGGGACACACTACAGCTTTCATCATGAGATTTTTCTCCCCTGTGTTGGAGGAGAGGTTGGAAGACTTGAGGGCAGGTGTGAGGAGAGGGAGAGATGAGTGGGATTGAGGTCTATGATGTGAACTTCACAAAGAACCAGCACAAGTTGTTGTTTTTTTTAAAGCTGAGTTCATAGTGTCTTGGAAGGAAGGAGCTTCCCTTCTGAAGAGGGATGCCAGAGCTTGACGTGAACATGGCATTCATGTGGAGTAGTTGCTGAGTTTGTGATAGATACCCAGGGAGCAGGCTAGACAGGAGACAGAAAAAGGCATTACCATGTGTGGATGATGTCCAGGGCTCCACACCAATGAATAGCATAGAAGGAAGAGGGGCTGAGGCTTTACCATGAGGGCTCCACTCTCAAGGATTGTGGGGACAAGGAGACCCAGCCTATGATTTGGAGGTGGTAAAGGTAGAGGTCATGGGGTAAGTCACTGGGAGCCAAAGACAATTGTGGCAGGAGGGGAGGAGGCTTCTGGGCTGAGACCTGACCATTGGACTAACTCAGGAAGTCTATGACCTTGGCAATGTTGAAACCAGTGGAACAGCAGAGAAGAAATGGACAGAAACACCTTCAGAAGGGGAACCAAAGGCTAGACTATCATTCTCCTGGAAAAATAACAAGAAAAGATGCCCACATCACACAGACAGGGAGCATCTGGTCAGGAAGGTCTTGCCATACACACTCAAAACTCATCCAAGAAAAGATGGAAATAGTGAGTCATCCTAGAGCTATTCAATCAAATTCAAACTAAAACCTTCCTCAAAATACAGCTCCAAGGCTAGTTTTTCATTCCATTATTTGTTGCACATGTGCACTTGTACGTGGTGGTGCATCCAGGCCATGAGGCATGTGTGGAGGTCGGAGGACAACTTACTGGAGTCAAGTCTGTCCTTTCACCATGGAGGTTCTGGATGTAGGCTTAGATATTTTCAAAACCTACTTAATGTTTCAGCCTTCCTCTAGCCCACCACCCATCAGAAGTAAGGGAGCAAAATGGCTAATAGGACAAGGGGTTTGTAAACCTGTTTAGATATTTAGAAGTAGTTATTTGGGAAAATTCTAATCCTGTGGTCAGCGGTCCAATCCACTAAAATCAGCTGCAGAGGCTTGATCCAGAAGAAACTGAGGTTTCACCAACTGGCATGAGTTCACTGTAGCAGCCAGAACACCTCCAGAACTTCTTTGATGTGTTTCTACGAAGTCATGACAAGTGAAGATTATCAAGGAAAGCAAGGCGAACCAATGCCAGAGCATCATCAGTGAAAACCAACAAGGTGAACCAATGCCAGAGTATCCACTGTCTGTTGGATTATACTTAAACACTTTCCAAATATGATGTGTCCTCTCAAGTGTTTGCCCAAGTCAAATATCACATGCTCCTTCAGACAGCTTCAGAAAAACACCACATATCTGTTCTGAACAAAACATCCTCTCAAGAGTCTGCTTCAGCAAAACAGCCCCTCATACTGGGCGGTGGTGGCACACGCCTGTAATCCCAGCACTTGGGAGGCAGAGGCAGGCAGATTTCTGAGTTCGCGGCCAGCCTGGTCTACCAAGTGAGTTCCAGGACAGCCAGAGCTACACAGAGAAACCCTGTCTCGGAAAAAAAAAACACCAAAAACAAAAACAAAAACAAAACAAAACAAAAAAAACCAAACAAACAAAAAACAGCTCCTCATAAGACAGTTTCCAGAAAACATCACATGATACAACTGAGTCTCCATGGAAACCAGAAATTCCCACTTCACCTAGGGATGACTCAGATTATCTGACGTGGTGGTTATTACAGTGAGTGCACTAATACAAAAGATAAAAAGCACCCAAAGTTAGAAAGAAAGAGCTAATAGATACCAAATAGTCAACACAGAAAACACTTGGGAAGTTTTGTGACGGGAAGTGGGAAATAGAACGGTTGGTAGAGCAAACCTTGAAAGGCTGCTGAATATAAAATCAGGATTCAAAAATCAAGTGTATTTCTATATATTGGTGTGTTGGTTGGGCTTCTCTTTGTTGTAACAAAATGCCTCACAAACAAGAAAAGAAGGGTTTTTTTAGTTCACTTAGGAGAGGGCAAATATTGTGATGACAGGATCATGGAGAGGGGCTGATCATCTCATGGTGAATGATTGATCTGAGGACCAAGCATAACTTATAGAAATGCCCCCTCCCCCATGACTTACTTCCTCCAGCTGGACCCTACCTCTTCAAGACTATGAAAGGCTAAAATTATTCAAAAGACTTTCTCTTGAAAGTGCTCTCTTTAGATATCACCATACAACAAGTTGTCTTTTCTTAATTAATTTCACTAAGTTCAGCTGCCCAGACACTTAGACCACTGCAACAATGAGTCAAGGAAAGAGAGATTGGAATTGTCCCTGTGTGAATGGTTTTCTGTTGTTATTTTGGTTTGTTTGGTTTGTTTGATTTTTGAGACAAGGTTTCTCTGTGTAGCCCTGGCTATCCTGAAACTAGCTCTGTAGACAAGGCTGGTCTTAAGCTTAGAGATCTGCCTTCCTCTGCCTCTCAAGTGCTGGGACTAAAGGCATGCACCACTATACCTGGCTTGTAGGGGTGGTTTTGTAGGCATACAGAATCCAAGAGTTACAGGGTTATGAAAACTTTCACTCAGACTTCAGAGGAAGACCTGAGAGACCTGACTGTACAGTCAGGATCCTTGCAAGTAGCTTCTGGGGAGGCAATGAAGGAAATTGTGAGGGTGAAGTTCAAGATGTAGTAGAGACCCTAGCAAGAGGTTGATACCAGGAATGTGGGACTGCTGAGTAAGAAGCTACTAGCGTAGAGATGAGCCAGCTCCAGAGAGAACTGTGTGGGGTGGAATGGCAAGACCATAGATCAGGGCTGCCGAGGTGGGCTTTGAGGTCTCACATACGCTCAAGCCATGCCCTGTGCAGCACAGATTCCTTCTGCTGCCTGTGGATCAGATGTAGAACTCTCAGCTTCTTCTCCAGCACCGTGTCAGCCTGCATGCCACCATGCTGCATGCTTGCCATGATGACAGTGAGCTAAACCTCTGAAACTGTAAGCCAGCCCCAGTTAAGTGTTTTCCTTTGTAAGAGTTGTGGTTGTCACGGTGTCTCTTCACAGCAACAAAACCCTGACTAAGCTGCTCTATGGTACAGTAGAGCATTGTGGAGTGGTTGCTTGTGGCAAAGGTGACTCGCCTTATAGAAGATAGGAAGCAGAGATTTAGGAAAGGACTGGGCATGAGGCATAATCTTCACATGCATGCCCTGTGACCTACTTCTTTCTACTCTGCCCCACCTCCCAAAGTTGTTACCACTTATAAAGAGTGTCACAAGGTGGGAACCAAGAAATTATTGTCTAAGCCTGTGGGAGACATTTCATATTCAGACCTCTACAACCAGCAACACAGCTGGCAATGAAAATTTTCAGGTTGTATTTACAATGTCATGAAAATATGAACCAAGGATAAACTGGATAAAATATGTATAAAACCTTTACATTGAAAAAAAACCACAAAACAGGGGGTAAAAAGCTTTAATAAATGGATAGATTAACCATATTCATGAGTAGAAGATTTAGTATTATTAAGATGTCAGTTTTCCCTTAACTTACGTGCATTTTCAATAAAATAAAAGAATAAACTCAGTAGGCTTGGTTTTGGTAGAAATTGATAAGCCAGCTCAAAGATCAAAACAACCTGGTAAAGGAATGGTGAGGTAGGAGGAATAGTGCTAGCTGACTTTAGCTTGCCACGACGCTAAGGCGGTCAGTGAAGCCGGGTTGGTGAGGTGGAGTAGGGACTCGAAGTGCATCCGCCTCGTCTGACCCTGCATTATTAGTTCACCCTTGGTAATCGTGCATGGTGGACGGTGTTTGCTGCTGACACCGCCTTACCCTGAGTAACAGGAAACTTAGTAAAGGCTTGCTCTTACTGGACAGCCTCCTTGTATAGACATCTAGCTCAGCAGCAGCTTCACGAGTCCCTGTGGCTGGCTTCGGGGCTTATCAACACTCCTGGCATTCGCCTGCCTTTGTCCATGCCTGAATGACAGTCTGCAACCACTTGGCCATGCATTGGACCACACCACATGCTTCCTGCTTGACCCTGACATAATGGAGATATCCGTAGCCACGTCTGTAGATGTACCATGGATAGGCTGGCAGTCTTCACAGATGTAGTTCATGAGCTTTCTTCTCAAGGAGGATGCCAAGCTCACACTCTGGACTCGCAGGGACTTGGGCTCAACTCACACAGGTATAGGTTTGACCACTGCCACACACATCCCATTTCCCAGGCATCTGTAGATCATCACTGAGGAACTCAGGCCTATGGCCCCTGTGCTGATGATCCCACGATCACATGCCAGCCTGAAAGTGGTATGTTCTCCACATTCTCACCCTAGTCCCTCACCAGCCTCTCCAATCCAGGGCTTGCTCCATTGAGCTTGGGAAACTTGGAGACCTGAGATAGAAATCCTGCGCTCAGGGGAGGGGATGCGGCAGCCAGGGAAGACTACCATAGCTCAAGCAAGACCTGCTTACCTCATGGCCAGGGGCAAGAGAGAATGGAAGGGACTGGAGTCCCAAATCCACTTCGAGGACATGCCCCTGTAGCCTAAACCCTTTGCATCGGCCTCTGCTCTTAAAGGCTCTGGCACTCGCAATGGCACTATCAGCCAGGGACTAAGCTACGTTTTCAGTGCATAGACCTTTGAGGGACACCTAAGAACTCTGCACCAAGCAAGGAGAAGTTCGTGGTCCCAGACACTAAGTCAGGCACGCACAGAGAGCCTCTCATGTACCCAAGCTCAAGAAGGACTTTGAGGGGAGCCTTGCACGTCCTGTTTTCTTCCAGGCTGTGTTTGCTGCTGACACTGCCTTACCCTGGCCTTGAGGAAAGTGGTAACTGAAGATCGTCTGTTGCGTTCTCTACAGGGAAGCTAGGGCCCTGCATGCCTTAGGGCTCCATGAAAGAGAGAAGTCCTCCACTCACCCAGCCCTCCAAGGCTGTGGTGGAGGTTCTGCAGGCAGCCCTCTTGTCCGCACCACCTGCCCAGACCTCAGGACTGTGTTCCCAAGAGCCCAGGTTCATTTGGCATAGTAGCTATCCTGATGTCACATGCGGTATTCCTGGTGCTTCACGAGGCTGCAGGTGCTCAGCCTGGATCCTTTTGGGACAGAGCCAGAAATCTCAGCCAAGGTGAGCTCCCCAGGGGTGGGTAGCCCTGGGGAGACAAAGGCTGCCCCAGGCAGGAATGGCCATCAAGCACTAAGAAAAGCCATACTGCTGCCCAAGCTTCTAATTTGTGACTAATTTGTTGCACAATGAGGTTGCAATTTTCTAATTGTGATTGCCATTTTAATTTTACTCATGGCTGTGCACCCAACAATGTATAGTCTAGTAATTAAAATTAATTGTACCTTCACCTGCATATTTCTATTAGGCTGTTAAATTTACTCTGTAAGCTCGGTGATTTTGTTCCCTGAAAGATGCTAAATTCATTTCCCGGAGCCCGCTCTGCCTCACTTGCTGACCCTCGCTCTGCAGCAGCCTTGCCCTCTGAGGAGGGGCGGCCATCTCTGCCCCAGCACTGTAGCTCCTGTGGTTTGGGAGCTGAGGCCCCAGGGCCCTCACTGAGCCCAAAGTCTCATTCATTGCACCACTAACGAGTTATTAGGTCCCCAAGTCATAAGCAGGGATCTCGTGAATAACCTTGGAACAAACAAATGGGCTTTTTCACGGAATTAAGCCCATGAATTACTCCTTCAGTTCTTGCTGGAAACCATTTCCCAAACATGGTGTCCCAGTGGCCTTCTGTGGAAAGGTGGAAGTTGAGCAAGGGCTCCCACTGGAGTCCACATGGCAGGACCTGAGAGACTGAGGCACAGACATCAGCCTTTGCTGTTTATCACCAAAGGATCTCATATAGAGAAGGATCCTGCAGGCAGGAGCTGATGCAGAGGCCATGGAGGAATGCTGCTGACTGGCTTGCTTCACATGGCTTGCTCAGATTGCTTATGGAACCCAGGACCACCAGTCCAGGGATGGCTAGGCCCTAACCCATTGATCACTAATTGAGAGAATGACTTACAGCTGATTCTCATAGAGTCATTTCCTCAATTGAGGCCCTTTCCTCTCTGATGACTCTAGCTTGTGTCAAGTTTAAACACAAAACCAGCCAGTACAGTGCTTTTCCACTTACCCATCCATCCATCCATCATCCTACTTATGTATCCATCCATCCATCCATCCATCCATCCATCCATCCGTCCATACATCTTACCCCCACCCTCCCACTTATTAGCCTATCTATATAATTACCCATCTACCTGCCCATCACCTAACCATTTTCATCCATTCACCCATCTATCAATTCATCCTTTCCTTGTTCATCCCTTCTTTAGTCATTATCCACCCAAACACCAACTCATCCACCATGTGAGGCATTGACCCATTTATCCACCATCAATCTGTCCCCCATCTGCCTGTCTATCCAGCCATCCAGCCATCTATACATTCCCCATATACCCTTCTGTCCATCCATCCATCCATCCATTATTCAAAATCCATCCATCCATCTCTCCCATACGTTCACTCACCCAGGCACCCAGCCACTCAGCCATCATTCATCTACCCACTCATCCATGTAGCCGTCATCCATCCGCCATTCATCCTTCTACTAGTCCACATCTGTACATAATCCTTCTACCCATCTATCATCCATGCATCCATTCATATATCTATCATCCATCCATTCATCTATCCACCCGTATATCCATCATCTCTCCATCCTTCTACCCATTTATTCATTTACCCACGTGTCATCTATCCATCCACTCATCCATCCATCCATCCACCTATTCTTCTACCCAACTACCATCCATCCATCTATCCATTCATTCATTTACATACCCAATATTCCTTCTCTCCTTCTCTCCATCCACTCACTAACCCATAATGACTTAAGAAGCAGGATAGGAGGGCTCCTAGATCCCTTAGAACTTTCACATCCTTAGAGGAGATTGGCAAATAAGACAGATTGTAATAAAACATATGTTCCTGGAGCTAGAGATGTCTCAGTGGTTAAGGGTGCACACTACTTTTGCAAAGGACCCAAGTTCAATGCCCAACATATATTTTGGGCAGCTCAAAACTACCTGTGATCCCAGCTCCAAGGGATCTGATGTCTCTCACTTCTGCAGGCACCTGCAATCATGTACACACACACACACACACACACACACACACACACACTTAAAACTAATAAAAACATCTTTTAAAATTCTTAAGATATATAGTGTGTTTAGCCAGTGTGCATCGTGGGAGTCCTGGTACAGAAAGATAGCACACCAAAGGAGTGGCATCTTCGCAGAGATTTGAGGTAGGGGATGAACTGGATGCATAGCAGCATGCGCTGGAGTGTCAGGGAAGCAACCTAGAGACAGGTGACCTCAGAGTGCCATAGTGCGATGTGTCACATCTTGTCCTGCACCTCCATCTGGTTTTACCCAGAGTATCAGTAAGGGAGAAACCTTCAGAAGGGAGCTTACAGAGGGCCCTCCCTAACTCCAGGATTAGCAAGGTGAGGCTAGCCCAGTAGAATTGGAGAGTCGGGGTTGTCCAGAGCTGGAGATTCCAGTGTAGACCCCTCATGGCTAATACTCTTCCGTCTCCCAGTGACAACGCTCCAGGGTGGGCCCAGAAATTCCTGAGGTCAGGGAGCCTGGCACAGACCAGAGGTGTCCTCACTGGCCTCTACCACCAGGCTCTCCTCCCTCCCATCTAGCCTTCCACCAAGGTGGCTACTCACTAGATCCCTCACCTCTGGGCCCCTCCCTGGCCTGGCAGCCAGCCCCAGAATAACTGACTCAACTTCTCCTAAGATCAACCACTCCAGGTTGGGGTAGAGGTCTCACCACCCATTAGGTACTGGGTCTGGGTATCGGCCCTGTGCCCATTAGCCTAGCATTGGATCAGGAGGGGTTATGTGCCCATTAGCCTAGCATTGGATCAGGAGGGTCTGAGACAATGGGGACCCTCTCTGGCTAAGAATCTAGTAGGTGCAAAATGCTAAATGCCTTAGTAGGTGTCTATAGCTCCAGTGTACAAACACATTAGAGGATACACAGGGACATAAGCTCAAATGGAGGGATCAAGAGAGGCCTCATTATCTAGACCAGGTGGGAGAAGGCCTGGGAGAGGGAGAGTTATGGATTCTTGGGAAGTGTATCCTGGGTCAGGACCCATGGGGCCCAGACATACACCAGACTTGCCAATCAGGAGGATCTGGGGAGGAGAGGAGGGGAACAGGGCATGAGATGGTGACTGCGGGTGGAGTCCATGCAGACACCTAGGGTGCTGTCACCGAGGCATGGCTGGTCAGGCCTGGGATTCTGTGCTGAGGGCTGTGGGATGAAGGATGAAGTGAGGTGGGTTATAGCCGGCCTCTGTCACCCTTCTGGGATGGTAACATGGGGGAGTCAGCATGTGAGAAGGGCCGCTGCTCCTTAACCTGGTGCGGCCGGGCAGCGTTGTATTGAGCATCCGGGGATGTGTCAGCCATTCTTACTGGCACAGGGCCAGCACCTCAGTATTGGGGGTCAGTTACAACTGGACAGGAAAGCCATGTGCCTCCCCTCATACCCGCTCACAGGATCGCCACTCACAGGACCACGAGGACAGGGTGTGGTGGGGATGCTGGCGCCCATCGGGACGCTAACTAACAGGAGGTATAATGCTGGCAGCGCGTTAATCTTCCCCAAATTAAAATCTGCAGCACAGCGGTTAAGATTGAGGCCACCGCGGTTCAGCGCAGCGTGACCGCCAATTTTGATAAGAGCGTTTTAAGAGCAGCGAGACGGAGATAAATTGCCTGCGGCTGCAGCGCACCATCGGGTGAGAGCCTCACAGGCAGCCGCGGACACCAGGTCGCCCCCGCTGGCCAGTGTTCTCTCCACTGAAGTCTGGTGACATTCGGTCAGTTTGGGCAGGGGTGAGACCCTACCCAGAGGCTCCCAGTAAACATAGTCAGTAGTAGCCTTGTTCTAAGGGCTACAGAGAGCCCACCCAGCCTGCCAGCAAGATGCTGAGACCCCATAGTCCCAGCGGAGACTGTTCCCCATCCACAGTGTTTCTAGTTACTATGAATAAATAAATGAGTACCCATGTGGACACCTGCTGGGCACTTGCTGGATACCACCTGCTGGGCACCTGCTGGGCACCTGCTGGGCACCTGCTGGGCACCTGCTGGATACCACCTGCTGGGTACCTGCTGGGCACCTGCTGGGCACCTGCTGGATACCACCTGCTGGGTACCTGCTGGATACCACCTGCTGGGTACCTGCTGGGCACCTGCTGGACACCTGTAGGCCCCGCACCTCCATGGTTTCCTTCACACATCAGCCATGTGAGCGCTCTTAGATGTGGCCAGGGTCTCAGCCTTGGAGGTGACAGACGGGTCCACAGTGAGGAATGCTCAGCCTACCAGGTCTAGGCAGCTAAGTCCAGGATCCCTTTCCACAGCCAGGCCAGCTCAGACAGCCCAAGGTGGGACAGGTGGGAGGGGACATCCATCCTATGGAGTCAGAGAGCCTGTGAGTAGCTCGGCTAGGAACCTGGGCATCCTTCCTGGCCCCTCCCCCACTGCACTACTTGGCCCTTATTTTAAGGCTGGAGTCAAAGCCTCTCCTCTGTGGTGATCCTCTTGTCTAACCTTGACATCTATACAACCCCCACTACCTCTCACTTCCCTGCCCTGTCTTTGGGGCCCTCTCCATCCTCAACCCTCCCAGAAGTAAAAGAGTCTGGGGTCTGACGAGAATCCGGGAGGGTGGCCAATGGTGTGAGAGGGGTTCACTAGCACTGGGGTCAGGAGGAAGAAACGGGAAGTGGGGGTCCTGGATATTGGGGCTGTCTTAGAAGACTGAAAGAGGCGAGCTGATGGATGCCTAGTGGCTAGTGACATTGCTGACAGCGTCTGCTTCCTTTTACTGAGAGTGGAAACTGGTAAGAGACACCCAACTTTGCAGCAGGTGATGCCTGTCTGATTGTCTCCTTCCCTGAGCAGCCGTGAAATTGATATTTAAAACTAATTGTACAGCACCCTGGAGGCAGCCGGGCTGGGCGGTAGTCGGATTGTGGCCTCGCTCATTCCATCTCGCTTTGGGCTCTGTTCATGACCCCGGTGAGAGATTAGGGCTGAGGATGAGGGCCTTATCTCTAGTGGTGCCCCACCTCCACCTGCCAGCGGAGCCCCACCCCCGCTGCCCGCGGCCACTGAACCACCCCCTCCTCAGAGAGTGGCACTCCGATTTCATAACATCCAATTATTGTCCCTACTGCTGTCTGGAGCGCAGATCAAATCGCTCAGCTGCAGAGAGGAATCCCAAACAGGTCAATCTTGGCCGGTTAGACACGGTGTCCAGCTTGAGGCCGCATGACGCCCACTTTGGGAGCCAAAGGCAGCAACCGAGAGGGTCACGACAGCCACAGTACTCTCCCGCATGATGCAGGGTTCTGGCTGGGCTCAAGTCAGATAAGAGGCCATGCACACAAGGTCATGACCTCTGGGAAGGTGACCCACTGACCTCTATGGCTACCCACAACTCTAGCAGTTAGCACTCTGGTCTTTCTGGGCATCAGTCCAGGCAGGTATACCCCAGCTGATGGAGGCTAAGGGTGTCCTCCCAGAATCCATGTCCACTGGAACCTGTGGAAACAGGGTCTTCACAAATATCAGTTAAGATGAGGCTACACCGGAGCAGGACAGCCTCAGCCACTGGCCAGTTCCCCTGGGAAAAAAGACAGCAGAGACACAGACATGTGGAAGGGTGATATGACAAGCAGAGATAGAATCAGAGAGATTGCAGTAATGCCACTACAGGTCAAGGGTGACATCAACCTCCCTCTCATGTACACACTCACTATCTCCCTCCACCCTCATCATCATCATCATCATCACCATCAGGCACTACCACTGCTATCATCGATCTCCTTGTCACCACCATTATTACCACCACTACCACCATATCATGGTCACTGCCACCATCACATGTCCATCGTTATCTTTACTGTCACCATCACTCACCATCATTACTCCATCATCACCATTATTACTACCATCATCACCACTCTCATCAGTATCACCATGATTACCATCATCACCACCATTGTCACGATCACTACTGCTGCCATGATCACCATCACTGTCATGTTCACCACCACTGTCATGATCACTATCACTGCCCTGCTTACCGCCACTGTCACAATCACCACCAACCACTGTCATGTTCACCACCACTGTCATGATCACTATCACTGCCCTGCTCACCGCCACTGTCACAATCACCACCAACCACTGTCATGTTCACCACCACTGTCATGATCACCATCACTGTCATGTTCACCACCTCTGTCATGATCACTATCACTGCCCTGCTCACCGCCACTGTCACAATCACCACCAACCACTGTCATGTTCACCACCACTGTCATGTTCATCACCACTGTCATGATCACCACTGCGGTCATGACCACCCTTACTGTCATGTTCACCACCGCTGTCATGATCACTACTGCTGCCATGATCACTCCCACTCTCCCCACCGAGACCATCTTCACCAGCACCACGAATCTCCCAGTGAGCTCCTGAATCATCACTGCTGTCAATATCACTGTTGCCAACATCACCCTCATCTTCCAAAACCAATTTCTAGCTGTGATGTCCAAAGCCAAAATCACTAAGTGGCTTGTCCACAGCCACCCAGCTGATTGTGGAGCATCAAGGACTCAGCACCTGATGTCTATCGACCTGACTCCCCAGTTCCCACAGAAGCGCCCCCTAAGCAGCCCTCACCCCACCCCTGCTGCGAACCCGCTGGTTTTCTGCCTGGTACCCATAATATTTTGCTTGCGGCTTCTGATCCTCTCACTCACTCCACAGACACGCCTCATCTCTATAAGGCCAGAGAATCCTTTTTCATAATACCCAATAAATAACCTGGATTTAATTGAATTAATATCGACAGCATGTAATTGCTCCTTGTTGCTCAAGCCTGCTGAGGAGGGGCGTGAGGGGGCGGAGCGGGGAGGTTATTGCTTTAAAAAATGCCCTCGGCCCAGAGCAGCATTTTGGCCTTATTATTACAGTAATAATGAGGCAGCTGATTTGATCTCTCCTTGCACAATAGCGCAGCACAGCCCCGCTAAATAAACAGCCAAAGTCCTTTGTCCCTGTGGGCTGTTTCTGGGTAATTAAAATCAATAGGGTCTTCCTCGAAGCCCTCCGTGGCCTCATCAAGGCTCAGAGCTTGGGGCTGCCAGGTGAAAGGCAGCAAATGAACTCGCAGCCAGGCGCGGAGAAGAGCCGCTCATGGTGCGCGGGTTCCAGCTGGTGGCAGTCTCTTAGAGGCCTTCCCTGGCCCAGAGGGCTTCCTGCCACAGTCCCTACAGTAAAGGGATGGGTGCGGATTCTGGACAGCTGGGCCCAAGTGGTCTCAGGCCATTCTCCCCATCATTTTGGGAAACACGCTTCCTCCACACAACCTACCTTCCCCACGGCTCCTCCCAGACCCACGTTCAGAGACAGATGGTAGGAATCACATTGAGCGTCTTAGCAGAAACGCATCCAGTGGCCCCCAAGTTCCAGGTTCTGCCCTGGGCTCCAAGGGACCCTGCCCTTGGGAGCTCACAGGGAGGAAGGGCGGCTTATCTGGCACAACTGACGCAAATGTAGGTTAACTGGCTCCACGCAAAGCGAGAGCCCGTGTGAGCTTGGGAAGCAGGAACTGGGGGGGCTGCAACACGGGGCAGCTGGAGAAGAGGGCTGGGAACCATGGGAGGCAGCAGCTTAGCCGTACAGACAGAGGGTAGCTGCCCGCTGGGGCGCAGCAGGCGAGGCAGCGCGGGCTATGCCAGGTGCAGAGGCCTGCTGGACATCCCGGCAGTCTGCGCAGCTGCTCAGGAGAGTGAGCTTTTGCACTAACCCTGGGTCACACAGCACATGCTGCACACGCACTAGGAAGGACTCCAGCCCTGGCGTGAGGCAGCCAGTCCAGCCTCCTGCTCCCCAGCCTCCCTCCTGTTGGTGGTGGTAACCTCAGGGACAAGCGCTGCCCCCTGGCCCAGGTATCACAGAATTCCCTGTCTCCATTCCCTCAGTCTGAATCTCGCTTGTCAGTGGACATTACTCCCTGGTCCAGCCTGGAAGCAATTAGGTTCTTCCAGCTGGGAGGAAACGAGGCATTCGCCATGGCAGAGTGGGCGTGACAGGTTTCTTAAGCTGCCAGCCGGTCCTGCAGGCCGCACTCGGCTCCCTGACCCCCGGGCTACGGTGGATTTAGACGGCTTGTGGCTTGTGCAGCTGTGGACTCTGCTGTCTACAGGCTCCTGGCCCTGACAGGCCCTCAGATCTGGCTGTCCCTAGGGTCCCATCTTCGAGCTCGCTGGGATGAGATTCCTGGAGCCCAGTACGGAACTCTGCTCTACGCTGCAGGAGGAAGTCAGGCATATGGAGATGGAAACGCCCAGTCAGCCTCAACAGCCATCACAGTTGTTCTGGAGGGTGGCTGCTACAGGAACTACCCTGAAGGACCCTGGACTGGCCCGGAACCTTTACCCAGCTCATGGTCAGCCTTTTTTGCTGTCTCAGCCCTGCAGAGTAAGCAACAGCGACCCACAGAAGGGCCCGTTCTCTCTGCCCTCGGCAGCAGCCATAGCACCTTAAAGTCAAGCAGGAAGGGCTATGAAGGGCTGTATGACAGCAGTCAGCCAGCCAGCCTCGGCTACACTCCACACAGGGCATTGCTGACGACTTGTAACCTGACTGAGGCTGCGACCTGGGGACACTCAGCATGAGGGCATCACTGGAAGGCCTCACCCCTGGATGGCAGCTCTGTGCCAGGAGATGGAAGATAGCCCAGGAAGTTCCATCACCCGGGGCCCTTGGGGCACTGCAGAGGTGGGGCGGGGTGACTGACTAATGGAGTCCCTTCCTTTTGCTATGGAGTTATATTCTTCACCTTCCCCTCCATTGAGGTGGTCTTTGCAGGTCTCGGGGCAAATGGGAAGCCAGACAGGAGATCTGCGGAGCCCAGTACAGTTATCTAAAGCTGGTGAGGGTACCATGCCCACGCAGAGGCCCAGCTGGAGACTCCCACACATCAAAGGGCAAGGCGTGTGCCATGGGCACGGAGTCCACCTCCGGACCACCGGCTTTTCTGCTCTGTTCGGCAGCAAATTCTCCATGGAGATCTGGGTCCAGCCCTTGACCTTCTTCTAGCCACACAGCCCGAGTGCCCCTCAGAGGCCTCGGGATCCTCACATCCTGTGTGCCTTAATGGAAGCCATGAAAGAGTCTAATTCTGTTTCAAGCTTGCACTCTGGTGCGTGATCTTTTCTTAATTAAATGCAACCTGAATTAAATTGCTTTCTGGGCGGGGGCAGGAGCAGTGCCGGGCCAGCCACCGGGACACCTCTTCCCATCTGGGCTGGCCAGGCAGGCAGCCCTCGAAGGACAGTGATCCATGGACCAATATCCCCAGAGTCCTCGAGGCTGACCTCCCGGCAGTCATTAGCTGTGTTTTAATTAACTGTCCGCTCACCCTGTCCTGGCAGACACCGAGGAGGGAATAGACAGCACTGTGGTGTCCACAGCACAAATCCTTCCAAGGCTCAGGCTGCAGGTGCCCGCTGGAGCAGTCCCCAGGCGGCCACTCCCACCCAAACCTGCACGGATCCCAACCACTTTGGAGCCAGAAATCTCATGTCTTCATCCTGTTCTTAGTCATCTCCAAGAACATCCAGGCTAGAAAGTCTCTCTAGGGCAGTGATTCTCAGCCCTCTGAATGCTGGGACCCTTTAACATTGCTCCTTGTGTTCAGGTGACCGCCCCCCCCATCCTCGAACAATAATTTTATTTTTTTGTTTCTACTTTATAAGTGTAATTTGCTACTGTCATGAATTGTAATGTAAATTTCTGATACACAGGATATTTGATGTGTCCCCAAAGGGGTCGAGACCCAGAGGTTGAGAACCACTGCTCTAGGGTCACATTAGGAGTGAGGAGGCCCAAGAGGGAGGGAGGGTAGAGGATTGGCAAGTGGCACCTGGGGAAGGACATGGCATTTGCATATGACTGAAGGAGAAGTGGGTGAGGGAGGGACCTCAGGCCAGCCTGCAGTGCAAACAGGATACTAACTTGTTTGGAGACTGTGGGGAATGTGAGCACTGTCTGTCCCTGCTTCACCAGGACCACACCTGCTGTGCTACTGTGGCAAAGAATTCAGTAAACTGGTCTTTCTTTGGGAGGCAGTAGGAACCTTTGTTCCCATTAAGGTCGGGGAGCACAGATAGCTCAGACTCACAGGACCCAGTGAGTTCTGGACCCAGAACCCCTCAGGACCCTGCCAGCACCCACTGTCTCAGTACCCAGGAGCTTCCTAGAAAGCAAGCATGGACACACACACACACACACACACACACACACACACACACCACACCTCACACTAACCATGCCTACCATCGGGTGCACATGTCCCCTGCACACATGCCCTCTCGCACTGCCCTGCACAAGTGGAACACTATCAAATAACAAGGTGTACCTCTGATGGGCAGGGACACTCTGGAAATCCCTCCCCGGTCACCGGGCTTTCTGGAAAGGTTTCAGGGGGCTGCTGAGCTAGTGTACATCTCCCCAAACCTCCAGGCTACTCAGTCACAGAGGAAGATCCAATCTGGTGGCTCACTGACGACTGACAAGATGATTCTCACACTTCATCACACGCCGCCCCAGCCCTTGGCTGGGAATTAGCTGGAGTCCTTCTCTGGCTTTTGCCACTGCTCAGAATCCAACGACAAGCGGGTATGGACCCCACACGGGGGCGTCATTGGCTGCCTGGCTCATGGCTGAAACAATGTCCCTTTGACACTGGCTAAGGTTCTAAGGTCAGCCTGGGTTGGTCTGGTTGCCCCAGTGAGCTGGGCTTCGAGTGGCTCCCCAAGGCAGAGGTGAGTCTTGCCTCCTAGGAGAACTGGCAACCGTGGAGCCTGTGCAGGCCACAGGCATGAACTAATGCTTCTCTCCCAGCTCGAAGCCCAGTGCTGCAACAGGGATAGAACACAGTGTGGGTGACTTGTCTCTTCAGGGGCCAGTAAGAGCCTCTGCCACTGTCCACTATGTGTACCAGGACCCTATGCCCACTCCTTTCCCTGGAGACTCGGGCAGTCCCTAAAAGAGGCATCCTGAGAGAGCAGATATCAATATGGCCCCTACTATACCAGGCAGTATGGGAATCCTAAACAGCAACTTCTCCTCTGGGGGTGGGGGGTGGGGGAGCCAGGGGATGAGGTTCCCTCCTCCAGAACCTCCTGGTCACAAACCAAAACCAGGCTACACCACATGTGCCCCAACAGAGCGGGTCCCAGAGAAGGCTGGGCAGGGGACAGCCTCCCAGCGTGGAGCCAGGCAGGCAGGAGGGAGGAGGGGGATGCGAGGCCAGCCCTCAGAGAAGCTGACCCGTGCTGTGCAGGGAACATGTCCTCGTGACTTCCCGAGTCGAGTCCTCTGGTGAGCAATCAGAGCCCCTGCCAAGGTTCAGGAGCGGGCGCAGCGGCGGCCAGAGGGGGAGGCCTCCGCCTTCATGCTTTGCACTCTGACAGTATCCATCTTTCCAAATTGATTTTTGATATCCATAGTGACCTGGAAGGGAGACACGGCGATAACTCTCAGAAAGTGGAAAACAATATTATCGCCACAAATATGAATTACTGGCCGCCAGGTTAAATCTACTGTGCGATGAATTATGTGACCCTGCAGTCCTATAATTCTCAGGGATTTTATAGAGTCGTGAGAGGCCTGTGGACGCTGACAAGCACTTAACAGCCAGAACGGTCCCCAACAACTCTTGGGGCCATTTGATTTAGCCACCGGGCACTGGAGGCCACTGTCTGCCTCGGAAGCGGAGGTTGGCTGTTCGTGCCCCGCTGGAACTGGGGACACTCGGAGGTGTTCCTTGTGGAAGAGCAGGACGGGATTCCCTTCCAGAGCTTTGGCCTCCAGGGAGTCCCAAGGCCTCCTTGTCACTTGCCTTTGAAGGAAAAAGTACATGCTGCTTATCCCTTGGGGACCCTCAGGTATGCCATCTGGCTTAGCTGGAGAGGAAGACAGCGCGGAGTCACAGCCGAGACCAAAGCCAAGCTGTCTGGTGAGAGCAGTCTGGCCTTGGTTGGAGTGATGACCACATGTGCTGGGTGGGGACTTGGCAAGCAGCACCTTAAACAGCCATGGAAGTGGGTCCCCGGGCTGTGTAGGACTAAGAAGAAAGCCCTGAGCCCCCCCTCTCCCCGCCAGGGAGGTCAGCACTGAGTCTTGTATCCAAGTCTGTCCACTGCATCACAAAAGAACAAAGGCAGAGAAAGGAATGGGGAAGAGGGCAAATGAGTTAATGAAGGAAAACCAAGCAGAGAGGCCGACAGGAGTGCCCGTGCCATCAACAGGAGCCTGGGGGGCCTCTACCAGGGCTGGGGAGAGAGGCGCAACCGACCTGAGATCCGGTTCTCAGGTGCCCAGATGTGTGGGGTGGCACCTGTGGGACTCAGATCAAGCATGGATCAGGGGCAGGGCAGAAGGACAGCCAGTGTCCTTGCTGAACCGAAGGCTAAATTGACCATCTCCTGGATGACTCTGTGCCCAGTGTCCACTGGGCCATCCTCCCTCTAAGAACAGCCTAGAACCCTAAGACTAAGCAACTGGGTGCTGTGCTGAGGCATGCCCCAGAGCAGGGGCGTGGGGGGGCAGCTGGGACAGGAGGGGGTGCTGGCTAGGAGCCGGGGCTAGCATGCCTTTGTCTGGTCATCGAGGTGGTGTGCTCGCCAGGCCCCACAGGAGGCCTCGCTGAGCCCTAGCAGGCTTCCAAGTGTGACGGCCCCTTGACATCTCCACAGGCCAGTCCAGAGCTTGCTCTGAGTTCCAAGACCCTGCCAAGAGAGCGAACGTGGTCCCATCCCAAAGACAGGAAACAGCTGGCCAGCTGGGAACACTCCAGGGCAGGGTCCGTGAGGGCAGTTCCGGGGGAAGGCAAGGGGAGAAGCCCCTCTTAGCGCTGCCCTCTCCAGCCAAGGCCCCAGGCCCCAGGACAACCATTTGCCTGGGCATCAGGAGAGTTTCCTGATGATGAAGAGAAGTCCCTGACGTAGCGGAGGCTAAGTCTCCACACATCCCGACTGGCTGGAGGCTGCTTAGTCCCTGAGCCTGGCAGGCCTGCCTGTGCAATGGAAGACTAGCTTTGCACAGAGATTTAGATTTGGGCTTACAGTGGCTCATGGCATCTCCAGCTTTCTGGAAGCTAAGTTGCGGGCACTTCCTGGGACTCCAGGCTTCACTTCCCCACTCTCGGGACCCCCAGCGTTCTCCTCAATGTCCCTGAGATCGATGCCAACACCACCCATTGGATTGGCTCTGTAGGGCCCAGAGGTTAGGGCAGCTGACTCTTCTCCCAGCCCCGCACGCTCTGAAGGAGGGGTTTCCGGGCTGCAAGGTCTGACAGTGGTGAGAGGAAGCCGAGTGTCTACCGGTTGACTATCTCCCACCGTGTGGGACAGTCACAACACAAATGTCGTTTAATTTACATGACAAAGTGCTGCCATTATTGCAAGCTGACAGAATAAAGCTCGGGGCAATTTCTGAAAATTATTTAAACAATGTAATGAGTTAAATGTCAGTGCTGGCTAATTATGTTTATGCTAATTGTTAATTAGCCCTATAATGGAGACAGTCTTAATTAACAATAGTTATGAGGGTGGGAGGTGGGCTCCCTGGGGTGGCACCAAGCCCATTCCTTCTGACAGCTTTGAGAGCCAGGACGTCCTGGATAGGGTTGGGGGGAGGAGTTCCCACAGGCAGGTGTCGGGCAGAGCCCAGGACACCCACTTCCTCCAGCGGGAAGTCTCCCGCAGTACACTGAGAGTCCCATCTACCCCGGCTGCCTTTGCCGCCTCACCGCTCCCCACTACCACAGGATGAGGAACAAGTGAACTCCGCAGCCACAGGGTTGATCAGACTCTGTAGGACCTCTTCTAGAAACCAGAGTGAAGACCCTCCTCGCAGAAGCATTGTGGGGAGGGGGCACACATTATTCCCTATACCAAGAGGGGGTGCTTAGTTCTGTGCCAAAGACAGGAGACAGCCAGCCAGCTGGGGGCAATTATCCAGGCCGGTGGCAGGGTCAGTGGGGCAGGAACCTTTCTTCCCAGCACCCTCCAAGTTCTGCCGGGAGCCCTGTCATTACCGGGGCCGGGCGGCCACTGCCGCTGTCAGGATTGCCACAGAACCTATCACTGTGAATGCCTGCACACTCGGGGCAGTTCCAGAAAGGAGAGGAAAGAAGGGTCCCCAGTGCTACCTGGGGTCCTGGCCCTGCTGCAGTCTTTGATACGGACAAGAGCAGAGAGCAGAGGGAACCCTGAAGACTGAGGTCAGGAGGTCAGGAAAGCATCGCGCACGCGCAGAATGCACTACCGAAAGCGCTCAGCCGAGCTGGAAGACTGGCGGCACTGAGGGGAGGCCCAGCGCCTTAGCCTGACGCCCGTCACAGTCCTGTTTTAGCACCTTCTCCATCACACAGAAAGGTGCATCTGAACAGTTCAGAAGTGTCCGTGGGCACAGAGGCCGGGAGGGGGTACCATACTCAGGTCAGAGGGTCTGAGATCCCCTCCAATCTGGCCCTGGAAGAGGGTTAGCCTCTGCAGGTCGCTGAGAGGTAAGATGACTGTCCAGTCAAAGGCCCCGAGGACCTGGCTGCACCGTTCGTTCTGTGACTGGTTTTGGGCTCTGAGGCCGTCAAAGGCTCCCCAGAGGGAATCCTTCTTTGACTTCACTGCCCTTCTGTATGTCATCCTGCTGGTGCCCTCAGAGCACAGGGAACCTTCTCAGACTCTAATACCCCAAGCCCCTGCCTCTGCCATGACGTCTGTACAGGGCTCTGCTGGGGAGGAAGGAGCCTCCTAAGGCCCTTGCCCTAGGCAGAGTTCCCAGTGAATAAGGTGCAGAGACCTCCACTGTGCCAACTGGTCCTTGAGGGTGTGAGTGTAGTTATCCTTCACAGACTGACAACAGCGATGGCCAGGAGCTGATCGATCGTGAGACCTCAAGTGTTCACAGAACAGTGGGGGCTCAGCACTGCGCTCTCTCCCAGTGAGTGCTAGGCTCTCATTTTCTTGTTAAAGGTGTTTCCTTGGCAGCCATAGGCCTGGAAATGCCTGCTTCCGCGCAGCAGAGCGGTAGGTAAGCTGCCCCTCCTCCACGCCTGTCAGCCCAGTCCCAGCACCATGCACCCCGGATGTAGAACACACAGCCACAGGTCCAGTTCAAGTCTCACGCATGCCCTGCATCAAAACACACAGACAAACATTACACCCCATAGAGACTAAATCTCACCCTACATATCACAGCCCCACCAGGGCTCTCTAGTCCCTGGGCCAGAGCCAGATTCTACAAAGTGTGATGCCCTTGGGACTGTGCAGGTGGAAGGACACCTCTGTGGCTTCCCAGCATCCAACCCCAACCTCAGCCTAGGCTCACTGCCTCCACGCACTGCAGGATGAGTGACAGGGACGGGACGTGCGTCAGGGAAGAGAATGCAAGACAGATTAGTGAAGGATTTCACCGCGGGAAAGATAAACCGCCTGCCAGACAGTTCTCTGTAAAAATCTGCAGAGCTTGGGGGTGACGATGGGGGCAGAGGTCACTGCTGCATCGGAGTGAGCAGAAGGGCTGCAGGGAAGGGTATCCGGGCAGCACGCAGGGGCTGGAAATGGCGAGGAAACTTCTCTCCTACAACCTCCTGAACAGTCTGGCTGGCACTTTTTTGCCATTTTTGTGTCCAGTGTCGACCTCACTATGAGCAAGATCCGGTTTTCTCTTCCACCCTGGGAGCTAGAAACTTCCACACAGCTGTGGCGTGCATGGAGGAGTGCCCATATACATAGAAGAGCCACCAGTGCACGGGGTGACATGTCTAGATTTGCTCAGGCTGATCTGCTGACCACTTTGTACCACATATGAAGGAGCATTATAGTTCAGTGGCTGTCACAATGTCCGGTCCGTGGGAAACTGTGTCAAGGACCCAGGTCCGCAGTTAAGGAGTGTGGCCCTGCCTCACGCAACTCTACTAGGTCAGGGAGCGCAGCTGGGAGCCCTTGATGCTTTTGCAACAGCAGCAAGGGTGCAGAAGAAAGCCGGAAGCAGACTTCCACACATGGGGAGGAGGCAGGGAGGGGCTGAGCTGCCTCCAGCTGAGCTGGAGAGGACTGGCTAGTGGGGAGCCACAGAATGGGTTGAGGGACTGGGAGAAGTAGAGTTAGGTAAGGCCCGCTGTCCCAAAGCCATAGGGTCTGGAGCAACTGCAGCAGGACCAGAAGAATGAACCTTGAGAGACAGCGAGAGCACCCTAACCCTCTGCCCCCCTCTACACATGTAGGGTGCACCTGTATAATGTGCATGCATTGTGTGGACATGTGTGTGGGGCCTGAAGAACAACCTCAAGTGTTATTCTCAAAGACACCATCCACCTCTATCGTGACACGGTCTCTGTCCTCAACTTGACAACTAGGCTGGGGTGGTCAGTGAGCCCTGAGGATCTTCTCGTTTCTGCCTCCCCAGGACTGGGATTACAAGCATGCACACCATGATGGTATTTTTACCTAGATGCTGGGGAGTCAAACCCAGGTCCTATGCTTGCAAGGCTTTACCAATGGAGCCACGTCCCCAGCTCCAGTAACTACTTTAGAAATAAGCATCAATGCTCGGAGAAAGAAATCTATGTTACAGATCTTATATACATGTGTCCAAGTTCTTTCATTTGAATAAAGGTTATAACACTGGGCTTGGAGAGAGGGCTGAGCGGTTAGGAACACTGGCTGCTCTTCCAGAGGACCCAGGCTCAACCCCAGCGCCCACGTGGAGGCTCAGAGCTGTCTGCAGCTCCAGTTTCAGGGGATCTGATGCCATCATCTGGCCTCTGGGCACCATATGCATGTGGTCCACAGAAGCAAATGGAGGCAAAACACTCAAACATGTGAGATAAATAAATCTTTTTAGGTCAAAAATTATTGCATGCATGCGTGTCTGCATGTGTGCCTGAGTGCAGGTGTCCTCAAACACCAAAGAAGAGGATCAGAAACCTTGCAGCTGGAGCACAGGGGGTGGGAGCCGCCCGAAGTAGGGGCTGGGAATTGAACTCGGATCCTCTGTAAGAGCAGCACTTACTCTTTTTTTGAGACAGGGTTTCTCTGTGTAGCCCTGGCTGTCCTGGAACTCACTCTGTAGACCAGGTTGGCCTTGAACTCAGAAATCTGCCTGCCTCTGCCTCCCAAATTCTGGGATTAAAGGCATGCGCCACCACTGCCCGGCCAGCAGCACTCACTCTGAACCTCTAAACCACCTCTCCAGGCTCCAGAGGATTTTTTTTAAGATGTTTATGAAATAATAAATGTTTTAAAGAATACAGCATTAGGAGTTGGGAGACGGCCCCATAGCTACCTGCTTGTGCAAGCAATGGGGACCTGAATTCAGATCTCCAGCACCCACATAAAGGCTAGGCACAGTGGCACACACCTGTAATCCCAGGACTGGGGAAAATTTGGGGTGGGTACAAAAGTAGGTAGAGAATAGGTACAGAAATAGGCTTATTGACCATCTACGCTAGCCAAAAGGTGAGCTCTGAACAGGGAGAAATCCTATCTCCAAAAGTAAGGTGGGGAGCAACTGAGAAAGACACCCAACATTGTACACACACACACCACAATTTTTAAAAAGAAAAACAAGCTGGGCGTTGGTGGCGCTCGCCTGTAATCCCAGCACTTGAGAGGCAGAGGCAGGTGAATTTCTGAGTTCGAGGCCAGCCTGGTCTACAGAGTGAGTTCCAGGACAGCCAGGGCTACAAAGAGAAATCCTGTCTCGGAAAAAAAAAAAAAAAAGAAAAAGAAAAAAGAAAAGAAAAATATTTATAGAGCCAATTAGCACTGACAATCTCAACTTGGAGAATCAGGCCCTAGGGGCATTCTGGAGAAAGAAAGAGAGGAGGGGTGGGGAAGAAAGGAAGGAAGGAAGGAAGGAAGGAAGGAAGGAAGGAAGGAAGGGAGGGAGGGAGGGAGGGAGGGAGGAAGGAAGGAAGGAAGAAAAGAGGGATTGAGTCATCCATACCGAGAAAATCCAGGCTTCCTCAGTTCCTTCAGTGAAATAGCAGTTTGTGTCCTTCAGAAGACTGTGCCCAGACGATGCCTTCTAAAGTGTCCGACAGATGCTTCACAGCCCGCCGGCAGACCATGAATTCAAGAAGATGCTGGCTCCAAGTGTGGGAGAACCCTGAACAACCTTGAAAAGGTGGCCAGAGAACAGAAGTCCAGCGGCAGGGGAGTGAGCCTGTTAACCAGGTCCTTACACAGGTGCAGGAGGCTAGCAGAACCGCCGTCAACTCCCCCATCCCAGAGATGGCGAGAACTGGAGCAAGAGCAGTCAGGGTGGTCAGAGAGGGGAGAGGGCTGGGGCCACCTGAAGATGATGTCAGAGAGGACGGTCAGCAGCCTTGCCGCAGGCTGGGCAGCAGCGTCCATGTGTGCCACTGCTGGACAGTCCCCACAGGCACGCCACAGCTCACATCTGACCTGCCAGACAATCCTGCCCAGAGGTACTCTCCTCTGTTGGAGCACACAGAGATCCCTGTTTTCTGCTCCCCACCCAGGTTGTGAGATTGGGTTCAGGGCATTGTTCTGCCTGGGCTGCGTTACAATTGAGAATTAAAAGGTAGCAAGCACACAGTGTGTGTGCACCAGACACATGATCCTTGATCAGGTACCAACTCAGCATGGGGAGGGGCGGTGGGGAAAGTGATGGTGATAGTACGATCCTGGTGATGCTGCTGGTGGTGACAATGGTGATGGTGACGATCCTGGTGATGGTGATGATGGTGACAATGGTGATGGTGATGATCCTGGTGATGCTGCTGCTGGTGACAATGGTGATGGTGACGATCCTGGTGATGGTGATGATGGTGATATCCCACTGGATTCCTTATGGGTTTGTTTTTTAGTTCATTTTTTGAGATCGGGTCTTACTATGTAGCTCTGGCTGACCTGAAACTTGCTATGTAGACCAGGCTGGCCTTGAACTCCCAGAGACCCACCTGCTTCAGTCTCCTGACTGCTGGGAATAAAGCTGTACACAACCATGCCTGGCTTTGAGTTCAATCTCATCATTCACATTCAGAATCCTTTTCACTGTTGCCAAGTGTTTTGTGACCCTCCACACTTAGTTTGACAAGCTACGGTTTAAGAAGCCATGGTCTAGGTCTCTTTGTAAGCTCTGCTGTGTGAACACAAGGGTGTTCAGCCCTGCGTCCAGCAACTGTGTGGGTCCTGCCCACGGGGAGTCAGAGTGGTCACAGCCTGCTCCACTGAGACCGGGGCTGGAGCATGTCCTGGTCCTGGGTTGTGGAATTCCCACCATCCCGGCACATCCAGGCCTCCATCCCATACAGGCAACATCCTCATATCCAGCATTCAGTAATCCCCGTGGCCAGGAGTTCCCGGGGGTTAACTGTCTAAGCGCTTGGCCATACACCAAGCAGCAGTTGCCAAACAGCATTGACAGGACATGGGACTGTCCCCACACATCCGCAGAGTTAGGATCCCAATCCCTAGGTGATGTGAGTGACCAGACAAGATGAAGTGAGAGGGTTCTCATAACCCAGACTGGAAAACAGAATGGCCCGGCACCCTATGCATCAGTCTATGCGCTGTGTAGAAGGTACTGGCCCTATGCTGGGGTGCCCGCTCCAACCGGCCTCACCTCCCCAACAAGGCCAACCCATGTGGAGTGTGCTGGGGATGGACCTGGGGTGGCAGAAGTCAGGACATCTCTGGGAGGCAGAGGAGTGCGGCTGGGAGAGGGGAGACCAAGGTGGACCCTGACAAGGAAGAGGTAGTGTCTCCGTGTGTCGTCCCAGAGCTGCTCAGAGAGACGGAGAGATGAAGCCATGACTGTGGGAGGACTCAGCTCTCCAGGAGTGTGCTGCCAGAAATGGGGTCTGGTCTGTGGGGTACTTCCTGTTCTGGGGCCAGTGTATAGATGACAGGCCTAGAACTCAGAATAGCTTCTGGGGGGTGGGGTACTGGGACCAGACCAGGAGCGAGAGAAGACCTTATAGTTAGTCACCACGAAGGGAGACGGAGTGTCTATGGGCAGGAAACCCCCACAGAGGATGCGAGGGCAGCAGCTCCAAGGTTGGGCTCCATTCCTTCAGGGGCCTAATGCAGAGCTACTGTGACCCAGAGCCACGTGACAAGGCAAGAACCCGACCCTACCACCCAGTCATCCCTGCCAGATGACTCCAGAGCCGACGCTGGCACAGCATGGCAACCTGACAGTTGTCTCAGAGTAAGCCTATGCCGCTTCATTTTTTAAAAGATTTTTATTTATTTAATACATACGAGTACACTGTAGCTGTGCAAATGGTTGTGAGCCATCATGTGGTTGCTGGGAATTGAACTCAGGACCTCTGCTCGCTCCAGCCCCGCTCCCTCCGGCCCAAAGATTTATATTATTATATGTAAGTACACTTACTGTAGCTGTCTTCAGACACACCAGAAGAATGCATCAGATCTCATTATAGATGGTTGTGAGCCACCATGTGGTTGCTGGGATTTGAACTTAGGACCTTTGGAAGAGCAGTCAGTTCTCTTAACCGCTGAGCCATCTCTCCAGCCCCGTTCTGGTGCAATTTATCTGGTGCTAGGTCAGCTGAATGTATGCACTCACCCATGTGTACGCGCAACCATGTGTATCTTGGCAAAGCTCACCTGAGCTTCTTTCTGAGTGTGTAAGCCTACCTAAGCGTGTTTCTGAGTGTGCAAGTTCAGCTTGGTGTGTGTGTGTGTGTGTGTGTGTGTGTGTGTGTGTGTGACTACACACTCGCATCTACATGCACACATGCTCTGGCCCAGCCTGTCCAGTGCAAGGCTTGACCTTGGCTTTCATACTGAGCCTTCTCTTTGCTACAAAAGGCAATAAACTCCACGGCGTGTGGGCCACAGGCCTCTTGCTGCAGGCAATTGATGGATCCGAATTGACTCCTAGAAGCCTATCCATCAATTAGAGCCCTGGCCCTGCTTCTCTGGTCCCTCTTATCGTCCTTTCTGTAACTGCAAAATCAAAACAACCGTGTTCAGCATCGATGTGGACTCAGGCCCCCTGTTGTTGCCCCTTTTCTCTTGTACATCTCTCAGAAGGACTCCTGGCTCCCACTCCCCACACAGCTCTGGGAAACGATAACGAGATTTTGATTTGAAGCCAGACGGTAGCAAGCCCCTGGGCAACTGCTGAGCAGCAAAGGCTCTTAGGGTATCACAGAGAGGCTAAAGGCGTCCTCTGGGCCCTCACAATCTCTGCTGAGATTGCGGGATTCAAGGTAGATACCACACATTCATGTCTGAGGACCTCAGGGTGACAGGGGCCTGTGTCCTTTGGGTTTTTCTCTGGTCCTAGGAAGTGTTTCCCACTGCTGCCTACGATGTGGTATTTCACACAGGGGCAGTTCTTGAGGTAGACGGTAGCCTGATAGACTCTCAGTAGGCCTGACACTGGTTTGGATATGAATTTCTCTTCAGGGAAACTTTTTTCTCTGCAGGACCTCAAGGCTGGTCACCTTTACCAGCTAACCATGAGTGTAATATAGAGCACCTTCCCTGAGTACCTGGAGAGAGACACCCACACCTGGGCCACAGCCTTTCCATGGCCAAGTGACCACTGGCTTTTAAGGACATGGTGTGGCCTGGGGACACTGAGATCTGCTCCCTGCCCTGCAGTTCTGCTGTCTGCTGGGAGGCAGCAAAGCTGTGAGAGGACGCACATGGGGACACTGAGGAGTGAGATAAAGCCAGTGGCTGAGGGGATGGGCCTCTTCCATTGAGGATGAGGTTCCAAACAAGCCCACTGCTCAACAAGCACACTGCCTGCTTACCGGCTGCCTGTCACTCATGGCCAGGCCCACATCAGGAGCCCTAATGACGGCTCTGAGCTACACATCCAACCCAGACCCTCACCCAAGCTTCTGATACCTCCTCAAAGTGACACAACACTCAAAGTGACAAAACCTAACTGTGACTCCAGAGTCCCCGGCCTCTCCCTGGTCTCAGCATACTCCCACCCAACCCCACCCTCAGCACACACAGAAATGGACTCAGCCTGCCTGGAGGCCAGAGACCTTGGCCACATAGATAAACCTAGAGACGGTGGCCCAACTCGGCCCTTGGTCACCTCCTCTCACAGAGGGTACCTGCTGCTCTCAGTACCACAGTCTGATTTCCTACACCTTCACCCCACTCCTGCTTAAGGCCTGTGAGGACTCTGGCTCTCTGCATTCATGGGATGAAATCCCCCAAACTGCTCCTGCTGTGATCAGTGTCCGGCGAGGGTTTATCACCCGACTGTGAGATGTTTTCACAACAGTCTTCCAGCACACCACTGACTGGGAGCAGGGGTGGATGAAGTCCCGTGTACAAGAAGCCCAGCCTAGGCACTGTGGAATGATCCACTGGTCTCTCACAGAGCATCCTCCTCTCGGCTGCAACCTCAAGCTCAGCCTCCTCACATTCTCCAGGACCACAGAGCCAGAAGAGGCTCCACCTGACCCATTGGGAGCTCCCTTCCCACAGAAGAAAAGGCAGGAGATGAGCCCAGCCACTCGGACACAAAGAGACAGCAATCCACAACATTTTACTGCAAACTGGAACTAATGGGCTGAGCTGTACAGAAAAAAAAATGTCTGGGGTGGTGTGTGTGTGTGTGTGTGTGTGTGTGTGTGTGTGTGTGCCCTCGCACGCCCACACACACACACACACACACACACACACACACGAGCCAAACAGGATATTGTAAGGACAAACGGCACATAGAAATCCTGCACTTGATGGTCCTATGGCTAATGGAAACGTTGATGCTGTTATTTGAAATCACTGCAGGTATGCTGCAGGGTGAAGCACACAAGTAATTACGCTGGTATCATTAGGAACCACGAATTTTAGCATAAGGGGGAAAAGGATGAAATTACAAATCAAAGTAATGAAGTTTAAACCCCGTAAGTTAATAAAGCATCGGAAAATGAAATTGGGGAAATAATTCTATTTACGGCAGCATCAAAAGGAATAAGCTATGGTAGGAAAAACTCTCCTGCGGACGTGCAAAAGCTGAAAACACAGAATGCCGGAGTCAGAAGAAGGCCTTAGGGGCAGACCCTCAGGTTTGCAAACTGAAAGATCCCACACGGAGTAAAGATGGCGGCTGTCACCCCTGAGCTCACACTCCAGGACACCCTCAGGGTTCTGCAGACATCAGTCCGAATGAGACCAGAATATCATAAGCAATGCTTACAAAGGAGAGTGCATTCTTCTCGTCTCCAGCCTTGATAGAGAATCAAAGAATCAAGACAGCATGGCCTGGGGCTGGGACGTGGCGCATCAGTTAGAGCACACCGCTAGCTACTCTTGCAGAGGACCTGAGTTCTGTCTCCAGCACCCACGTCAGGGTCTTGTAACCACCTGTAACTTTAACCCTAGGGAACATGGTGCCCTCTTCTGGCCCCTGCATACATACCCTTCACCCCATGCATGACACACACACTGACACACACACACACACACACACACACACACACACCTAAAAATAATATAAAACATGGAAAAATAAGAAAACGAATCTGTGATGTAGGTTGACTCCACAGGACAAGAGAGAGAGGCGGGAGTGGAGGGAGACATTTCCGCACAGTATCTCTGACAAGGAACTGTAACTCGAACAGAGAAAGAATTCTTACAATGCAGTAATTTAAAAAAAACCAACCTTTTAAAATGGAGACTGCAGGGGGAGGCATGGCTCAGTGGGGCGGGATCCCTTGGCCAGCATCATAAAGACCCTCAGCACTGCCTCAGTATTTAAAATATAAAATAAAATAATGCGAAGGGTCAGTAACATGACTCAGTGGGTGAAGTACTTGCCACCAAGTCTGATGACCTGAGTTCTATGCTCAGAACCCATATGGCAAAGGAGAGAATCGATTCCTACAAGTTGTCCTCTGACCTTCACAAGAGAGCTGTGACTCTCTCTCTGTGTGTGTGTGTGTGTGTGTGTGTGTGTGTGTGTGTGTGCCTGTGCGTGTATCTGTGTCTGTGTTCATGTGTACATGTGCACATGTGTCCTTGGAGACCAGACGAGCACTTTAGATGCCCGCGAGCTGGAGTTACCGGCAGCCGTGAACCACCTGCTGCGGGTACTGGGAGAGACACCGAGGTCTTCTGCAAGAGCAGCAGGTGCTCGGCCATGCCACAGCCACCCTTTATTTTCATTTAAGAACACTTTCCCCCCCCCCATTTTTATGCATTTGGAAGTTCTACCTTCATGCATGTCTGTGAACCATATAGGTTCATATAGGTCCTCCGGGAGCTCAGCCACTGAGCCTCCTCTCCAGCCCACTCCTCATTTTCTTGTGCTGTTTGAAGGGTCGTGTTTGCTATCCTCATAAGAACCCAGCTCTTCTTCATCGTCATTGAAAACCTGAGACCATAGCAATTTATCTCTGTTCAAAAAGTCATAGTTTTAGCTTCTTCATGTATTTTTTTTTTAACTCATTTGAAGTTCTTTTCACTATCCCGTCACTGACACACCAGAAGAGGGCATCAGACCCCATTACAGATGGTTGTGAGCCACCACATGTTTGCTGAGATTTGAACTCAGGACCTCTGGAAGAGCAGTCAGCGCTCTTAACCGCTGAGCCACCTCTCCAGGACCATTTGTTTAAAAGATGGCTTCCTTAGCCACTTAATGCCCTTGTCAAAAGCAAGCTGACTCTGGCCCACCGGTCTCCATGTCTTTGCTTGTGTGTAAACAGTTAATCCAGGAGCACTAAGCCAGTGCTCTACCGTCAAGCTATGCCGCCAGCCCTGTCAGCTGCGTGCGCCTGAGTTGTTGCTTGGCCTTAAGTGGCTCCAGAGGGCCATGTGTTGGGCGGAGACTATAATGGGGACTACTGAGACCCTTGCCCCCTTTGTCCCTGTATCTTCTTGGTCACCGTGAGGAGAAGAACCTCCTCTCCCCGACTCCATGGGTCTCGTCAAATGTGCTGACTTTACACAGCCCTAAGCACCCAGGCCACATGATGGTTCCAAGCAAACTTGTCCTCCTTTTAAGTTGTTTCAGCTTTTTGTCAAAAGCTGTTTTTTCTTTAATAAACATTTATTTTTACTTTTGTTATTACTATTAATTCAATGTTGTATATGACTCTACATGAAATGTCTATGCTGTGTATGACTATATACATAATTGTATATGCAACATCTATGTTGTATATGACTCTATGATTGATATGTATATGACTATATGCATGACTATATATGTTGTATGACTGTATGCATGACTGTATGTTGTATATGACTATATGCATGGTTGATATGTTGTATATAACTATACATAACTACACGCAACCTCTTTGTTGTTGATGACTATATGCATGACTGTATATGCAATGTCTATGTTGTATGTGCATGCATGTCAGTGTATCATTTTATGTCTAGACCTGTAGAGGCTTGAATAGATTCCCTGAAGCTGGTACACACACATACACACATACACACACACATGCACACACACACACACACACAAATTTTATCTTAAAAAACAAATAAAATGATTTGGAGAGGTAATCAGAACAGCTATCTGTTTGAGGGACAAATACTAATAGCAAATAAATGCCTGAAAAGCTGTTAATGTTACTGAGCAGTGCTGGTGCACACCTTTAATCCCAGCACTTGGGAGGCAAAGGCAGGCGGATCTCTGAGTTCAAGGCCAGCCTGGTCTACAGAGTGAGTTCCAGGATAGCCAGGGCCACACAGAGAAACCCTGTCTCGAAAAACCAAACCAAAGCTGCCTGATGCCATTGGTCATCAGAGAAGCGCAGTGAGGCCGCAGTGAGACATCGTCTATCCACACCCAGCGGTGGTTGGGCTCAAAAGTCAGTGCACACAAGGGCTGCGGGGTGGTGACGACAGAGACCCCGACAGGCTTGAGGATGGCCCACACCAGGGGGAGGGAATAAAGACAGGCATGTGTAGAAACTGCTCACAGCAGTGGCAGTCACCATAACCAAACGTCCCACATACTCAGCAGATGGACAGGAAATCAAGGTTCAGTGTGCCCACACCTTGGGACATCACCAGACGAAAGGGTTGAAGTCTTGACTTATACGACGAAATGTGTGAGGCTTGCCCTCCGTATTAGAAGCTCAACGTGGTGTAAAGTTTCTGACAGGCAAATCTATAGTGCCACAAAATGGGCCACTGAGGAAGTGGCAAAGTGGAACCTTACAGTTGGGTGTATGCACACCTTTATTTTTTTGAGACACAGTCTCTCTATGTAGTCCTGGCTGACCTGGAATGTGATATGTAGACCAGGCTAGCCTTACACGCAAAGAGATCAGACTGCCTCTGCCTCCCAAGTGCTCAGAGCTGCATGTAGCGCCAGCCTCAGAGTATTTGACACCCTTCTTGTCTATATAAGGCACACATATGACACACATGTCATATATTGGTCCACATATGACACACACATATACATAAATTAAAGTTAAAAACAAGGCATAGGGGCTGGAGAGATGGCTGAGTGGTTGAGAGCACTGATTGCTCTTCCAGAGGTCCTGAGTTCAATTCTCAGCACCACATTGTAGCTCGTAACCATCTGTAATAGGATCTGATGCCCTCTTCTGGTGTGTCTGAAGACAGCTACAGTATACTCATATGCATAAAAACAAACAAACCAAAAACCCAAGGTGTATTTTACCTTAGAAACAACACCTGAAGTTGACCTTTGGCCTGTGCGCTAGCACGCACATGCACACACACACACACACTCATACACACACTCAAGTGCTTATGCATATATGTTCCTGTGTACACACACGTACCCACTTACACATGAACATGTACATACATATGCTCAAAAAAAAAAAAAAAGGAAAAACTATACCTCCACCAGTAAATTAGAAGTTTAAGGCTACAAAAAATAATGCCCCAGAAACAAATCCCAGAGGAAAGCTGCCACACATCTACTGACGTCAGATTCAGTAAACGTCAGAGCAGAAAAGTCATCATGGGAAGCATCTATTGCGTGATACTGAATCATTTCACCAGCAATGTTTTAAAATAAAAGTAAATGCTTTTTAAAAATGTTTTTACAAGCCACGACAGACCTTTGAAATAGAACTGGCTCCAATTTTGGCAGGGCCTCAACCTGTCACAGAAGCCTGTCAGTGGCCAGCAAGGGTGGGCACTGAGAAGCAGGTCCAGATTACACCGGCTCACAGCAGAACACAGGTACCTGTCAGCCGCACGTGGAGGGAGCCCTCCAAAGTTGATGAGACAAATTTAGTAGGGTCAAAAGTCAAAATGACAGAAGGCACATCTTTGAGAATAATAGAATTCAATTAGAAATTAGCAATAGAGAAAAACATCTTTAGAACCAAGTTGTTCAGAAATTAACTGGTATGTGGTTAGAGAGATGGCTGAGCAGCCGAGGACACTAGCCGCTCTTGCAGAAGACCTGAGTTCAGTTCCCTGCACCCACAAGGCACCTCCAGTTCCAAGGGATCTGATGCTTTCTGGCTTCTGAGAGCACCGTGCACACATGTCATGCACATACACACAGGCAGGCAAAACACTTGAAAATAATCCATGAATCAAAGGAGTCTCCGAGATAACTAGAGAATGTGTTTTAGGGTCTCCCTACCCAGCCAGGGCTAGCTTCAAATTCTCAATCCTCCTGGCTCAGCTTCCTAAGTACTGAGATTACAGGCTTGGCTTAGAAAACCTTTATACCTAACTCAAAAAAATATATAAAATATGTTTAATACCATTATAGTGGTGCTTAGTGGGGATTTTTAAGCATAAAATATTTACATTTCGAAATTGTATTCATGATCTAAGCTTCTACCATAAATCAGGAGGAAAAAAAGCAGACAACCAACCACCCCTCCCCCCCAAAATAATCCCACAACCAACCCAACAAGCCAGGGAGGTGGGTGAGTCATTGGCATGTGCTTGTGGCTAAGCAGGAGGACTTGAGTTTGAAATCCCAGCACTCAGAAAAGCCAGAGTGTGGTGGCAAGACTCTGTAGGACCAGCAGTGCGGTAGGGATGAGGAAGGGCAGATTGTAGCGGCTCAGTGCCTACAGCTCAGTCAGTCTAACCGAAATGGCAAGTTCCGGGTTCCTTGAAGCCCTGTCTCAGCAAACAAGGTAGAGAGTGAAAGAGAGAACATCCCTGATGCTGGCCTCTGGCTTCCACATGCACACACACACACACACACACACACACACACACACACGTAAGTGAAAGCACAGAGCACAGAAACGGTCAAGACACAGACACAGACACAGACACAGACACACACACACACACACACACACACACACGGTAACACATAGAGCAATGACTGTAAAGCAGAAAAACCTTGTAAAAGATGGAGTCTTTGGAAACATTAATAAAATGGAAGAGCCTTGCAGGCAGGCTGACAAAGAAAAAGCAGGAAGGCCACCAAGGAGAACGAGAGAGGAGCATTTACTACGGAGCCCTCACGTAGCCAGAGTGCACACCAGGAGTAAGATACCCTTCCCCAACCCCAGGGGAGAAACCGTCAGTACAGAACAGCCAGGGAGCAGTCCTTGAAGAAGACAGTGGTTTCAACTCCAGGCACCAGAACGGGAAGGTAAGCCCTGCGCTCACAGTCATCCAGGGGCATTCCACAAGGAAGGTAAATGCGGCCATCCACAAAAACAAGAGGGAAGCCATCAGCTCAGAGATCACAGGCGTCCAGTGGGCGCTCCATGCCCCAAACTCAACAGCCGAGCTAGCTCACAAACTCTTAAGCTTCCTCCAAGAAATGCTAACCTGACCAGTCCTGTGAATGTGTAGCTACTAATTTTTTAAAAAGGCAAGGCCCAGGCACTTTCACTGGTGAATTTTAGTAGGGAGTGGCTTCACCTATAACTGGGCCATCACAAGTATGGGCACCCTCATCTTTCCAATCACTGGCTGTGTGTTTATCCTGATATGAGTCTTAGCACCAAGGCTAAGGTGGGGCCTGGGGGAAACAGACAGAAACTGAACCTGAAGCCATAGGAATTCCAGCAAAGGTAAGACTGCGTAGGACTGACCCCTGAAGCCACCAGCAGAGGTGCCTGGTAGAAGCTGGAGCCTTACAACAAGCAACAACTGAAATTTGAAGTTGATGTACATATAACATATGTCTCTGTACATACTTCATGTATATACATATGAATTCTACAGAGACCACAGCATGTATTTAGAACTAGACCAACATGTTTCTTCTTAAGGAGTGTCCATCAGACGCTTGGGACTCATAGTATGGGTGGTAAGAAGCAGACAGACCCACCCGTGAGTCCTGGAGAGCACTGTCCTCTTCCTAGGTCAGTGTAACCTCGAAGGCTGGGCTGGCAGGGCTGGGAAAGGGTGACGTCTCTCAAAGGGGTTTGTAGTTTTCCAGGAAACTCTCTTGGTCCCCAGAAGACAGTCCTTCTGAGGCTTACCCTCACAGCCTCGCCTCACCTCAGCCCTACCCCACCCCCCGCCCCAAACCCCAGAGGTGAAGGGCTGTACTCACTGGAAAAGACAGAGAGCCCAGCTCCTTTGCAGGGAAAAGAAGTTTTTTTCTGACAGCTGCTGACCATAGCACTACTGTCCCCAGGCAAGCAGCCATCCCTGTGGCCAACCCTTGCTCCGGACCAGGGCTCACATTTTAACTTTAAACAAACACTTCTGGTAACAATAAAATCAAGCAAGCCTCCAGTACTGCCTCGGGGCTGTGGTGGTAGAGACCAGCCAGTCACGGTAGCCTCTGAAGGGGTAACGGTGAGTGAATGAGAAGAGGAGAGAAGACTCTGGAAGAAGGAACATCTAGTGTAAAGGTCCTGTGACAGGAACTGGCCTGGTTCATTCACTAGAAAGCCTCCTGACAGGAAAGTCGGAAACAGGAGGGGGTATAGTCACTGCTGCCGTGGGCTGAGGCAGCACGGAGTTAATTGTGCTGTGGTGATGCTGGAGGTGCGTGAGGAGAGAACCGGGACCCCTCCATCAGAGCACACACCTGTCGAGGCCTTCACATCAGGGGGAAAAAATCAGGAAGCAAGCTCAGGCCATAGAAGACACCCAGGGACCTGGCCCTCGCCTGACCAGGCGGGATCTCTGGTCACTCACTCTGTCCAGCCCCAGGAAGCAGACAGGCATTGTCTGGCCTGCTGACCTCGACTCTGAGGGACCAGGCTTTGCCAGGACCCAGGCTGGTGGCAGGGCCAGGCACAGGAGACATCACGCCTCAGGCCCCAGCACCAGGACCACGGCACCTGCCCCAGATTAGAGTCTCCTTTCTCATTACCGCTGTAATGGGTCCTTCAGACCTCATTCCAGCCCTAGATATTATCTGACCCGTATAATTAATTAATTATCGCCCAAATATTATAGATTATTAAAAATAGCATAACTAATAGTGTAATATCTCAAGCTGTCGACTTTAATAGTCAACATTGTCTTGGCGGAGCTTATCAGCCCGGGACACCCGGTGAGAATATTGATTCCGGGTAATTTTAGCCGTCATCTGCCATCCTGACGGGATTGTCAGGCCTCACCCAGGCCGGCCTCATTTGAAATCGTTAAACCGCCGCTCGGCTCACAGCGGATCTTAATGTTTCCTTTTTCTCCCCTTCAATATGTTTCAGCAACAGAGAAGGAAATAAATAGAGAAGTGGAGGGGGGGGCAGTGAGGGAGAGGGACGGCCTGCACCCCTGGAGAGCGCAGGGGTGACAGGCTTGCCCCTGCACTCTTGTTGGCCTTTTCTGGGGTTCTCCGGTCTCAGCCCTCTGTGCGGTGGGGGGGGGGCGCAAAAGGTGGGGGTCCCCACAAACAGACGCCCCATTCAGCCCACGCGCGCTCACGCCCAGGGACGCAGGCACAAAGCCAGCCGGCCGCACCAGTGTGCGGCGCCAGTGCACGGTCGGTGGGCGGGGTGCATGCCTGGCTGCACCCTAAGCGTTTGGACTCCAGCCTCAGGATCACGGTTCTGCTCACCCAGTTCTCCCCAACGTCCACACGGGTCGCTGCAGTTCCGCGCCGTGCCGGCAGGGGGCGGGCGGGGGCCATGGGCGAAGCGGCGGTGTGTCTACCTGTGCAGCCGCAGTTGCAGGGGGGCCCTCCATGGCGCAGCCCTCCCTAGTGTCTCCGTACGCGAGCACCCAGGTCTCCAACAACCACCCTGAAACACCCGCTACAGCGCAGGCACGCCTCCATCCAGAGGACACGCCCCTCCCCACTCCACACTCCTTCCTTCCCCAGAACACCTTTTACCCCATGACACGCCCCCCAGGTCCCCCCTCCCCCAGACACTTTCCTCCTGAAGATCCAGTCCCCTGCCACCTGGACATCCTCCTACTCCAACAACACGCCCCCTTCCCAAGACACTCTCTCACCCAGAAAACTTGCCCCTTATCTACAGACCCTCCCACCCCAAGTATATGTCTCTCCTCAGGACACCTCCCCCCCTCGGGAGGGTTAAGCACCACCCTGACAATACATCCCTCTACCTCGACGACAACATGCTGAGTCTCTTCCCCTTGGATCTCAAAATCCTCCTTTCTGGTTTCCTGTACTGTAAAATAGTTTCTCACCCTTCTAATTATGATTCATGTGCATAGTAATAATTTAATAATCAAGGGCTGCGCTAGAGCTAGAGCCATTAACCTCAATTAAGCTCATTGTTTAGTGACCAGCTCCTCTTCACATGTCCTCCTGACCTGAGTGGCCCTGCAGGCACTTAGGTTATGTGGGGTGTGTGTGTGTGTGTGTGTGTGTGTGTGTGAGCTGGAAGACTTTGTTGCATTCATTTATTGAGCACCTTCTGTGTACTTGACCTGAGCTCCCTCCCTTCACCATCTTGCCCCTCTTTAATGTTGGGGTGCAGTCTCTAGATGTCCTCCTTCTCACCCCTGTGTTCTTCCTCCCCGTCCCCAGCTTCCCAGACTCCCCAGTCCAATACAGGCTAGCCCTCCTTGGCAGTGGAGCAAAGAAGGCCTGTCTCCGTTCCAGAGCCTTCCCTAAAGCCAATAGGAATGGGATGACATTCTCACCGGTCACAGGGGCACCAGCGCCTCCCCCACGACAAAGGCTGTGCCAGTCTTACTTATCCCTGATCCCAGACTCACCCTCACAAGAGAAGGGCTGAAGGTGTCTAAATAAAAGATAGCTGGAAGGAAGCCCGAATGAGTATCCTGTGAGTCACACCAACTGTGGGCTTGTCCAGTGGCCCATCGTCACTGGGCAAGTCGGTTGGTGAGCACATGGAACTGAGACAGAAAAGCCAGGTGAGGCGAGCCCAGGGTCTGTGCTGGGTTGGGTGCTGACGGACCACATGCTGACTCCAGGCTGCTGGGCCTCCGGCGGCTAAGCTCACCACTCCTACTTCTGCTGTGGGGTTGCTTGCTGTGTGAGGATCAGAGCGCTGTGGCTGTGGACAGCACTCACTTCCTGCTGACGACAAGTGTAGCCACCACACTGCTAATTGGTTGGGACTAAGGCTTTGAAAAGGGTTTAACTCCACACGCCCAATCAACACCCATGCTAGGGGGAAGCGTCAATCCCAGAAGCATGCCTTCACATGAGTAGAAGTCCCAAAAGCAGAGACCTCTCCGCAGCTTGAGCCCCAACTAGTCATATGGGCAACCTTGCTTCAAGAGCACAGGACAGAGACGATCTCCAGAAGGCTATGGTGCAGTATGGGGATGAAGAGAATAAAGAATTATGAACAAATGAACCAACCTGCTACATTCTGACTCAAAGCTCCCCTGGTTATAGAGCTAGCACCAGGGATGAGGGACAAGGAGCAGTATCACAACTGCACAATGCAACCCACCCTGGAGGCTGTGTGTTAGGACCCTGACATTGGAAAGCTGCCTTCCACCCTTCCGCCCCTGTGCAGGCTAATTCCCTGTCTCTGTCTCTGTCTCCACCATCCTTCTGACGGCCTATGGAAAGGCTGAGCCCGAGGCAAGGATTCAGATGTCTGATAACCCCAAGACAGGAAAAACCCAAAGCATGAGTAGGGTAAACCATGGAAGGACGTGTCTTTGTGAAATTCCATGTGGCCTGACTGGAGGGGCACTCTGGGGTGACTCATGCCAGCCGCCTTGCTTCTGGAGGAAAAGGGTTGTGTCCCCAGTTCTCTCTAGGAGCCACACCCCTTCTAAACCCCGGCGCTGACACCAGCCAAGATGAGCATGCGCTGCCATGCCTGGACACGGGCAGGCACCGCCTGCAGCCGTAGGTGCACCGTAGAGTGCCCAGTGCCAGACACTCTGAAGATACGGCAACGCAGAGTAGAGGGCAGAGCCCAGAGCCACCAGGGGCGTTTCCTACCCACAGGAGCTAGGCACATCATGGTGATAGCAAAGGTGTATGCCCTTGATAAAACCGTGGCCCAACTCTACTCTTCCTTGTGTGTCCAAACATGTCTGCACCTTGCAGCCCACCTCTATCTTGATGAGAGTCACAGGACCAAGTCATGCAGGGTTCAAGAGCCCATGTGAACAGATGAATGCCCCTGGATGTGTTAGAGCAAGACAGGGTAGGACAGAGGGCAGAGGATGGTGCCGCTCTCACTGGGAAGAAGCTGATGAGCTCCCAGGTATGATGTTCTTGGACAGCTAGCAAAGAGTACTTCCAGCAGTTAGCGTCAGAAAGGACCTTGGGGTGTGGGACTCAGATGTAGTGACCATTCAGGGGGACCCGCAGAGTCTCAGGTAGGTTACTCAGCCCAGGCCATGTCAACCCCAGGAAGCTTCTAGGATGGGAACGCTGTGGTGACTCACACCTCTTAAGAAGGATGGAAAATGAATGGGGGGGGGGCAGAAGCGAGCAATGGGGCATAAGCCTTAATCCCTGGCAGAGGCGGATGGATCTCTGAGTTCAAGGCCAGCCTGGCCTACAAAGCAAGCTCCGGGCCGCCCAGGGCTGCATAGCAAGACCTTCTCTCAAATTACAAAACAAAAAGTTCATGAGGCAAAGTAGCAAGGTACCCCAGTTCTCCCCCTCACGGGGGTCTCCCAGTCTCATGCCTTTATACAACGTGGAAAACTGTCCCTCAAAGGAAGGCTTGTGTACAACAGACAGAACTCACAGCTTTTGACAGGGAGATGTCTGGAGTGTGTGTACTGTTGGGAGCCCTGGAGGGTAAGGGCAGGTGGCACTCTGGGTAAGCTCTGACCTGGACATCTTGCTAAAACCTTTCAAGGAAGTCAGAGGCTCTAGCTAGCAAAAAGTCTGGATAGCATAGAGGATGGTGCTAACACCCGGGGACAGATCCCCGAGAGGAGAGGACCCCACCCCAAGGGAACCTAAGAGAGAGATGTCTCACAGAAAATGGACGAGCAGACTTGCTCCACCCTGGAATTTCCAGACTGGTAATCAGCAGGTGTGCCTCACGGCGAGGGAGGAAGGGTCGAGAAAGGCACGTGGAATTGCCCGACCCCTTGTCGGCCTCATGCTCTGCGTTGCCCAGTCCCTCTGCCCCCTGGCCCTGGGAAACAGATTATCTGTGACTTTTCCCTTTAAACGCTGGTCAGGAGGACCACTGTTCACATTAAAACCCCACCGCCTGCCAGTTGGATGGCTTTGAGCACAGCACCCTCCTCTTTGGCCTCAGTTTACCCTATCTTGTCTTGAGGTTAGTAAACCCTTCTAGGTCAAAAGTTCAACGAGCCGTGTCCAAGAGAGGGGGCCAGCTGGCCACTGCCTCGGCAGCCTTCTCTCCGTGAACAGTGCTGATCATTCTTGCGGCCCTGGAGATTTCCTGGTGTTCTGTTTGTAGATTTGGGTTTCAAATGGAAAGGATTTGAACTTTACCTTTGCATCTCCAAGCAACCTTCTTATAGGAGCCAGCGACTACTACGTGTGTGTGCATGCACGTGGGTGCATGGATGGAATCATACACACACACACACACACACACACACACACATGTATGTATCCCATACCATTTGAACAGGAGGATGCAAAACCAGCAGCCGTTGGTCCTGTGAAACTCCCTAGCCCTTTGGTGTGAGGTGAATGGGTGGGCATCTCATCTGGGTGTGTAATGTACAAGGGGTCCAGACACCACATTGTACCCACAAAGATTGCTGGCAAGCTCTGAGATGGGCAGACTTGTAATAGTGAAGGCGGTGCATGAGTGGAGAGCAGAACCATGCTGGCTGGATCCAGTTGCTGAACCTGTCTGTGACGTAGTCTCCAGGAAGCTGAGGTCAGCTAGCGGGTAGGAGTGGGGCTGGGGGAGAGGGAGAGGGAGAGGGCGGAGCGGCTGTCCGCGGTACTGACCTGGTAGCCCACGGTCCTCTCCGCGGCTCTGGGAGCTGTCCGCGGTTCTGACCCGCAGCCCACTGGTTGGGCTTTGTGTTCAGTGCTGATAGCGGTTCCTCCTCTGTGGCGAAGCAAAGGTCAGCAGCCCGAGCTCCTTCTTTCTCCTGAGTTTCTGAATGTGCTATGCCCATTCTTGAGGGGATAGAGGACCCAAAGGGAGATACGTCTTAGAGAAAGCGAGTAGGCTGAATTGCCCATTCATTTTCCAGACTGGCGAGCGGCAGGGTATACCATACATTGATATGGCTGGGGGTCAAGAAAGGGCCCTGTCCTCCTGTCTGCCTAATTTCCTGCATTGCACTCTTCCATGGGTAGGCAGCCCACTCGGAGGCTTCAGAACACCAGCAGCCCTTCAGTCCACACATGGTGAACCAGGTAACTAGAGTGCCTGCCTCTGCGTGCTGCCAGAAAGGTTTTGGGGGCCTGGCGACTGGACTGGGCAGAGTAGGGGTGGAGTTAGCAGTGCATACGGCAAACAGCAGCCAAAGGGGAGGCTGTTTGTGGTTGTGCCCAATCATAAAGACTCTGAACACTACTGCCCTTACAGAAATAAGGGGTGTCCCACCAGCCACCGTTCCTTTACTCCGAGTAAGTGGCTGCTCCTGGAGCCCTTGGGTCCTTGAAGGGGAATAAGTGGGGTCTTAGAGACCACTACACAGTGGAGGTGGGCCATTATCCAAGGTGAGTTAACAGCAGAGGCCGGCGGTTCCTCCTCTCGCCTCTTTCAGAATTCCAAAATGCACAATTCAGGGGCAAGGACGCTGAAAATGTCAGCTTACCCCTCCCTGTCCTGGGTCCACTTCTCAGACCTCTTGTCACATGTCCCCATGTCATCGTTTCACCCTTGCCACATCTGTTCTTGCCTCAGCACCCCAGTCCAACGTGACTTATCACCCTGACTGGCTAGTCATAGTGGAGGCTCAGCGGGGAAGGGGGCGCTTCCTAGCCCCTGAGCAGGCAGGGCCTCTCCACTCTAGGCTGGGATTTCACCTGTCAGTGCCCACCTGGGGCCCCACAAGTGAAGCTGGTGGGTCGGAGATAACCTGAGATGGCAGATGGGCAGAGATTGCACAAATGAGGGTCTAATTGACAATCAATTGTGATTAGGAGCTAAAGGACGTCCTTATAGCCCTAGACAGTCTGGTTGAGGCTGAAAGGGGCTGTTGTTGAGATCTGGGAGAGGAGGAGGGGCACTGGGCGTCCCTCTGGTTTGGCTGCTCCTCAGAGGTAGGGTGGGAACAGAAGAAGCAGCTGTCTCAGTCTCACAGTGAGCTAAGTCCACACAGCACTGTCCCAGACCCAAGGAAGAAGAGAAGACGTGCTCCCGCTCAGCTCTGGAGCACCCTCCGGCTCACCTCACTCCTTGGAGTTGGCTGTGAGCTTGGCTGTTCATTACTCTGCCTGCTACGGCTCACGTCAGATATCGAGGGGCATGAAGAGATGGGCAGGAAGGGCGGGGAAATAAATCAGGCGCCCGCAAGCTTCTGGGCAGCCAAGGTGCTTTCTCTGCCTCCCACCCACTCTGACCAGTCCCCGTACCCATCAGCAGGCAGAGCGTTCGGCAGTGTCAAGTGTGAGTTTGGATTAAAAACAAAACAAAACAAAACCAACATCCAGTTGCATATTCTCCTATAACACGTTGCGTTATCTTATTCCACATCCTGTTAACACGTTGTATTATGTTGCCTGTGTCCTAGCGGCGGTCTGCGCACACATTCTAGGAAACGCCACTTTGCTGGCATTTGCTTGTCCTGAAGGAAAGCTGCACAGAGAGGGCCACACAGGTCATTGTACTTCCTCACGGGCAGGTGTCTGGGATGTGTGACAGCTGAGGGTACAGCCGTGCCAGGTCCCACCCACCCAGTAAGGTGCGGCTGCTACGACTGCGGTTAAATGTTTGCCGACATTCACCTCTCTGACGACTTGTGGTAGTGACGTGTGTGTGTGTGTGTGTGTGTGTGTGTGTGTGTGTGGTGGGTGCTTGTAGGAATGTCCCAGAGTCTCCATTACCCAGAGCCAGCTCCGAGGTCTGCACATGAGGCCTGTCCTCCCCTCCTCTCCCCTCCCCCCTCCTCCCCTCCCCTCCTCCATAGAGGCTCCCTTCTGCACCCAATGGCTTTGCTTCCCAGGGAAGCAAAGACGGGGACCTGGCAGCCCGCCTGTGTGCAGTCCTCACCGGAGGACTTAGAAGAGACAGGAAGTGGACGGAGGAGCAGGTGGGGGAGGGCGGCGGCGGAGTGCAGCCCCCTGCCCTTTAGAGCCACCTTCTGACTGGGTATGGGTGCTCATGAATGAATTCCTGCTTGTGTGTTGGCCGCTTCTGAATGAGTGTGAGTGAGTGTGTGTGAAAGAGAACGGGGCGTGTACATCTATATTCAAACTCAGCCGAGAAGAGGGAGGGAGCGAAGGCCCAAGGTGGGGGCGGGAAGAAGATAATTACCTCACTGCGATGAGAGATTACCCACCCTCCTTCCCCAGAGGTGATTTATAATTTAAAGATAAAGAATAATCAAGTCCTGGCAAGGAAGGACACAGTGTTGTGGGTCTGATTAGAATCTCAGGATGGACCAGCACTCGGTGAGGGTGGGAGGGGGCAGGGAAGAAACTGTGGGGAGGAGAGCCCTGCCCCCCTCCTCCTGCCTCCCGTCCCAGCCTCCCAGAGGCTCAGCATGTCCGAGCGTGGCCCAAATTACAGGCGATCGGTCCCCCATTATTTCTCCTAACTTTTAATTTCTGCTTCCGAAGGATCATTGCCCGCGGTAATTGCAAAGGACCGTCCTTGTGCCGAGCAGGCTCTCGGGACCGCAGTGGGAGGAGGCGTGCTTACGGGGAGCACACGTCGGCGCACACACTCTCTGGGCACGCCAGCTCCACCGCCGGGTCCCACCTGGGTCCTTCAGATGCGGGTCAGCTCATTGGCCTGAGAAGGAGGGAAACTCGGAAGCAAAGCCATCAGCTAACTGACCCTCACCCTCCAAAGCCGGGTTCGACCTTCCGAGGTCGTGAAGACTGTCTTGTAAATATCCAGACTGTAGACAAGACCCGTGCACAAATACTCAGGCCTCGAACGGCCCTTCTGAGTTGTTAGGGGTGGGATAGTTTCCTTATGATTTCTGAAAGAAACACATATTTTCCCGTTACATGAAGGGTATCGATCTTTATGTGGGCCACCTGCTATTTGTGCGATTTTTCGGTCACCCTGGGGGGGGGGGGCGGGGAGCAGGACGGCCGTCTAGCCCTGCTCATTTCGATTCCACTTCTAATGAGCGTCACACGCGGGCGCCAGCCCCGCCTCTTGCGGGGATTTCGTGTCGTCCCTAATTTGATCCAGCCAAGGGGGCGGGAGTCAGAGCTGGTGAGGATGGAGGGACAGAGATCCTGACCAGATTGCTCCAGACGCGGAAAAACTGCAACCGAGGGCAGCGGAAACCGAAACCCTGGGAACACGCCCCACAAGGGGCTGAAGACCCTGCAGAGACTGAGAGCGTGCGAGAACCCCACTGTCCCCTTCCCGTCCCGGCGGCGGAAGGCGCAGGAGCCCCGGGTGCCGCGGAGCAGGAGAGAGCTGCCTTAGCGGTACCCTGAGCTGGGATGTCCAGGCCAACTCGGGGCTCGTGGGTTCACAGGTCCTGGGGCCTCCGCAGCCCTCCACCGCCAGCCGATCCCGCAATTATTTAAAAGCCGGGCTGTCTCCTCCCCCTTCGCCGAGGAGGCGGGCACGCGGTTTCCAGCCCCGCGGAGGCGCAGCGGCACGGTGCGGACCAGCACAGCCTCCAGCGGACTGTGCTCTGGCTCCCGGCAGGGAGTCTGTCTGTCGGTCTCTGCGGCTCGGTCCGTGAGTCCCGCACCGGGCCCGCCTACTCCGCTTGGGACCGTTCGCAGCCAATTAGGCGTGCGCGCTAACGAGGGGAGCGGAACCCCGCGGCCGCCTACGGGCGCACGTGTGTGTGTGCGGCGTGTGGGCGCGTGGGCGCCTCCGGCGGGGCCGCCATAAATGCACCGGCCGGGCGCGGCGGGCGCCTGAAGCGGTGGCGGAGGCGACGCCGGGCAGCACCAGCCGAGCGGGACGCGGCGCCGAGAACGGCCGGGCTGAGGCTGATTTTGCGGGGCGCGGGGATGGCATCCCAGTAGGTCGCGGGGGCCCGAGCCGCCCGAGCGGCCCGAGGCCGGCATGAGTGCCGGCGGCCCGGCGGCACCCGGGGACGTCCCCGCACTGCCACCGCCGCCGCCCGGGCCCGGCTCGGGGCCCGCACCGCCGGCTCCTGCGGCTACAGCTCGGGACGCTATGGACGGACGAGCCGAGCTGCCCATCTTCCCCCGGGCTGGAGTCCCACCGCTCGCGGCCAGCGACACTGTGCCCGCGGGGCCAGAGGGGGCCGGAGCGGCTCGGCCCGCCGCGCCCCCGCGCCCCACCTCCTTCTCCGTGCTGGACATCCTAGATCCCAACAAGTTCAACAGCAGGAGACGCCGGTGCGTGCTACTGGGCCCTGTGGTGCCCGCTACGTGCGCCCCGTGCGCCCCGGCCGCGTGCGTCGCGGTCCCCGCAGCCTCCGGACGTTCGCCGCGCGCAGAGCTCGAACGCCGAGCCCTTTCCGCCGCCACAGGAGTCGCGGCGGCCGCGGGAGCTGAGCCTACAAGTGAGTATGAGGGCTGGGCGCTCGGGGCGAGGACGCCGTCTGCTCCGGAATGTTTATGCTCCCGGGACCCCGCGGCGAGCTGGGCCCGACCCTGCGCCGCCGCCGGGCTCTGCAGAAAGTTCGCAGAGCGCGGGGTCCGCCCAGCATCCTCGGCCTCCTCCCGACCCGGACTCTAGGGCCCTCGCTGCTGCACGCTTCTGGAGAGGTTCTGGGGCTTTGGGGTTGCGACAACGGTCCAGGATTCGCCTAGTCAGTCTCTGGTGTTGGAGGGTAGTTGGTGCTAGAGGCAAAGGGACATGAGGCGGCTGGCTTGGCGACTTACCCACCCCCACCGTGGCCTCCCCAGCCCTCCCCCTTTGGACAAATCAGACTAATTGTGACAAAACGCTGGTTATCTCTGGAAAAACAATTAAATCCCTTCGATTACAGTTAAAGGGAAATGTGCTTAGCGGCGGAAAGCGGCCGGTAATGGGGCGGCCCGCGCCCCCTTGGCGGTCGATATCCCATTACGGCGCATGCATATCTCTTTCAAGCACCTTGCAAACTCCCCCCGAACATCTAAATTATAGGGTCAAAATTCGGATAATTACTCGATTAAAACCTATTACACTTATTAGGGGCCGCTATTGATCGCGAATTGCATTCGACCAGCTCCTGATTGCTTTTTGTGCCCCTCCCCCGGCCTCCCTCTAACTTCCTGGCCCCTGCGCCTCTCACGGACCAGAACGCTCGGGGAGAACTGGACTGGGCCGCCAGCTCTACAGGCGCTGTTACATTGACCTTCCGTTCCTAGAGGGAGGAAGAGCAGGCCCCGCAGGCTGCAGCTGGACCCCTCTCTCCGCCAACGGGTTGGTCCACCAGGAACCCGCGGCTGCCTGCTGGAGCTGCAGGGAGGGAGCGAGCGCTGCACATTGGAGAGGGCAGCCATGCAGGACTGGGGCACGGATGACTGGCTACGGGTCGCCTGAGGGAATCGTTGCCCTGCTAAGACCTGGGAGTTGAGGACAGGACACCCGCAGTCTCCATGCGACCTGGGTCATTTGAGCTGGGGTATTTGCGAGTCGTGATTTTATGCTGTAGCATGTCCGCACGCGGAGCCCTGAGAGCTGAAGGCCGGCGCTGGGCTGGAGGGCGTGGAGGCCTCCTCTGGCGTGTAGAGACCACCTGTGGGTGAGGGGCACGGGCGGCCCTCGGATTCCTGCACAGCAGACAGACAGCCGTGCAAAATCCCAGAGCCAGAAATGCAGTTATGGCGGCAGCTTCTCTGGATGCGGAGGGACGGGTGCTCAGGCTCCTGTTAGAGGTCCACAGTGCCCTTTCCCGGCCTCCAAACTCGGCCAGCTCAGGGGAAACCGGAGCCCGCTAAAGACTGGGTCGCGGGGAGCTGGTTAATGGGCCCCAGAGGCCGGCGGGGAGGCCGGCACTTTAGGACGCCTGGCTTCCAGGGCCTGAAGCCCGAGGTAGGGACGGCGCCAAGACGACCGGGTTGGGTCTTGGGCAGTGGCCTCCTGACAGCCGGCCGACCCCACCCCAGGCCTCCAGCCCCTCCAGCTCTGAACTGTGCGGTAATTGGCTGGCCCCGCGCCCGCCGTAATTGGAAGGTAATATACGCCGAAATAAATTAAATGGACTTTAACTAGTTTGTACATTACACAAAATGAGTTTAATTAAGTTTGTATCTGCCCCGCGAATCGATCGGAGCTCTTTCTCCGCTGCACACTCCGGGGGCCGCCCCGCGCCCCGCAGCCCTAAAGGCAGAGGCGAGGACTGCGGATGGGGCAGCCGGGCACGGAGGGTCCTTCCGAGGGAAGGCAGAGAGGAAACACAAGCAACCAAGGAGGGACCGTGGCAAGGAGGGAGGAAAAGAAAGTCCTTGGGGAAGGGGCAGACGAGGAAGAGGAGGAACCCAACGATTAAGAGAGAATCTCTCCCGTGGGGAGCGGGCAGGGCGGCTGGGAGCGGGCCTGACCGTCTCTTCTCTTCCTCCTCGCCGCCCGCAGGTGCTGGGGACTCCTACAGGGCGGACGAGGCCGAGGCCAACGGCTACAGCAGCGGCAGCGGTCGCAGCCCTACCGCGGACAGCGAGGACGAAGCGCCCGAGGACGAGGACGAGGACGAAGCGCCCGAGGTGCAGGATGCTCAGGGCACCGAGGAGCCTCGGGGAGGCAGCGGCGGTCTCGGGGCCCGCGGGTCGGGCTGCCCCGGAGCGGCCGAAGTCGAGGCTTCCCCCGTGGACGATGCTGCGGCCCCAGGGCCCTGTGGGAACTCGCCCGGAGCCCCGGGCCCGCCTGCAACTGCTGCGGGAGCGGGGAGCGCGGGGAGCACCCCGCAGGGCGCCGCCGTGGCCACCAAGCCCAAGCGGAAGCGCACGGGCTCGGACTCCAAGTCCGGGAAGCCGCGGCGTGCGCGCACCGCCTTCACCTACGAGCAGCTCGTGGCGCTGGAGAACAAGTTTAAGGCCACTCGCTACCTGTCGGTGTGCGAGCGCCTCAACCTGGCGCTGTCGCTGAGCCTCACCGAGACGCAGGTGAAGATCTGGTTCCAGAACCGCCGAACCAAGTGGAAGAAGCAAAACCCGGGCGCTGACACCAGCGCGCCGACCGGAGGCGGCGGGGGCCCCGGCCCGGGAGCGGGACCCGGCGCGGGGCTGCCCGGCGGTCTCAGTCCCCTCAGCCCCTCGCCGCCCATGGGCGCGCCGCTCGCCTTGCACGGCCCGGCCGGGTACCCGGCTCACAGCCCCGGGGGGCTGGTGTGCGCCGCGCAGCTGCCCTTCCTGTCCAGCCCCGCCGTCCTCTCGCCCTTCGTGCTGGGCTCGCAGACCTACGGCGCGCCCGCCTTTTACGCGCCCCACCTCTGAACCTCGGTGCCAGGATCCCGGTGGGGACCGCGCCACGCGGCCTCGCGGCCGGAGGACCTAAGGCGAGCGCGGCCGTCTCTTTTCTAAGGTTTCAGTCGTTGGGTCTGTATATAGCCGGTTCCTACAGAAGAGAAATTTATAAACGAGTGCGCGCAGGGGCCAAACGGGAGGCTCCCGTGGGCTGCTCCAAGCACTTTGCAGAACTCTTAATAAAGCACAAGAAGCCACGCGGGCGTTTTTGCGAAGGCTCTGGCGCGGTAGGATGCCGATCCCGCCTTCCTGTCTGCCCGGTTCTTACCCATCTGTGTGTCTCCCGAGTAGGGACTTCAAAGCGGTTAGGTCTAGTTTCCTCTCAGTGTTAGTGTCTCATGGTCACGCTGGTAGCTCGCACCCAGACACCTTTCTCTTGGGGATAGTCCAGCATGGATGGGTCCCAGTCCCCTTCCCGCTCTCTCCGAACCGAGGCCCTGTCCCCTCGTCTTGCAGCCCGGCACTGCTGAGCTCCAAATGCTGTTGCTAGTTGTCTCCCACATCCGGTCCCACCAACTCCCCCACTCTCACCCCCAAGCAGGCTGCTTGTGGACAGGAAAAACATCCCGCCTCCCAGTGGAGGAAGCTGGAGGGTTGAGGTGTAAGCGCCTGCCAGATAGCCTAATAGCCAGAGTGGAAAGCCAGTGACCTTTTCTGGTGTGTCACTCTTCTGCAACAATTGTGTGTACGTGTATGTAGTCCCTATGCGCTGAACGCAGGGAGCTCAGGAGTGGCCCGAAGTTGTGGTTGCACACACCCCAGAGCAGTTACTGAACCACCTATGACTTCAGGGAGACACGTGGCACCCCGTTCCAGCTTTAGAAGATTTTGGACACCCGGTAGGGGTGGAGACTGGGGAAGGAAAAGGGGTTCGTGTGGCAAGGGACAGGGGGACAACTGTCTGTTCCAGGGTGCCTAACTGTCCTTGGAAAGACAGAAGGAACCTGCTGTGCTCCACTGTGGGGCTTTGCTTCGTCTTCAGGTGTCCTCCTGTTTCCTGAGCACAGCGAGGGGGCTTGACTCTCAGCTAGCTACCTTTAGGAGTCAGGTTGAGAATGAACTGCAGGGACTAGCACTGGTCAGAGTGCTCAGACCTAGCTTCATAGTCACCGAAAGTCAAAGGGCAGATAGGTAAGCGCAGCGCATCTGGCGGGGGTGGGGTGGGGGTGGGGGCAGGAAGCCAGATACCCCTGAGACAGGTACCCCTAGCTTCCCTCCATTACCAGGAGAGACCTGGTGCCTGGTTCCAGCCAGCCCATTTTCCACTTCCAGACCTGGGCCTTGAGTTTCCTGTCCTGACCTGATGTTTGGCAGCCCCTAGGTGGGCAGCTGGTCCAGCTTCTAGTTCAGTTGTGCAGTGCTGCTATTCCTGTGGTCAGGGAGCGAGAGCCGTGGATACGTTCGACTGTGAGAGGCGATAGCTCGGAGGGTACTCCTAGCCTTGCTGCTGAGGGCTGGGACTCTAAGACATAGGCCGCATAGTCCTAAAAGGCTCCAGAAGATTCCACTTTTGGCATCACTGGAAGCTTGGCCTGCGCAGGGGCTGCTCAGCCAGAAGCCACACCCTCCCTAAGTAGGAGAGGACAAACCATAGACCTGCTCCATCTTGCCCACCTCCAAAATGCATGGAGATCTTCTCTCCAGGCCAACACAGGCAACCCTTGACCTCACAGCAAGAATCCATGGAGCATGAGTTGGGGTGAGGGTCGGGGTGGCCTCACCACAAGCATCCTCCACGTCAGGTTCAGGGGACCCTGTGCGTGAGAGGGGAGGCAGCCGCCAGCTGACACTGGAAAAAGATCCAAGGCCCCCTTTCCAGTCGTTTCCTTATGCCGCCTGCCGTGCTGAGCTGAGCTGGGAGTGCTGACACAATCCAGCCTTCTCCCGGGAAGATGACAAGATAGAGCAGGTAGCTGTGCTTCCTGGGAGCCTAGCTACTCAGGCACGTGGTAATGAGTTTTGACTGGACAGGACTCTTCAAGATCCAAATGGGGCTTGGGGTGCGCTTAGCCCATTTGCTGAGGCTCCGTCCCAAATTCAGCTACTTACACTGAGGGACACTTTGATCTCTACACAAGCTTTGGAACAGAGTGTGGGTCAGGGGCTATGAGGCTGGGAAGCAGTGAGCCCACCACACACAGCTCCTCCTCTCCATCTCCGGGTTCACAGCCACATACTATGACATGAAGTGGTGGCTGCTTCCTGGCATTCCCTGGGTCCCTGTAGTCTTTCTTGCTGGACTCTGTGTATATAGCCTTTTTGCCTGTGATAGAATGTTGTGTGACATTTCTAGTGAGATACAATACACACATCCAGATAGAGACCCCACGACAGAGCAAAAGTTAAGGTCTAACTGGTGAGCCAGTGAGAGGGGTGTGTGTGTGTGTGTGTGTGTGTGTGTGTGTATGTGCGTGGACAAGGTTTCTCTGTGTAGGCCTGGATGTTCTGAAATTTACTCTGTAGACCAGGCCTCGAACTCAGAGATCCACCTACCTCTGCTTGATAAGTGCTGGCTGGGATTAAAGGCGTGCGCCATTGTCGCCTGGTAAGCCAATGAGTTTTATTGGGGTTTCTTACAGGAGTGTGAGTGAGGGGTGATTTACAGGAGCAGAAATGACTCAAAGATAGCTGTATCACCAAGGCCCACTCCGGCATGGGTGACAGCTTGCGAAAACTGGAGGCTTGGAGCACAGGCTGAAGAATGTCTTTTCCAGGTGACTCGGTTGGTCTAAAGCTCTTCCGGAAGCTTAGCCAGCTTAGGCCTTTTCCAGGCGTCTGAGTGGTCTGAGTCCCGTCTGCAGCTTCAGCTTCGTTTACCTTGGCAGCTCAGCGCCTTGGAGACTTTGGCTTTTATTTTCACTCTGGTAGGAGGGGCTTAGTGACTATGGTCCCTTATAGGAACTTCCTGAAGCTATTTTGTGTTGTTTTCCTTTCTGTTTAAATAGCTTCCTGAAGAATAGAATGTTTCAATCTCTGAGAAAATTGTGCTGTGTCACTCAGCACAGAGTTGTGGTCATCCGTCTGAGGCAGAAGCCTAGGTCTAGAGGGTAGGAGGGGGCTGGGTGCGGGCGTAGGAGGAGCTGCTAGGTCTAGAGGGTGGGAGGGGCTGGGGGCGGGGCGTAGGAGGAGCTGCTAGGCTTGCTCATTTCTAGCCTTTCAGCTGGCTTTTTCCACACGTGACATCTGGCGAGTTTTGGGGTGTAGATTGTACTGTTTCTGGGAGCCCTCTAGTTGTAGAGACCTGCAACTCTGCTTTGATCAGTTTTGTCTTGTTTTCAGCTAGACTGGAAGCCCCTGGATACGGGGCCTGCAACCCCGGGGCTCATTGTAAACCACAGGGCTCACCAGGCAGAGGCAGGCTAATTTAAAGTCCAAGATTGTCCTTGACTACATTGGGAGTTTGAAGCCAGCCTAGGATACATGAGATTCAGTCTCAAAAACAAAACTAAGTTTTGCTTCTTCGAAGAGGCTGCTGGTCACATGGGCTAAATTCTGGCCACACAGTGATGCGCGTTGGACAGGGCACCAGCAGGTGATTCATGGCCAGTCTCAGCAAGCAGATGCTCCTTCCCCCTTCCCGTAGACAGTGTGGTGACTGAAGCCCAGCTCCCTCAGCCTGTTGGGGTAGCCCGGGAAGATAAAGCCTGTGTGTTTGCCAGCTGTTCCACAGGATGGAAAGAGAGAAGATCTAATGGTACCCTGTAGCCTCCTCAAGCCCAGTATGACTCTGACAAGAGACATCTCAAACCCGGTTTACAACCTACTATTTAGTTTTCAAACTCATTCTGAGCCTCAGTTTTATAACTCTCTGCCTTTTTGTTCCTGTGGCCTGGCCATTGGGTCTGCACTCTCCTATGGCAGTCCTGCAACTGCTCCCAGGACAAGGCTCAGAGCTCAGTCTGGCCCTTGAGGGCTGGATCCAGCCAGCCCTACTCACAACCCGAACAGAGATCATCTATGAAGCCTGCAGCTAGCTCCTTCCGCCCTTCCCAAAATCCTGCTAGTCCTGCCTCCTCCTCTCTCCTCCTCCACCTGGAGGGGGGGGGGAGAACCCACAGCCTTGAGTGAGTGAAGAAGCTGTTGAATCCCAAGGGCCAGCAGCTGCCTTTCTTCCAACTCTGAGAAGTCCCCATACACCTTGGATGCAGATACTCTGACCTCTTTCTCCTGACTCAGAGGCCATGAAGCAGGACAGTTACAGTGAGCCGGGGAGCTGCGAGAAGCCCTGTGGACAGGGTCCAGCAGAGAGGGACTGCACAGTCTCTTCCTTTCCCTTGTCCTACTCAGGGATGCCCCACCCTGACAGTCCCACTGGCAAATCTTATAATAAGTCCAGGAGATCCACTGAACAACGGAATATAGAAATCACCAGGGTAATTAGCCAGGTAGACTCAAGTCGCTCCTTCACTTCTACCTCATCCCGGTGCTGCAACTTCACCTTAAGATGGAAATAGACAAGAGGTCTCTGACCTACAATTGCATCATGAAGCTGCATACATGAAAAGGCTGCATGTATCTCACCAGGTCGATAGCTCACATGCTAGACCAGAACCACTGCAAGCCGAGTTTTAACACACAGGGCAGGTGCTCTTTCAATCCCGGGAAAGGCGTGGACCAGCCAGCTACCTGAATTGTAAAAATGGTGTTTCCTAGTCCATATTTTTTAGGTCAGTGATTTAAAGGTGAATATGGATGCACGAAAGTAGTAGAAGAAGAAGAAGAAAAAGGAATAATTGCACCAAGGCCTGGGCTCAGCAGCTCCTGTTGCACACTGGTGTGCGCCTGTATGGAGACGGGTAAGGGCGTGCAAGGCAGAGCCGGGAACAGTGAAGGGCTCACAACACCGTCCTGCAGGGAGATCCTTCAAGGACGAGAGTGAGGACCACTGTGCACAGCAGTAACCAACAAAAACAAAACTTCAACACTTGGAAATTAACAGGGTTCCTGATCCGCACCCCCACCCACCCACCCCCAGAACAGTATGTTTATCAGAGGAGGGCTGACGGGTAGGGTGCAGTTCCGTGACTGCACACACACTCAGCATGTGCAAGGCCTTGGGTTCAATTCAGTACAGGACAGAGCGGAGTAGTGGCCGGTTCCCCGACACGCAGCTCGACGTGCTTAGGGATGATTTGAGGAAATCATTATTGTAAGGGTTGCTACACAAGTTCATGGAAATTAAACAACAAACTCCTAATCAATTGAGAAAATAATAACTGAAAAACTAGAAAATTCTTCAAATTGAAAAAAAAAAGTCCTGGGTGTAGGGTCCACATGCCTGGAATCTCAGTACTTGAGATGAAGGCAGGAGGAACAGGGTTTAACACAGCCTGGGTAACGTAAGACCCTGTCTCAAAAACAAAACAAAAAATTTGAAAGACAAAAACACACACACACATATAACTGTGTCTGGTAACACACATCCCTGATCCTAACATTCAAGATGCTGAGGCAGGAGATCCATCTAGTTGCAGGTCAACCTGAAGTATATGGACCAGGATCTTGTCTCAAAAACCCAAAGTCCATAAAACCAAAGCAAGCCCCAGCCCAGTTCTGTCGGACTCCACGAATGCTTGGTGCTCTTTGGCTTTGATGCTCCTTCTGTCTTCTTCATTGTATCTCTAAACTTCAGCAGAGCGGCAGGGACAGGTGGCCCAGGCATGTTTAGTAGCTGAAAACCTTCATTGTGTTTCTCAGAACACAGCTGCCTAAACAAAACATACTTTCCAAGGAGCTAGTTGTCAATCACCAGACTGTTTTAGAAGAGAAACACTAGAAATTAAGGGTTTCGTCAATGACAAAGAAACTCCTCGGAGACAAGTTGTAACTCTAGAACAATAGCTTGTGATTGGAGACTGGTACTAGTGCTCCGCTGGGGTTCTGAACTCCAGGATCTTGTGGAGGCAGGAGCTTTGGACTTGGGAGATAAACAAGTGTCCATGTTGTTGACAACCAAAAGAGAGGTCATAGGAATTAAATACTTGTTTAACACAACACAGAAATACAGAAAACAATAGGTAAAAGTCCACACCTATCAGCAACACAATGAAGAAGAAAGGGTGGGAAAAGATACATCATGTAGCAGGCTTCCAGAGAGAGCAGACTGGCTACATTGTTACCAGAGGAGGGAGCCCAAAGACCAGAGCCATTAGGAAGAAAGGGCAAGTATGCAAGAAAAGAGCTAAACACAGGCCCCCACATACAGGAAGCTAAAACTACCAGAGAGAGGGCTGTCAGACAGCAGCTGAAGGCATCATCATGCCACGACAGTGCGCTCATAGGAAAGCAGGCAGCACATCAGGCAGGAGACATTTGCGGACATCGCAGAGCCTACCCAGCAGCAACAGGACAGAACAGAGCAGTGGCCGATTCCCCGACACACAGCTGATGTACTTAGGATGTCTTGAAGAAATCACTAAAATATGGGTTGCCACATGTTTATGGAAGTTAAACAACAAACTCCTGATCAATTGAGAAAATAATAACTGAAAAACTAGAAAATTCTTTGAAATTAAAAAGAAAAAAAAAGTCCGGGGCTTGGGGGCCACGTGCCTGGAATCTCACTCAGTACTTGAGATGAGGGCAGGAGGAACAGGGTTTAACACGGCCTGGGTAGCAGAAGATCCTCAAAAACCAAACAAAAATGTAAAAGACAAAATACGATATGAAAAAACATAAAGGATGAATGTAAAATAATGTTTAGACCAAAACTTGTAGCTATAAATACCTCTAGTTAAATCATTTTTTCTGTCTTAAATTAAAGAGAAAAGCAACCCAAAAGAAATAATTAAAGTCTATAGAATTAAAAAGTGGAAAAATAACCAGGCGGTGGTGGCACATGCCTTTAATCCCAGCACTTGGGAGGCAGAGGCAGGCAGATTTCTGAGTTCGAGGCCAGCCTGGTCTACAAAGTGAGTTCCAGGACAGCCAGGACTACACAGAGAAACCCTGTCTCGAAAAACAAAAAAACAAAAAACAAAAAAAGGAAAAATAGCATGGACTAGTTAACACAACTAAAACACTATAATTTAAAACAAAACAAAACAAACAAACAACCTAGCCAGGTGGTGGTGGTGCACACCTTTAATCTCAGCACTTGGGAGGCAGAGGCAGGTGGATCTATAAGGCCACCCTGGTCTACAGATCAAGTTTCAGGACAGAGAAACCTTGTCACTAAACAAACAAACAAACAAACAAACAAACAAACTACAGGTGACCAAGAAAAAAAGTGGACAAGGGACAGGCATGGGAAAGGATTAGATATCATGAGCAAAGGCAGTTTATCCAAGGACTGCAAAATTAGTTCAGCATATGGCCAGTATTTAATAGATCACATCTCTCTGAACAATCAACATATTCATCTCAATAAATCACACAGGGAAAGCATTTAGCAGTGGGGGAAAATGATTTTACAAAATTGAACCTTTTAAGACAAAATACTCAACAACACACACAAAAGTTGACTTAAAAATGAATTAAAGCCTTTACACACACAGTCTAAAACTGTACAGCTCTTGAAAGGCCCTGTGTAGTGGTCCATGCCATTAATCAGCACTTGGGACACAGAGGCAGCTAAATTTCTTGAGTTTCAGGCCAGTCAGGGCTACATAGTGAAACAGTTTTAAAACAAAACCAAAAAGAAACAGTGACCAAAAAATCAACTCCCAAAAACAAAACAAAAAAACTGCCACCACCACCACCAATAACAACAAAAAACAGGCAAATCTTTGTGGTTTAAAATTAGGCAATGGTTTCTTTAAAATGACACCAAAATTACAAGCAACAAAAGAAAAAAAATAAATGACTTCATTAAAATGAAAAAGAACATCTACAAAAATCCACAGTTGGTATCATACTCTGTGTGGGAAGTCAGGACGGAAGATTCAATATTCAACACTGGACAGGAGTTGCTAACCAGAGCGATTAAGTATGGGAGGGGTTGTGTATGCCTGTGTGTGTGTTTGTGTGTGTGTGTGTGTGTGTGCATGTGCATGTAGAAAAACAAGCAAACTCTATCTGGGAAGGAGAAAGGGAACATGTCTGTTTAAGGATACCAGGATTGTGCACAGAAAAATTTCTAACATACATAAACACATAAGCTGAACACATAACAGAGAAGTTTCACAGAGCTGCAGGATACAAAATAAAAATAAAAATTAACTGTATTTCTATAAGTTAGCAATAAATAATCTAAATATGGAACTCTGAGAACAGTCACATTTATAAAAGCATTAAAGCATGTAGGGATACTTTTTTAATATAAGTGACCTATAAAAATATAAAATATTAAAAATAAATGACAGCTCAATTAAATATAATGCTATCAGAAGTTCATGAATCCTAACCTGCCTTCAGGTTCCTCCTACTTGAATTGAGTTCCTGACTTCCTTTGATGATGAACTGTGATCTGGAAGTGTAAGCCAAATAAACCCTTTCCTTCTCAAGTGCTTTGGTCATGGTGTTTTATCACAGTTATGGTAAACCCTACTATGACAGTGGCCAAGGATCCCAATGGCTAACAATCAAAAGATCCAAGGATATGAAAGTCCCAGATGCAAATAATGAAGCTGGCCCTACCTCACAGTACACATACTTGATTCAAAGTGGATCAAAGGTTTACATGTAAGAACTAAAATTATACAATTCTCAGAAGAAAGCTGAGTGTGGTGGTGTACGTCTTTGATCACAGCACTTGGAAAGCAGAGGCTGGTGGATCTCTGCTGGCTGGAGGCCAGCCTGGTCTACACAGTGAGTTCCAAGAGAGATAGGACTACATAGAAACTCTGTTTCAAAAAAAGAAAGAAAGAAAGAGAGAGAGAGAGAGAGAGAGAGAGAGAGAGAGAGAGAGAAAGAAAGAAAACACAACAAAACCAAAATTCTCAAAAAAAACCCCTATGAGTAAATCTCTGTGCCTTGAAGTTAAGCAATATATGTGTGTCTATATGTATTTGTATACAAATAGTATATATATTAGAAATGATACCAATAGCACAAGAAAAAAAATAAACATATAAGTGAACTTTATTAAAACAAAAATCTTTGGGGCCAGTGAGATGGTTCAGTGGGCAAAGGCACTTGCTGTTAAGCCTTCCCCTCGGAGGTCAACCCAGGACCCCATACAATGGAAGGAGCCAGTGGATTCCTGAAGGCTATCTTCTGACTCCCTGTGCACACAGACACACACTGTAATTTTAAAGGGTACTATCCATATGAAAAGGCAAGGAGACAACATCTCCAAATCATTTAAGGATGATGAGGTGTTTAGAACATATATAAAAACTCTTACAAGACAACCTAATTGGAAATGAGAAGTTATTTGAAAATGTGGCCACACATACAAGTAGCCAATAAACACAAACACTACCATTGGTCATTAAATCAAATGACATCAAAACCATAGAGTAATACTTTCCACTAAAATTGTTAATATTAAAGAAGAATGGAAAAAAAGTAACGAGATGAGAGTCTAGGAAGATGGCTCTGACCCTTCTCCTCTGGCCTCTGTAGGTCAGGATAAACATGGTTCACACACATATGTGCAGGCAAAACACCCACACATGTTAAAATATTGTTTTTGAAATTATTTAAAAACAAAACAAAACCCCACACCCACACACACTTTGTCTTAAAGAACCAAGGATGGTGACGCACACCTTTAATGCCAGCGGTCATAGGCAGAGGCAGGAGCACATGCGTCTGTGCTGGGTTCAAGGCCACCCTACACTACACAGCAAGTTCTAGACCAGTCAGAACTACAGCTGCACAGTGAGGCCTTGTCTCAGAAACAAAACAAAAACAGGGAAACTGGAGGGAATGATGATCCTGGCCTTCAGACTTGGGAGATGTACTCTGGATGTGCATCTCCCTCATTGCTAAAGATGCTTAATACTTTTTTTTTTTTTGAGACAGGGTTTCTCTGTGTAGTCCTGGCTGTCCTGGAACTCTGTAGATCAGGCTAGCCTCAAACTCAGAAATCTGCCCGCCTCTGTCTCCCAAGTGCTGGGATTAAAGGCGTGTGCCACCACTGCCAGGCTCTGAATACTTTTTAGAACCATGTTTTTTTCCTTTTTTTTTCTGAAAAAAAATAAATTCTAGATCTACATATCCTTTTTTTTAAAAAAAAAAAAGATTTATTTTATGTATATGAATACACTGTATGTCTTGACACACCAGAAGAGGTCATCGGATCCCATCACAGATGGCTGTGAGCCGCCATTTGGTTGCTGGGAATTGAACTCTGGACCTCTGGAAGGGCAGCCAGTGTTCTTAACAGCTGAGACATCTCTTCAGTTCCTACATATCCCTTTAAAATAGGTTATTTTGGTTTATCTGTATATCCTGGATATTAATCATCTACCAGATGTGCAGCTTGCAAAGGTTCTATCTCATCCTGTGAGCTTATTTTTGGTTTCCTTTACAGTACAGAAGCTTTGTAGCTCTATAAGGTCTTATTCATAAATTGTTGGTCTTAATTCCTGAACAAATGGAGTCCTAACCAGACTGTCCCTACAGCCCTAGCCCATAGGACATGGCCTACATTTTCTTCTAGCAGTCTCAGGGTTTCAGGTTTCCTGTTGAGGTCTTGATCCATTTGGAGCTAATTGTTGTGCACAGCGATGAATATGGGGTCTAATTTCATTCTTGTTCACGTGGGCATCCAGATTTTCAAGCCCTGCCTGCTGAAGATGTCCTGTTTCTCTGGTGTATACTTCGGGTCTTTGTCAGATGTTATGGCTGTAGTTGTGCACTCATGTTTGAGTCTGTTTTGTTCCATGGCTGCAGAGCTGCTTTGTGCCAGCACAAGGCTCTTTTCACTGCTGTGTCTCTGTAATAGAGTTTGAAATGTGGGATTTCTTCATACTTTTCAACCAGGATTGTGTTAGCTGTGAGCTTATCATATATAGCTTTTATTATGATTATAATAGATCTTTTTTATTATTAAAACCTTATTACAGCCAGGCAGTGGTGGTACATGCCTTTAATCCCAGCACTTGGGAGGCAGTGGCAGGTGGATTTCTGAGTTCAAGGCCAGCCTGGTCTACAGAGTGAGTTCCAGGACAGCCAGGGCTACACAGGGAAACCTGTCTCAAAAAACCAAAACAACAGTAACAAAAGGAAAAATTTTATTACAAAAATTTATAAGCTGGGCGTGGTGGCGCACGCCTGTAATCCCAGCACTTGGGAGGCAGAGGCAGGAGGATTTCTGAGTTCGAGGCCAGCCTGGTCTACAGAGTGAGTTCCAGGACAGCCAGGACTACACAGAGAAACCCTGTCTCGAAAAACCAAAAATAAAAAAAATAATAATAATTAAAAAAAAAAAAAGCATCACACAGTGAATTTAACCAGACCCAAAGTTCCTTTATCTCATCTCTATGGAGCTGTGGACTTTACACTCGATTTTACACTTTCACTATTAAACAGATTTTTATGAAGTAACTACCAAAAAAGGGGGGGCATCAAAACTAGAAAAAGAATTAACTTTGTATCTTCTTTCATGACTGAAGTGTTCACTCTCTACATCCAGTCCTTTCTTGGGGGAATTATTGATATATGTCTGCATTCAGTTGGCAGTATTTTATTAGATTTTTGCATCTATGTTCATCAGAAATATATACCTATATCAGATATATTGTTGGTGGTGCCTACATGGTTTTTGGTATTAAAGCAATACTGGCTTCATAGAACTGGAAATGTTCCTTCCATTTCTTTCTTTTTTTTTTTTTTTTGGTTTTTTATTGAATCATATCTTTATTTTTGTTTGTTTTGTTTTGGTTATTTGGTTAGCTAGAATCTGGCAAAGGCTTGTCAAAGAACCAGCTCTTAGATTCACTGATTTTTTTTCTTTCAATTTCATTTTTGTTTTTACTAGGTATTCCTCTTTACTCAATTTGGATTTGTTCTTGTTTTTACAAATCATTGAACTGCATCATTAAGCCATTTATTTGTGCCTTTTCTGATTTCTAATAGGTAGAGTTAGTCCCTCTTAGGACTCCATTCCATGTATCCAGAGGTTTTGCTGTGTTTTCAGTTTTATGTGACTTCAGGATTAGAGTACTTTTTTCTTTATATTTTTTTGACCCCATTCATTATTTAGTAATGTGTTGTTTCATCTTCATGAATTTGGATAATTACCAGGAACTTGTTTGCTAGTGATTTGAAGCTTTATTGCATTGTGGTTAAATAAGATATATTAACTTTTTTTATTTTTCTGAACTTATTATGTTTTGTGTCAAATTATGTAATCTACTTATTTTTGAGAGGGTTTCTCTGGGTATTCCTGGCTATCTTGGAACTCATTCTGTAGACCAGACTCATCTCAAACTCAAGATTCACTTGCCTCTGTCTCCTGAGTGCTTGGATTAAAGGTGTGGCGACCACCTCTGGACCAATATGATCTATCTGGATATTTGGCTGGCCTGCTGTATAGAATGTATACTCGTGAGTGTTTGGGTCAAACATTCTGTACATATTTGTTAGGTGCATTTGATGTGTGACATCACTTAATTCTGATATCTCTATTTAGTTTGTTCAGATGACCCATCTTCTGGAGAAAGTGGGGTACAGAAATCACCCACTAACACTGGATTGATCTGTGTCTTTGAGTTTGATAGCATGTCTCTTATGAAACTGGGTGTGCTAGAGTTTAGTGCATACAGAACCTTAATGTATTCTTGGTCAATTGTTCTCTTGGTTAGAATGAAGAGTCTTTGTCTTTAATTCTACCACTTGGAAGGCAGAAGCAGGCAGATCTCTATGAGTTCAAGGTCCACCTGGTTTGTGTAGCAGGCTAGGACTGCATAAGGAAGACAGTCTCAAAAGATAAAATAAAGTAATAGGTAGTGACGCCTGCCTCCTGCCCGTTTGCATTTGCTCAGAATACTTTTTCCTACCTTATGCTCTAAGGTGGTCCTGACCTTTAAAGCTGAGTTCTCAATCTCCTCAACTAACCCGTGTGTCTTGAGTGGGAAGCTGAGGCCATTGAAATCTAGCTCCCGCTAACGGTGTGTGCTGGCTCCTGCTGTCTTGCTCTTTGTCCCCATCCTCTTCTGTGCTTCAGTAATCACAGCTTCACTGGTTTCCTTTGATGGGTTTTTGTTTGTTTGTTTGTTTGTTTGTTTTTCCGAGACAGGGTTTCTCTGTGTAGCCCTGGCTGTCATGGCACTCGCTCTGTAGACCAGACTGGTGTTGAACTCAGAAATCCACCTGCCTCTGCCTCCTGAGTGCTGGGATTAAAGGCGTGTGCCACCACTGCCTGGCTCTCCTTGTTTTTGATGATCCTTTTCCCTCTCTTCAGTCTAAAGAATTGCTCCTGGTATTCTCTGCAGGACTAGTTTGGTGGACATGAATCCTTTTGGCTTGTTTTTAACATGGAATGTTTTTCCTTTTCCTTCAACTATGGCAGAAAGTTTTGTTGCGTACAGTACTGAAGTTAGTACCCTGGTCTAAACTCTCTGCCTTCTCTAACTTCCACTGAAACTCCATTGTTGTTTGATGGGCTTCTAACTTTCCATGTCCCCTCCATTCCTAGCCTCTCTGGGATTTTTATTTTATTATATTGGATTTTGTCAATGGTCTTTTCTGCATCTATTGTGACAATCATGTGATTTTTTTTTTTTTTTGTCTTTAAGTAGACACTATCTAACAAAAGTCCATGTACACAAACAGGAAGCCTCCCAAGTTGTGGCCGGGGAGTTAAGAGATGACCAAATAACACAGGCTAATGCTGTTGCCCTTGGCTGCCTCCCAAAATGTGACGGTCAGACCTTGCTGCTGAAGATAACAGCAGCTATCCTCATGTGTGATAATAAAGACGAGCGCATGAGTTTGAGAGGAGGGCATGGGAGAGTCTGGAGAGGGCAGGGAAGGTGGAAATGTGAGCACAGTGCTCTTGTATACAATTCTCAAAAAAGCTAAAGGAGCAAAGACACCAGTGCCAGTGTGGCTCCTGGGAAGCCCTGGAGAGTGAGTGTGGTGGCGCTGCCCCCACTCAGCAGCTTCACCCATCACAGGAAGTTATATGTGCGTCAGTGGTAACAAAAGCAGTTATCGACACAGAAACGCAAGCACAGATGTCCATGGCAGCCCTAAGGTGGGCGACCACACACCAGTAACGAGTCCACGGAGACAGGTCATGGCAGCACTCGCCTCTAGTCACAGCACTCAGGAGGCAGAGACGGGTAGACCTCTGAATTCAAGGCTAGCCTCATCTACAAAATGAGGTGCAGGACAGGCAGGGCTCCACAGAGAGACCATGTCTCAAAAGAGAGGGTGCATGTGGCAATGACAAAATATGGCTCCATCCACTGTGATTGCGTGCGTGCGTGCGTGCGTGCGTGCGTGTGTGTGTATGTGTGTGTGTGTGTGTGTGTGTGTTTGCCTACGTGTGGGCAGATGTCTATGGGCATTTTCATATTATAGGCCAGAGGCTGTAGTTGAGAGTCTCCCTTGATTGTTCTCCACTCTGTTTACAGAGGTGGAGTCTCTTGCTGGATCCAGAAGGCACTGATTCCTTCCTGAGTTTGCCCAGGGATCCTGTCTCCTCTCACCTCGGCCAGGATTACAGGCAGACGACCACAGCCACTTGATCTGTATAAGGATGTTGGGGATTCCATCTCAGTCTTCATAATTACGGGCAAGTGCTTCACCTACTGAGCCATCTCCCTAGTCCTCTGCTGTGTTTTTTTATGTGCAGTAAACAGGAATGAAGTATTGATGTTACAACATGGAAGAACCTTAAAATAAAGGCAAAGTAGCCAGAAACAAAAGACCGCAAACTCAGCCAGGAGTAGTGACACATGCCCTTAATCTCAGTACTGAAGAGACAAAGGCAGGAGGCTCTCTGTGAGTTGGAGACCAGCCTGGCCTACATTGTGGGCTCTAAGACTTCCAGAACTACATAAAGAGACCACATCTCAACAAAACAAAACAAAACCAAAAGCCACACACCCAGTTATTCTAAAAAACACAAATGCTTTAGGGTGGCCCTGATCTTAAGAGTGTCTTTTTGGAAATAGAAAACAGGCTTAGAGGTGGCCCGGAAGTTTGAGTAATAAAGTTCTGCAAGCAGATGGTCACTGGTTACCCACTGTGCATAACCGAGGTGGACTGCGTGACGAGGGAGTTAGGGACTGCAGAGCTGCCACGGTGCTGCCAGGAGTGGGACAACGTATTAAACAGCACATACATGAAAGGGCACATTACCTAATGCACAGCACCACTAGGGACACACTCACTGCCCAAGGGCTGACCTGCAACCAGGCAGAGTACCTATCCCTATCCAATTCCAATACAGGGATGTTATCCTGAAGGGATACCCCACCCCAACCCACCCCGCAGACATACTCTGCTTATGTAAGTTTGGCTGGCCTAGAACTTACAACTTAGACTAGGGTAGCTGTTTGTTTTCAAGACAGGGTTTCTCTGTGTAGCCCTGGCTGTCCTGGAACTCACTCTGTAGATCAGGTTGGCCTCAAACTCAGAGATCCACCTACCTTGCCTTCTGAGAGCTGGGATTAAGGATGTGCCTCCCATGCTGGCAACTAGGTTAGCTTTTGACTTGTGTTGCTCTTCCTGCCCTGCCTCCTAAGTGTTAGGATGACAGGTGTGCACCACCTCACCAGGCCTTTTGCTCTTATTTCTCTAGTAGTCTTGCTCTGTAATCCATACTGGCCTAGGACTTGGTCCTGTTTACATCTTCCAGGTGCTGGAATTATAGGTGTGGTACCACATGTGTAGCTAAAATAGTTGAGAATCAAACCCTGGCCTCACCACTAAATTATATTCCCTGGCCTCCTGGAGAGTATTTTAATGCATCACTCCACTGTTACATACAGAAAAACAACCTCTGATTTGACTCAGACTTAAGTCGATTCTCCTTCCTATCCTACTAAGCTAATGGGAGGAAAAGAGCTGATGGCCAAAGGGGACCTCAGCGTAGTCAGCACATCCACACCTTCACTTCAGTGCATAATTAAATTGGTTTGCAAACTTCTCATGCTTCTTCTGGTCCATCTGGTTCATGGCAGCAACTACTCTCTGCACAGCTGCCCTATGGAGAGAGCACAGTAAGAAGACACTAAGGACTTGACAGGACTCTGGGGTTCTAGGTTGCCTTGCTGCCTCTGGACCTCATACAGACTTCTGGTGGGACTTCTGTATGGTAGTGCTCAGACAGCGCAGGGTTCATCAGTCTGTTACCCACCACAAGTCTTGGCTATGTCTCCTTGCAACTGAAGGCGGTTGCAAGACCCCATGCTTGCTAATCCCAGGCTGCACTCTAGGGCGAGGCACAACTGAACATGGGTTGCAGGCCCAGAGGTAAGGGTCCCCAGAAAGGGCTGTAGGAAAAGGCAGAAGGCCAATGTGGACCAACCTCCACCCCAGCCCAAGGCTGACCAAGGAGCTTACTGACCAGTACCATGATAAGTATCTGGCCCAGGAGTACCTGCCGCCATGCCTGTCTTCTCTGAGGTTACTCCTGTAGACAGCATGGCACTAACCCAGCATGGCGCAGCAAAGCCAGCACTGGCCTCAGATAACCAGCTCTACTTACAGACTCCTAGGAAGAGTGCTCAGCGCACACAGCTGCAGCTCTGTTCCCAACCAGCTCTTGGCACAGTCTGTCACTGCTCAGGGCTGGAGGTCACTTGTGATAGCTGATCTTGGATATCACCTTGACTAATACAGTCACCAGAAGCTCCTATCAACTTAACAGCTCTCCCCCAACATATCCTAGAGCAAAGCCTGGGGCCCTGGGCCAGTGAATAGCTCTTACTTGGCAAAGACCTTCTTCTCAAGGCGGGCCCGGGCAGTGTTGGCGCGCTCTCGCAGGTCGGTGAGATTGGGGTGCTTCTTCTTTTTCCCTTTTCCCTTCTTGCTATACCTGGATGAACCGAGGTCCACCCCTGTGGCTGCTTCCACGTCCTTCATAAACTCAGGGTCCTGCCAATCTGAGCACAACTTGATGGTTTCAAAAGACGTCTGGCACCAACCAGGGTGACCCTTGTGGGTTTCTTGTGGACGCAGGGCTGGGGCCTGTCTACTGCTTACCCTGGTATCATAGTCTGAGAGGGTCTGTGCTGAGTGACATGGCTATCTGGGGATGAAACCAACTCAGAGACGCCTCTTTCCTTATTCCCTTACTACTACTGTCACTTAGTCCCCTAGTATCCCAAGGGTTCCCTCAACTTGAACAGACTGGAAGGATCCAGACAGGCCTACCCCAAAAGCCACTACTCCTGGCATTCCTGACCATTCAGGTAGGACATCAGTCAAGGCCTTTGGCCATGGAGTCAGAGTGTCTACAGGCCACGTCCCTGCCAGTCAGGCCGACTCTGGTGCTCCCAGACACAGCAGGTACCTAACTGGCACGTGAAGCAAGGGGACCCAGAGCTGAGGTGCACGGTCGGCTACAGATGGGTCTGCCTTCGAGGGCAGAGCAGTTACCCCACCGGTAAGCTGGGCTCTGCCTACTGTAGTCACAAGTGCTGTGGGAAGTGCGAGGGAACTGAACAGCGCCCAGCCCAGAGCCCTGGCATGAATACAGGCCCTTCTGTAGTCAGAGCCCAGGTCCCCCGACTCCCCTCCTCAGCCTCTGCTGGCTCACCTCCTCAGGCCCTAAACCCCACTAGGCATGACATCGGTGGGTCCAGCCTGGCTTGGGAAAGACAGTCTAGTGAATCAGATAAAGGCAAAGCAGACCTGACTATGGGGATTGTCTAAACTCCACCCACTTACCTGGCAATAGCCAGGTAGGCCTGGCTTACTATAACAGGGGCTGCTCCGCCCCTCCTCTCTCTCTAGTATCTCTTAGTCTCTCACTCTCAGCTTCTCTCTGGCCCTCTTAGGCTCTTTTCTCTCCTCTCCCCTTTCTCCCTCTCCCTGTGGTCATGGCTGGCCTCTGCTTCTCTACTCTCTCCCTCTCTCTGCCTTTCTCTGCCTCTACTACCCCCTTAGCTCCCCTCCCCATGCCCTGAATAAACTCTATTCTATGCTATACCACCGTGTGTCTGGTCCCTCGGGGGGAAGGGATGCCTTGGCATGGGCCCGCTGAGGCACCCCCTTCCATATTCTCACACCTCTCTCTTTATGATCACAACACTGACTCTGCAGGGCTATGGGTGAGCCTAGCATGCAGAAGGACTGGCATCCTTCCTACAAGGGCCTCCAAATGCCAAAGAGGTCCCATGGGCCGGGACAGAGTGGACAGAGCGCCTGGAAACAGGGTGGCAGCAAAGCCAGACCGTGAGGGGCACGTCCACTGGGGGAGAAGCAAGCACGCCAGACAGACGGATGGCGTGGCCTCTCCAAGCTGATTTTTTTTGAAGTGAAGGAACTCAGGACTGCACGATTCAGATACAGGGACGATTAATCCAAGATTAAGGAAAACTGTCTAAACAGTTTATCTCCCAGTAATAAGAAGGCGTCACAGTTTAGGAACCTGGTGAATGGAGCAATTGTTTAAACACAACGAAAAAATGCTGGCATCCAGTGGAGATGGAATGAGCACCTCAGGAAAATGAAGGAGCAATTTAAAAGCCTTTGAAGAAAATCAATAGACGCTGGGGCTGCGCGGCCTTCCCGGGCGCTGAAGGGCCCTGGAGCACCGGGTGCATTGTCACCGAGGTTAGCACCAGGGAAAAGAAAATTGCCCCGTGTGCGAGGGAGGCGGGATCAATACTGCAGTTAGTAAAGAGATGCTATTTCACATCTGACTGGCCAGCACCGGGCTTGGCCCGTGGCCTGATACCTGTTTGTTAACAAGCCACCGAGGGCTGGAAAACTAGATACTCTTCAGGGTTGACACAAAAATAGGCACTTAATTTGCTCCTGAGTGTGAGCCACCAGGGGAGGGTTTCCCGCAGATGGACAGGTCAGGCCCTCCCCACTGCTATACAACCCAGACGTGTCTCTGGGCACAAGATGAAACAGGTATTTGTGTCTTAAGACCACAGGGCAAAAAGCTATGAAGGGCCTGCAGACAAGTCGCCTTCACAGAAGGGCCTTCCACGGGCTGAGTACATCCCCCAAAGCAGGTTTAGACACTAGACTGAGTTTGACTACCCATGTAGGTATGAGGGAGCAGGAGAGGGGCTGGAGCTGGGCGAGTCAGAGCTTGGCAGACAGACCAACTAGATTCTAGGAGCGAGGACTAGAGTGGATGACTGTATCAGGAGAGACAGCCTGCTGCAACTCCATCAGGAAGCAGGAGTAAGAACCAGAACCTGGGACTGTAGCTCAGTGGTCGAGGGCTTATTCTGACACTCTGGGTTCAGTCCCTTTGTGCAGATGCTGACATGGGGGTAGAAGGAGTCAGGAGTATCCACATTCCTGCTGAGCCTTGAAGATAAATACCTCACTAGCCATGTGTACCCAGCCTTGCCCATGGAGCCCCAACCTGCTACTCAGTTACAGACAGAATTTACATCTTGGTGAGCACAGTTCCAGGCCTGTGCCTGCAGCCCCTCTCCTGCTCCCGCACACCTACCCGGATGTGCCTGCTGCTGCTGAAGCTGCTGCCTTTGCTCACGGGCTCGGTCTTCTGGGTTGAGAGGCTGGCCCCTGTCATCTCTGGGGATGATCTTCCCATGGAATGGGCACTACACAACAAGCACAAAGCAGTGATGGCCAGGAGATGGAACAAACAGCTCAAGGAGGGGTGGAACAGCCAAGCCCTCTAATCATGTGCCCTCCTCACAGAGGGGAGATCTGGGGAGAGACAGCTTCAGGAGTCTAAACACTGCTCTGCTTTTCCAAAGCAACGTCTCTCTCTTCTGTAACTTCTGCATGCATGTACATACTTTCCCAACCTCACGTCTCGGCCCACACGTGGCTCTAGCTGCAGAGCAGTGCTCTGGCTATTATAGAGGGTCTCTCAGAAGTCAGTGTCGGGGCCCAGGACAAAGAATCCCATGCATGATTCTCTAGTGGCCAGTGGCTTAGCAATTATGACACTCCTTATAAACCCTCCTCTACGGGGCTCCTCAGGGCTCACAAAGATCCCTGGTCTAGAATAGAGGCGAAGAGGGCCAGCACTTCTCAGGCCTCTAGCCATGCCTCCCCTCCCCCACCCCCGTAGGCACAGCATCATGCCCGTGGCCTTGCCTGCTGGCCTTACCTTCAGTCGATCCTGGCGCTCACAGAGCCTGCCGTTAGGCCTCAGCGCCCGGCATGTGTGCTGCACAGGCTCGAACTTCCCTGAGAAGGTGATGTGGCGGCTATGGAGCATCTCAGAGACATGGGCACTGTCCACCTCCTCCTCCACCTCGCTGGGTTTCCAGAAGCGGTGCTGAGAGTCAGATCTGTAAGGTGCACCAGAAACCCTCAAGGTAGCTACACTGGGCCAAAAGAATGCACCCGACATAACATTTGCCCCTAGTGGCCTTGAGGCCTTCCTAGACTAGAGAACACCATCACTACACTTGGGTTCAAATCCTGAGTTCACAAACCAGCCAAAGCCGGTGGGTGTAACTACTGGCCTAAGGCTAGATCCCCTTGCAAAGCAGGGCAGCAGTCCAGGGTGCTGAGGCCCTGGCGTTGAAGTAACAAGTCCATGTTAAGGGTCTCTCTGCCACTGAGAGGGTGAATATAGGCTCTGACATGGACATGGTACCAATGCACAGAGAAAGAAGCATGGATAAATTCATACCCAGTCTTCACTCAGTGGTAAAGGACCCAAAGGATGCAGCTTTTGCTCCGTGGCCACCACCAAACTGTATTTCCTTTCTTCCTTTTTTTTTTTTTTTTTCCTGGCAGGGTTAGGGATTGAACTCAGGGCTCATGGATGTCAGGCAAGCACTATACTAGAGAGCTGCAGGACCAGCCACTCCATCACCAAACTTTATGAAGGCCACTGTCCTCTGAATGCCAGAGAATGGGGCAGGCTTTGCCACTCACTCAATTTCTGATCCAACAATACACAGCAGATTCTTTGGGCTCTGCACATGGATGCCAGCTGCCTTGAGGAGCTAGCACCTCTGTGGACTGCTAGGATCCGGACCAGCCTTTGCTGTAGTTGGGTGAGACAGCACTGACCAGGGAACTGAAATGGCGGCAGCAGCGGTGGTGGTGGCGGCGGCGTTTGAGGTGGCAACAGCACAGGTTTGGCTATGACTTGAACTTGAGGAGGTTCCTCACACGAGCCTAGCTGTACCAATATTTAACATCATGGAGCCTCAGGGCAAAGCTCTGAACCAGGACTCTCACATGGAGACCGGGCTCCCTTCCTTAGGCTTCTTGAGGTCCCAATTCCTGCCATGTAAGCTTAGCATCCAGGCAGCCCAGCCTGAGGCTCACACATCATTAGCGTTACTGGCCTTAGATTCTCAGTGCTAGCTTTTTTTATTTTTTTTCTCCAGACAGGGTTTCTCTATGTAGCCCTGGCTGTCCTGGAACTCACTCTAAAGACCAGGCTGGCCTCGAACTCAGAAATCCCCCTGCCTCTGTCTCCCAAGCGCTGGGATTAAAGGCGTGCGCCACCACGCCTGGCTTCGGTGCTAGCTCTTAAGTACAGGGCCAGCAAATGTCCTGGGCTCTTCCAGCCACCCGGCTCCCTCCTCCTCCTAGGTAAGTTGTACTCCTAGATGTGTCTTTCTCCACCTTCCACTAGCTATCTGCAGCCTGGTTTTTGCTGGGGTAGACACACTCAGAAGGCTCTCGGGAACAAGAATCCGGCTTCTGACCCAGCTAATCCTGGCCCATCGGCCTCCAGCATCTCGAGGAGCCACACTTGTCAGGAGGAGCATCTCAGAACTGAGCTTCAGCTATTCCTTCACACTGAGTAATAGATAACCTTCATGGGTACCTCCTGAAGAAGCAATAAGGCTCAGGTCCCAGTATCCTATGGGCCAGAGAATAGACATTTAAGACCAGGCTGTGCCCTGAGTCCTAGGGACCAGATACCTTAGACTCACTTAAGAATCTTTCCAGCTGTTAGCTGCTCCTGGCCCCAGTAACACAGGTCCACTCCGAAGGGCACAACGGGTGCTCGGGCTCGCTCTGCTTGCTTCTGGGCTTCCTCTGGCCCAGGAAGTGCCCTGAAAACAGATCAGCACATGTGGGTTACCCATTCCTTGTGTGGCTACTTGTCCTTCCCTTCCACATCCCAGTGCAGGCCAGAAGCCTGGGATCAGCATTAATATACTATGTTGGACCTGAGCTATCAAGTTGGCTGCTGATATCCAGTAAAACAAGCTGGCACTGCTAAGTACTGGCTCTGATCTGTGATATGGACCTGCTCAGAGGTCACCTGACAATTCCTTCAAGAATATGGCTTGGCTGCAGGACCTCCACAGGGCTGCTACAGGCCAGCTGAGCACCATGCCCCACATTAACAGGTGCTACTTGGCTAGGGCTACACACATTCCAGGATACCTCTCAAAGGAGGGTTCTCGGGCAACCTGTTCAGACCAGCCAGTGCTTCAGACAGGAGATGGCAGTACTAGGCTGTGGGCCCAGTGACAGGGGACATCTAGAGTCACCTGGTAGAGGAGGGGGAGGAAGATGACAAGCAGTCCTGGATGCGTAACATCTGGGCAGCTGCAGAGGTGGGGTCTGAGGCCTCCTCTTCCCTTCTCATCCTGGCCCTCTCCTGGAAGCTGCATGGAGCTGTACCTTTCTCCAGAGTCTTCGGTGTAGCCTTTGGCTCCAGCCCTGAAATGACACACGTCCACTCTAACATCACCCTGTCATCACCCAGGGAAGACCGGGGAGCACCATGTGGTCAGGCCTCAGATGCATCCATGCATGACAGCACAAGAGATGCCTGTTATCCCAACTTGTCAGATACGGGCCACACTCTTCTACAGGGCACAGGGCAAGGACTCAGGTAGCCTAAGGGATGGTCATCAAGAGGCTACCCAGAGTTGTTCACAGCCCAGCTGACGACACTGTCACCTTTGCCCACAGCTTCCCACGGTGAGAGGTTGGATGTCTACAATAATACCTGCCATGCCAAAGAGAGGCCGCCTTCCCCTGACGGGGACCTCCAGTTACCGAGCAAGGAAGAGAAACCCAGCCTCTGTATGAAGGTGACAATCCACGTTGAGTGGTACTGCTCCCTGTGCTGTCCTCACCACAGCAGTTTCCAACTCTGCCAAAAACTTCAAAAGCCACAAGGGTGGCTGCAGATGTCAAGCCTCTGACTACAGGGTACCACCTGAAATGCCTTGCCCTGCCTCCTGCCAGCTAGAGAAGGCTATGACGCTGATACCAGGACTTCTACAAGATATGGCAGATGACACCAATCTTAGCCCAGTTTCATTCTCACATTTCAAAGGCAGGATCCTGCCACTCTATTCCTGCCCACTCTTGGGTCTGGGTCCCCCCCCCCTTTTTTTTTTAAAAGAATTATTTATTTATTTTATGTATATGAGTACACTGTCACTGTCTTCAGAAGAGGGCACTGGATCCCATTACACCATGGACTTGAACTCAGGACCTTTGGAAGAGCAGCCAGTGCTCTTAACTGCTGAGCCATCTCTCCAGACTCCTAGGTCTGACTCTTGGCATATAGGACCAACTGTGATCCTGGCTGGCCCCAGAGCATTGTCAGAACTGAGACTTAAGAGGCACTATCCACTTGTTACCCCACTTGTCACATTCAATGCAGGAGCAACCTCAGCTGAACACTAGCCATGCCAGTGAGACCTGTACTGATGACAAGGCTCAGACTTTGGAGCACCCTGCCACCAAAGGCAGACCAAAGGCAGATGACGCACCATTTCTGAGACTGGGCAGACTCTACAGCTGAGAGAGAGCCAGAGGGAAAAGCTGCCTGGGGAAGACAGCACAGCACCATCCGGCAGTCAGAAGGGAAGGAGGTGAAGACATCGTCTATCAAAGCTGAGGAGCAGCGGGGATGGAAGGATGGCTCAGCACTTAAGAGCACTGGCTGTTCTTTCCGAAGACCCAGGTTCAGTTCCCAGTACAGCATGACAGCTTACAACTACCTGATTCCATTCCCAGGGACCTGCTGTCTTCTGGCCTCCTCAGGCACTAGGCACACACATGGTAACAAACATACAAGCTGGCAAAACACCCATCACATAAAATAAAAATTAAAAAAAAAAAAAGATGCGGTCAGGAAACGCTGCCGAGGAATGGTTACTTGCTGGGCGCCTGAGGGGCAGAGGGAGCAGTGGTGGTGCACATGAGCAAGACTGCACAGTGCAAGGCTGGGAAGGGCAGACCTGCAGACGTGAGGTTCCTGTCTCTGGAATTCTAGAGAAAGGAAAATACAATTGGAATGTAGGAAACAGTTAAAGAAACAAGACAGTTTTACCTCCTGCCAGAGGAGGTAAAGGGGCAAATGTGGTTGAAATAGGAAGTTAGAGAACATTACCAACAACAGAGAGAAAGTGCGGAACTGAAAATCCCAACGGCAGCTGCACTTTCAGCCAAGCAGCAAGTTCAGGGCCTGAAAAAGTCATCTAGGAGGGCACAGGGTGCAGGGCTGCGGCACAACACGTCCCGAGAATGTCTACGCTATGTCCTACCCTCAATACCACAAAAGAGAGAAAGGAGAAAGGAAAGTGTATAGGAAAACGAGCCAAGCTTGTGGCTGCCACGCCCACCACACGCAGGTTCAGGAGGGAGTCTTCTGGACAGACTTTACAAGGGCCACCCCTTGCAGATTCTTTAAGAACATCCTTAGCATAGGCAATCCATCAAGAAAAAGAAAATCTAAACCACAGCACACAAGATAACAAGGAGACAATGGCTTGAGTCAAAACAGTAACTCAGTGGGTACCAGGGTGGTCCGCTGCCATGGAGGTAGGACAAGAGTCCCTGTTCACCTGTCTTATGCAGAGGACAGTACATAACCATAAAAAAGAGTGACTGTGGGGACTGAGGGCGGGGCTGGTAGAGGGAAGCATGTTTAACATGTGTAAGGCCTTAGATTCTGTCCCCAGAACCACAAGATGGAAACAGTCAATGATAATAAAATATGTAAGTCTTAAAACTGGAGATAGCAGTCAGCCGGGCGGTGGTGGCGCACACCTGTAATCCCAGCACTCTGGGAGGCAGAGGCAGGCAGATTTCTGAGTTCAAGGCCAGCCTGGTCTACAGAGTGAGTTCCATGACAGCCAGGGCTACACAGAGAAACCCTGTCTCGAAAAACCAAAAACCAAAAACCAAAAACCAAAACAAAACAAAACTGGAGATAGCTATCAGAATGATACAAAGATACATTTTTTAAAAAGCAGATGAGAAAACGCAAACAATAACAGTAGCAGCAAAGGAAGAAAAAGTAAGGCATCCAGTTCTGAACAGACAGGACCACCTTTCAAACACACTAATATACCTATGAGCAGAGGGACTGAGCAAGTCACATACATTTAGCTAATAGACATCTATTGAGAGGCTAAAATAAAAAAGTTAAGAAACAGTCAAAAGATAACTGAGAAAAACAGGTTAATACCAGGAAAGCAGATTTTAAGTTTAAAATAGTATCAAAGACAGACTGCAGGAGGGTATGGTGAATGTGGGCGGGGCCTCTCCTAACAGCCAAAGTACAAGGCAGACCTCACTTGGCATCCAGAAGTTGGGGCACTCAGGGAGGAGAGTCTCAAGGCCAAGGCCAGTCTGGGTTACAAAGTAAGATCCTAAATCAAGCTTTAAAAATGCTAAATTTGAGCCCGGCGGTGGTGGCACACGCCTTTAATCCCAGCACTTGGGAGGCAGAGGCAGGTGGATTTCTGAGTTCGAGGCCAGCCTGGTCTACAGAGTGAGTTCCAGGACAGCCAGGGCTACACAGAGAAACCCTGTCTTGAAAAAAAAAACCAAAAAAAAAAATGCTAAATTTGTGCATTAATATCTAGACTCAAGGTCAATGAGTGTTTTGGGCATGTGATATAATTAAGTGACTCTAGTTCCCAGAAGGCTTGAGGAGAGAGGATTTCAAGTTGAAGTCTGTGCAGCAAGGAGACACCCATCAAGGAAGGCCAATGCGCTCTCCTGAGGCCTTAGGGCAGCAGAGCCACTGCCCTGAAAGGCCGCAGCCCTAGGCACTAGGGGTTCTAGGCTCGCCATGGGCTCCTGTAGCGGAGGTCAGCCTGATATGGCACAGAAATGGCCAGCCGCTCTCTAGGGCCTCCTGGGGCCCAAGCTGCTTTACTACCTGTTCTTCTAAACAAGTTTTATTGGTCCCCAGATACCGCCATTTATCTGAGCTTTATCTGTGCTACTTTCAGACTGGAACTATGACAGACCTGATGCAGTCCAGAAAGCCAAATATTTACTATGTGGCCCTATGTGGAAACACTTGTCCCTGCTTTAGATCACCCTGTGCATAGGGAAGGGCCCCTGACTCTTGGATTCTCAGGAGTGGGGCGCATGGGCAGGGCCACTCTGAGAGGGTAACGGAGTCACAGATGGCTACCTCCAGGCTCCGGAGCTCTGTGGACTGTGTATCAGAAGATATCAGGCTGCCCTTTCTCTGGTCCAACGGTAAAAACAGTGCCCCATGCTATGCATTGGTGGCTCATACCTTTAATCCTAGTACTCAGGCAGCAGAGAGGTGGATCTCTGTGAGTTCTAGGCTAGCCTGATCTACAGAGTAAGTTCCAGGACAGTCATGGATAGAAACACAGAGAAACCCTGTCTTGAAAAAGTGAAGACAACAACAACAAAAACAACCAATAATCAACAACAAAAATCAGTGTCCCAGGTCTCGGTGGCCAGCATGACCCCAGTGTTTCTCAGCACAGTGCTACTGGCAATGTGGCAACCAGCAGGTGAGCAGAGCCCTGCGTACATGCAGACCCAGCAGGGAGGCGGGGCCGGTAAGTGAACAATGTGACATTTAGACAGATACAATCGCAGCCAAAAGATCAATATGAGAATTCCTAAGAGTTACAAGAATGAAATATATTTTTCATTGATTTGTTGTTTTAAACCATTAAGAAGATGGGTAAGCGTGTTAGAGCAGGGTAAACACTCAGGGCACCGAACACACCACTGTTTTCACACCGTCGTAGAAAATCAATCTCACTGACATATTTTCAAAGTTAAAACCCAAAAAGCAGAGCACACTCCTCAGGCCGGAATGTGCGTGACCCTGAAAGAATGAGACTCCGTCCTGCTGACCACCGTGGGCCTGCTGCCTCGTGCAGCCTGACTCCAGTAGTCCCTTGGCCAAAATTTACTCCCATGGCTGCTTTTAGAAAGAGTCATAAAAATGTCCAAAGCTCCTTTTTTTGTTTAAATTGGCCAAGTGGCACCTATTTGCCTGAAGCACTAAAGCAGACAGTGCGGGCGAGATGGATCGATAGGAGGAAATGGAGAGGCTGGGGCTCCGCACAAAGTTAGGCTGCCGCGCGCTGACATTATTGATTTTACCTAGTTCAGCTGGCCTTGTAATTAAAATGTAAATTTGAGAAAGAGATTATGTCCTGACAGAAATGGTAGGATTAAGGGGAAGATAAAAGCCCCTCAGTGAAAATTCAGAGAAAGAAATGAGAAAGAAAAAAGAGCCTGATTTCTTCAGCCGTGTGGACTCAGACCGAATCTAACACTTCAGATTCGCTTGTGTTTAATTGGAAAAACAGTGATGGACTATAAACTAGTATTATGAACTGAGCTCACTGCACACTGTCTGTCTGTCTGTTTGTCTGACCAGACCCTCCAGCCTAGGCTGCTGCTCTCCAGGGAGCCTCCATTTGGTATAATGATGGAGGATTCCCACCTTTTATCGGTGCCACAGGTCCTGCCCATGGGCCAGTGCTCTTCTCACCCCAGCCCCTCCCTCGAATGCTCCAGGGATCCTAGGTAGTCATAGGTCCCTGGCCTCAAGGGCTCACCAACCCCTCCTTGGTTCCTATGGCCCTCAGCCAATGGTGGCACTTAACAGCCAGATTGTATGTGGCTGCTGTAGGTCTACCTGTACACCATGCCAACCCTCCCAGACTACCATGTTCTCTACTTGATATCTTTTTGAAAACACAACAAAACAGCTGGCTCTGACCACGCTGGCCATCATTGCCTTCTAGGTTTCAAACAGATGCCTCGAGCCTTTGCAGGAAGGGGATAATTACAGAGTGAAGCAAGCCACCAGGGTCTCTGTCTTTCTGTTAGGCTGAGCTGAAGGAAGCACTTCCCCTAACAGCTTTGTAGGCACTTCTGGATACACATGGAAGGCTCTGAAGAAAAGACAGTTCCACACAGGCTGGTGGGCACTGGGTGCAGGAGCTCCTGTGTGAGAAATGACCCGACACTCAGGAGCGGAACCTGCAGTGTCCGGTTGAAAACTATGGATTATTCTACATTAGGAATAGGTGGCCGGGCAGCACAACTCTGTTGTGGGGCCTGAGGCAGGCTGGGACGGTCATGAGTCAATGCGGGTTGTAGCTGCCAAACCAGAGCCACTTGTGACTTCCTGTGTAGCCTCACAGCAGACTGTCCCAGCAAGTGTCCCAGCAAGTGGTGGTGGGAGATGCCTCAAAGTGTTCTGATGACTCAGCCTCTTTTGCTGAACTCAAATGGCGGACAGTCAGAAGCATCCAGATATAGGCTGACAGGGCTGTCTCTGACCTGGAAGACTAAAGAATTTGCTTTAGAGCCGGGTGTGGTGGCGCATGCCTGTAATCCCAGCACTTGGGAGGCAGAGGCAGGCGGATTTCTGAGTTCAAGGCCAGCCTGGTCTACAGAGTGAGTTCCAGGACAGCCAGGACCACATAGAGAAACCCTGTCTCAAAAAAACAAAACAACAACAACAACAACAACAAAAAGAATTTGCTTTAGCCCTGTCTACTACCACTGGTGGCTGCAAAGGGGACACTATGTGTTCCTATCTTCCAGAGGTGACGGCAAGGAAGCATCTGTGAACAGGGGCTGCTGTCCTCACTGGCACCATCACTGGCCATTCCCAAGTCATGGGCCAAGGACATCCTCTTCTAGAATGAAAGGAATCTGTTTTGTTCTTTGAGGATAATCCTTTGTGTTGGCTTGTCACTGCTGGCCCTGCTACACATGACCTGGAGCCACTCAAAACCTGTGTAGAGTTCCATGTCTGCTGGAAGGATATGGAACATCAGAACAGGATGCAGAGGCACAATCTAAAAGATTCTGATGCAACCACGATCCCTGAATCAGTGCTGGCTCCCAGGATCCCCTGAAGAGTCCAAGAGCCAGAGTTAGTCCCCCAGCTTAAGAACGAAAGTGTGAGAGGCAGGCAGATTTCTGAGTTTGAGGCCAGCCTGGTCTACAGAATGAGTTTCAGGACAGCCAGGACTACACAGAGAAACCCTGTCTCGAAAAACCAACCAACCAACCAACCAACCAACCAACCAACCAACCAACCAAACCAGCCACATCCACTTGCCGGGCGTTGGTGGCATACACCTTTAATCCCAGCACTTGGGAGGCAGAGGCAGACGGATTTCTGAGTTCAAGGCTAGCCTGGTCTACAGAGTGAGTTCCAGGACAGCCAGGACCACATAGAGAAACCCTGTCTCGAAAAACCAAAAAAAAAAAAAAAAAAAAAAAAAAAAAAAAAAGAATGAAAGTGTGGCTTCCAAGGAGGACAGACGGACATCAGGGCATCTAAGAACATAGGTGGGTGCTAGCCACACTGCCTCACCTGCCCTCACTGCCCACAGTTCCACACTGGTGGCCTCAGATATAGCCACAGCCACACCAGCATCTTGCTAGACAAGGTGAGGGTAAAAAGAAACAGGAGGCACAAACCATTCTGGCCACAGGAGGACGGCCATGTGATCCCATATATACCTGAGGCACTTCCTGCTGTTCCCGGTGTTGGCCATGACATATAGCCTATCAGGTAGAAAGGTAAGCTGGGAGACAGTAACATCTACCTCAGGTAGACTGGCGCTTGGAGAAGCATGTGAGGAGAGGTTTGGAAGGTCATGGGGTTTGCAGGCTGAAGAACCAGTGAGAGCATGTGAGGCTGAGGCTGAGGCTGGAGAAGCTGTAACAGATACACAACTCAGCAAGGCAGGCTTGCCCACAAGCAGCAGGAGAGGCAGGCAGGCAGGCAGGCATCAGAGGACAGCTCTACTAGGCAGGCAGCTCTTCATGGGGCATCATACTGTTAGGACTTCTGCAGAGTAGGCCAGACCAGGCCTCTGTGTTCAGCCAAGGGGTCACCAGTAGCCCTTGAGTGTGGGAGGTTCCTCCTGACATCCGCACACTCACTGATTCCCAAGCACCCTGGCCTGCCCAGGCACTAGGCAAAGGGCTGAGGACTGAGGGGTGAGTCTGCCTGGGCTAATTTGGCTTGATACCCCTAATGGGTCATGGCTTTACACACAAGTCATCCAATCATCTAAATCTTAACAAATTCAAATTCCACCCCATAAATACCAGTTCTAACCCACTGTGTACTCTGCACAGAAGCCAGATGACTTGGGGTTTTTTGTTGTTGTTTTTTGCTTCCTCTTGGCATAAGTGGTGCCATAACCTGAGGCGTGGCCTGGGCCCTGGATCCCCATTCAGTCTGCATGTTCTCTCTGGAGGGCACAAGCCTATGGGACAGTGTGGCTCTTAGAGCTGTCTTGGGAAAGAGGAAGATCCTCGATGGGAAGTGCCTGTCTGTCACAGCAGTGCTTTATGTGTGACAAGCTGCTTCCTGCTATGGAGTCCAGACATTCCTGAGTCAGAGGTCATGTCTGTGACCTCGCAGACACAAGGCAGGAATGCTTTTATCGTGTCTGCCTCCCCTCCGCCCTGGTGTGGGGCCCTATGTGGGCAAAGGCGTCCCCATCAGACTGCTTCCCTGACCCACAGCCAGAGCATCAAATGGCCCAGAAGACCCTGTGTGATGTCCTGCCATACACTGGCCACAGGGGGACTCAGGGCACAAAAGGAAAACCCCACAACTTAAATACAAGCAACAATTACTGACACAACAGCTGTACAAGGGAAGTTGACAGCTAAACTCCTTGGGTCAGTATCACAGCCCAGAGGCCTTGGCCAGAGTGGGAGCCTGTCTCTCCAGGACCCTTGACACCCGATCCTGCCCCATTGTCCAGAGTGGGACCTGTCTCTCCAGGACCCTTGACGCCCGATCCTGCCCCATTGTCCAGAGTGGGAGCCTGTCTCTCCAGGACCCTTGACGCCCGATCCTGCCTCATTGTCCAGAGTGGGAGCCTGTCTCTCCAGGACCCTTGATGCCCGATCCTGCCCCATTGTCCAGAGTGGGAGCCTGTCTCTCCAGTACCCTTGATGCCCAATCCTGCCCCACTGTCCAGAGTGGGAGCCTGTCTCTCCAGGACCCTTGATGCCCAATCCTGCCCCATTGTCCAGAGTGGGAGCCTGTCTCTCCAGGACCCTTGATGCCCGATCCTGCCCCATTGTCCAGAGTTGGGACCTGTCTCTCCAGGACCCTTGACGCCCAATCCTGCCCCATTGTCCAGAGTGGGAACCTGTCTCTCCAGGACCCTTGATGCCTGATCCTGCCCCATTGTCCAGAGTGGGAGCCTGTCTCTCTAGGACCCTTGATGCCCGATCCTGCCCCATTGTCCAGAGTGGGAGCCTGTCTCTCCAGGACCCTTGATGCCCGATCCTGCCCCATTGTCCAGAGTGGGAGCCTGTCTCTCCAGTACCCTTGATGCCCAATCCTGCCCCATTGTCCAGAGTGGGAGCCTGTCTCTCCAGGACCCTTGATGCCCAATCCTGCCCCCTTTGGGCCCACAGCTCACCATATTCAACTCGTAGATGGTCAGGGATTCGAGGCTCATAACCCTCTTTCTCTGGGACCTCCACGAAGTCCTGATCCTCATCCTCACTGTCCTCCAGTGCTTCTGTCTGTGGAAAGATTCCCAAATACAAATAATGTCACCAGCTCTATCCAACAGCAGCTGTCCATGGACTTGTACAGGTGCCACTTCCCACACGGCTGTCTCTCCAGTTTAGGACTTCAACAACAGATGTTGATAGTCTTTAATCGCAATGTCTCTAAAGCTGTTCTTAGTCTTACATCATGGTGTCTGTGCTTAGCTCCCGCCTGGAGCCATTCCCTACCTATCACACCCTCTTGTGCCTGCTGCAGTGGGCATCACCAAGTCCCTGCACGGCTGCCTCATCCCCACTGAGCAGGCAGCAGAGCTGGAATTAATGGTGCTGCCATCTTACCCGCTGCTCTTCCATGTCTAGGTAACCACCAAGTTCATAGGTCACAACATTTGCTATGCCTCAGACCCACTGCTCCTCCAGCCTCACTGCAGAAATATCCTCTGATGAGTTTCCTCCCACCCTACTTCCCATTGACCTCATATTTTTCCAGAATCTTCCACACCCTGGATATGAAGCCAGAAACCCAATCTCCCTGAGATCTGCTCCACTGCCCACCTATCATATGAGGGAGCCAGGCTCAGCTCACCAAGGCAAGGAAGTCCACACCCCTAGGGATGTGGTACCTCTTAGATTGTGGTGGCCCCTTGAATTTTGGTGCTTCCTGCCAAGTTTCAATGCCCTTGCAGCTTCCAAAATTGGGCATGGTGGAACACACCTTTAATCTCAGTGTGTGTCTGTATATAAAATAAAGGGAAGTTATAAGGGGTGAGATAAAGAGAAGATTCTATTACAATAACAATCCATATAGCCATGGTTGACCAGCAGGAGCTCTGTACTGAGTATCCATCAATGTCTGAGAGTGGACTGGGCTGTTGGGAGGCAGAGGCAGGTGGGTCTCTGTGAGTCCAAGGAGGCCAGCTTGGTGTATATAGCAAGTTCCTGGACAGTTTCATAATAGAGATAATAGAGATACCCTGTTTCAAACAGCAGATAGGTAGGTAGGTAGGTAGGTAGGTAGATAGATAGATAGATAGATAGATAGATAGGGCTTCAGGGCAGAATCGAGACAAAGAAGGTCCTGTCAAGTGAATGCTAACTTATGGGACCTTCATAGGATTATATGAAAAACTTTGAAAAACTTAAACATTAAATTTTAAAACCATTTCCAACAGCAACTTTGAATTTACAGATGTTCCCCCCTGGTCCTGCCTTTCCTGAAGGAAGGAAGGATGTCTAAGGAGTAGCTTCTAGTCAGAAGGCAGGCCAAGCAAATGACAGTCATCACGGAGGAGGGCTCCAGCGCGCCACCTGCTTATGCCCTAGCTCAGCATGCTGCCCGCCCAGGGAGAGCCGGGCTCTTGGTGGGGCTGCAGGAACCATCAGCAGCCACATCTGGCCATGCCCGCTGGCCCCATGCCCCAGCCTGGGAGACTGCTGCCCAGAGAGAGAGCATAATCAGATGCAAATGCACTTTGTTTTGGTGCAGCCCATAGTCGTGCATCTGGGAAGCACAGGAGACATTAATCATCGGAAACTGTAATTTTTGTTATCAGTCTAACACTGATCAAAAGGGAAGCCTGTCTCCACCGCTGACCTGTGAAACGTCCCAATTATACTCTTTGGAAATGACAGGGGCACTTAACTCCCGAGCTGAGCAAATGACGACGATCAATCACGTTTGAATAACAATGAGCCACGGACCTGAAAATTATTTTTGTATAGAATCTACCCAGGAATTTATGAAAGGTGGAAAGCCGCCCAAGGTTTGAGGGCGTTACGGGCTCAGCCAGTGCAGTGCGTATCAAACACTAAACAGAATTTATGTGTTTTAATTTTCTAAAAGGTAGATGTGGGCTGGGTGCTACAATGCATAACATATAGTGCCAGGCTTTAAATATGGGGTCATTTTCATAAAATACTATGCTTATTGCTCACACCCTTGAGTTCTGCTGAGGACTTTTTATCAAAATTTCATTCCCTAAAAAATACTCAACTGCTTAGGTAACTATTATAATTTTATCTTCTTCCTCCCCAACTACAATCATTTATTTTTAGATTAAATTTGAGGCTCCAGGTTCTTCCTTGTTCTTAAATTAGCACTGATAAAGGCCTCTGGCCGTCTGCTTTTCCGCCACATGCATTTGCCTCGAAAAAGATCCCGGCTCTCTCGGGGGCCACAGAGAGAGCCGCCAGCCATTCCTACACTTTACTGAGCGACTGTTTGGAGATGGAGAACTCAGGCTGCAACAGCTACAGTCTAGAGATGTCACTGTTCATACTTAAGTGAACTGAAAGGAAGTTTCAAATCGCACGTGGTAAACACTAAATAACTCCTGGTGCCGAGGTTCCCAAGGATGACAGATGAGCCATACTGAGGGACAGGAAAGTACTCTGCTGTGGGAACACTCCTGTGACCTGCTCAGGAGCCTGACCAGGAATTCTGTCACAAAGGGCAGTCCCTGGAAAGGCAACACAGTCTGAGAGGAGAAGGCTTTCATGGAATGGTCTTGAATCACAGTTGGCTAGCCTCCGCTCACTTACTTTGGAATTTAAATAACTAAGAGGCCATGCCCACTGTGGTCACAGGGGCAGTCATGCCAGCACCCAGAGTCCACAGAGTGCCTAGATGCCAAGAGTCCCGGGAAAGAGCTCACCTGGTAAAAAAGACAGCAGGATTAGTGATCTCTTCAAAATGAGATCCGACTTTTGAAATGTTCTCAAGAACAGTTTACTTTTATCCAAGGTGAGGGCCAAGTTTTCTACTGTGATGAAACAACAAAAATGAACTGTATGCAAGCAGGCGGAGGAGCAGCCCTGGCTGAGCCTGCACAAGGGCCGCACACTGCCAGCACGGGCTGCCTTTCTCACACCGCCAGCATGGGTGGCCTTTCTCACGCAGACCTTTTTGAATGGTGGAATCCTTGGGTGCCTTCGAGGGATATGGCAGGTGGTCAGAAACCCTTCCAGCCAATCAGAGGACTTCTCCTAAGCTGTCCCCCAAGTGGGAGCTACAGACCCCTACAGAGAGCCAACTCATCCCACAAAACAGAAACAAGCTTTCACCACCGCTGTTGTATGGTAGGGGCACTGATGGTTTTATACAAATTGATTCTCACCCACAGTTAAAAGGATTTAGAAAAATGAGTCGTCATGATCATAATTAAACAAGCAATAAAACGGCTAAAATATACAACGCAATCAGCTTACAGAAGTGGGGTGGTGAGTGCTAATTATTTGCGAAGGAATGGGAAGAGCTTCTCGACATTCAGAAAACCCATGGCCACCAAGCCCACGGCCTAGAGATACAGCTGGAACCATTAAATAAATTTTGTGCGATCTAATTAACTTGGTGAGCAATCTCAATTACTTTTCACCCAAGAAATCACTTTTGTTCAGTTTTATGTGTGTCTATTTCCCTTTTGAAAAAAAATGATGTAAGGCCTCGTCAGACAAGTGAGTTCCAAACTGCATTTGTCTCTCAGCGGCTTGATGGCTATGCATTTAAAAACCCATTCTATCTTATAAACTAAAAATTAAACGTGCTCAGCTGTGATGGCCGTCATTGCATCTGCTATTTATATGCTAATGCCCTCCCTGGAAGGCCGTGCAAATTGCCCGGCCAGGCCAATATCTCATGTGCATCTCGGCTGCCAGGGACGCACCTTCAGAGGACAGAGGGCGTTGTGGTGCTGACCATGTGATAACACAGAACAGGCACCTGGTGGCCAGAAGGACCAGCACTGAGTCAAACTGGCCCAGATGCAAGCAGGGCACCAGAGCACACACTCATGTCCAAAAACCTATGCTGGAGCAAACATCATATTCTGGAATGACCATCTCTATAAAGAGCACACCCACAGAGAGATCTCACAACAAATAGCACTGCAGGACACACAGGAGCAGCATTCCTCTTCCTCCTCTCCTAATCTCCTCCTAGAACAGTCCACAAGAATCTGCCCTTGAGAATTTAGTTTGACCAAAAACCCCACTGTCAGGGAACTTCCTAGAAGTGGGGCCCAAGGGCTGAAGCTAGCCTACTACATAGCATGAGGCAAGAAACCAGTTACATATGCCCAGAAGTCCATTTCCAGAGCAAGGCTAAGGCTAGAATTCTCAGTAGATCCAAACAAACAGTTAGCAAGACATCTAAGGAAGTCACATGCTGTCAATCAAGTTGAGGGCTGGTAGCCTAGGTAGCCACAGGCAAGGTGCTCTGGGTTTTCTAGTTTCCCTCCTGTATATACTCAAACTAGCCTGTTCTGGGAACCATATATACATGCTCTCAATGACAAGGCTGTGGGAGTGGTCAGAGGCAGAGAGAGTTTTCATGAATGAGGTTATGTGAACTCTACACATTAACATCCAATGAAATGTGAAACCACTAATCATTCTTCCTAGGAGTGTACAGAGAAAGGCAACCACACAGAAGAGAACTGCATCCCACCTGTTTGGGCCTACAACTAAGAGTTTCCGTCTAGGATTATAGCAGGACCCTCCCTGTGCCTTGGTTGCCATCTCAGGGGAGAGCAGATGGCTAGCCTCTGGAAACACGAGGCCATACTATGCTGTGTGGCCTGCCTCAAAGATACCGGGTTGTGTTCAGGCATCCTTTCCACGGGGCATCTGGGACTTCAGGAGAGGCCAGGACTCATACATCCTTGGACCGCCTTCTCAACTGTAAAATGGAGGAAGTAATCTGATAGGGATACTCCTAGAGTAAAGAGATAACACGTGAGAAGGTGTTGAGAGCTAGCTAATTCTGGAAAGACAAATGACTGGGCTGGACACTGGAGCCAGGGAAAACCAAGACTAGCTCCATTCAGTGGGGGTGGGAGGTATGGGCTGGGGCAGAGGCTTCCGAGCTGTTTTCTGCCATCCTTGTGGGCTGACCTCATAAGAACTTGTGCTCAGACCCCTCCCAACGCTCTGCTGTTGGGTGTGCTTGGCCTTCAGTGTGATGGAAGGAGCACAGCCCTGAGGAGGCTGTTTACGGGCCCTGCTGCTGCACAAGGTCCCACAGACTGATTTAGTTTCCCTGCTTTCCCCGGGTGTGCCTGACGGTTCAACATTTCATTCCCCAGGTTTTCTGCTTCTGTCCTTTTCACCTACAAGAAGCAAATCCTGCAGAGCCCAGGGAGCTTCCTTAACACTCTGCGGGAGGGGAACTGGGCCTGGGTGAGCTCCCTACAGCAACCATAGGCCTGGCAGTGAGACCATCTGAAAGGCAGGCAGAGCTGCACAGCGTGCACCAACAGACGGATCTCCACTGCTGTGAGAGGGCGATGATGCAGCCATGAGTCCATCAGGGTGGCTGCCACAGCCCGAGACCGGCTCGCACAAAGATGCATTTATAACCACATGAGCACAGACCAACAGTCCAGGAAGGAAAGTCAGACATGCTGTCGTCTGAAATCACCGCTCTGACCACTACTCGGTGGGAATTTGTATTTTGTTAATTACACAATACAAACTAACCATGATCAGAGCTACATAATGAAAAGGCAGGCAATTTAAAAGTTTTCAAAGGATTTTTATCAGTTTAAATAATGAGGCCGCCATGGATTATTACAGCTCTTCTGTAACAGAGCTGGTGGAAACTAACTCTACCAAATGGCCCTGCACATTGATCGGGTCAAGATTTATCCCCAGCCTGCCTCCAAACTGAGCTCAAGTGCGCACACTCTGTAAAGCAAATGCTTAGACGTGTTTAAACTGGTTTAAGTCTTTTTGAAGACAGACCATCTGTGTCAAAAGGAAAGCAATACTGTACAGAAACAAATAGCAACATTCAAAGAGAACCGGGGCCGGACTCCACCGTGCCTGAGGGGGAAGGTCCGCCCAGCACAGCCTGCACCAACCCAGTCTTCCAGAGACAGCCTGCACCATCCCAAGTCTCAGCTGCTGTTTATGACTGCTAGCACTGTATTTGTTTCAATTCACACATTTGTTAGAAGTTCTAAAATGTTTAAATCATGCATTATTGAATTAGTGTTCCTCGCTCAGCCTGTTCTACATGAGGAGTTAACGATGCCAATCCCGTGCTAAATGGGGAAACACTAGGAAATGATTTAAACCCTCCGTAAATTTTATTTGGAAATTAGTGAACACCTCATCATGATTTCTAATTAAAACAGCTCTAATTAACATAGGCATTCATTAGCCCTCTCCCTGCCCTTCCCCCACAAGACAATGTGGTGCAGCAGCCTTGCAAGGAGCTGCCCACCAGCTGCAGGAAGGGCGGGCGATGTGCAGATAGGCAGTTGCTGTATCTATTCTGGGAAGCACTGCTCACCTGAGCCTGGGCGCTGCCACTCACAGGCCGGGAGCCGCCAATCACTTCATCTACAGACAGCGGCTCACTCGCTCTCCAGCTGCGGCAAGCAAAATCTCCAAGGACTTCAGAGCAGTGCCTTTCCTTACAAATCAGTTTGTAGAGACAGGTCTAGGAAGTGTCCACTGCGCTGACAGCAGAGCCGAGCAATACCTGCCTTCCTACTGAAGGTAGAGCATCGCCAACCCAAGGGCTACCACCTTGTTAGGCCTGGGCAGCCCTACACACCCACAGGATGGCCTGGGCTAATGTGCTGACCTATGTGACCAGAGGACTCCCATCACACCGTGAAGGGCCTGCCTTCACAGCAGATCCTGCAGGCACGGATGGGAGTAGCCAGGCTTCAGCTGTGAGGGCTGCCACCTATCTGCTGGGATGCACAAGGGGTACACGTACTAATTTGGGTAAGATCAGGCTAGTACCCACTGGACAACAAGGGACAGTGCCCACCAGGTACCCAGAAAGACTGTGTTCACAGTGTTACAGTGCTGGATTTCAACTCCCATGTCTGTGTCTCATGGGGGGGTGGAAATGGCCAGTGAAACTGCCCTCAGTCCCAGCAGCTAAAGCACTGATACAGTCGCACGATGACCATGATGACCCACTATGAGCCCTATACCCCTTACAGCACAACAGAAATCCAGGACTGCAGCTGGATGAGTCGGGGCGAGCTGCTTAGTCTCTTTGGGGTGTAATACTGGGGTTAAACCCAGTGCCTCAAACATGTTAAGCTGCCTCTGCCACTGAGCGAAATTCCCAGGCCTCTTTGTATTTTGAAACAAGGGCTTGCTAAATTGCCTAGGCAGCCCTTGAAATCACTCTATAACTAAGGCTGGTTTGAAGTAATGATCCTTTTGCCTCAGCCTTTCAGGTAATTGGGAAGACAAGCTTTTCCCTCCAGGTCCAGCTCCAGCGGCTGGTACCATACAGGCACAATGCACAACACAGGGCTTTACCCCGGGTTCTGGGGATGCGAGCTGCTACCCCTGAAGCTAGCTGAACTAGACGCAGAACCCTGACCCAGAAAGTTGCACATCTTCACCACCACCCATAAAGGCCTCATAAGTGTCCTGTAGGCTGGAAGAAGACTGCCCAGGTCTCCTCCAGCAGCCAACCACTCAGCAGTCAAGAACTATGGAGATAATAGATGAGGATAAGGCAACAGCACATAATACCCAGCCTTAAATACTTACAAAGCTGCAAGACAAGGAGAACAGCCATGCTGCTAAGACCCTTCGGGCCTGGAGTCCCACCAGCTCCAACACCGCTGCTGGTCCCAGTGAGGAAATGTAGGCTAGCAACACGGAGGCCTGGCAAAACCCTTCTGTGCTACCCAAGAGTACTCAGAGTGTGGCCACTCCCTGGAGTACTAGCTATCCAAGGATGTCCCTATACTGCCAAGGCCCACTAGCAAGGTGACTGTCCCACAGAATGAGTTCTTCAGGGAGGAACTGGGTACACAGCATAAGAGTGAGGTAACCTCACTTCACAGGCTGGTTGTTAGGTCACCATGAAAGGTAGCCCCATATGGCACAGTCTAGGCCAAGCTGATCACTGAAGAGTATGGACTCTGAGAGTAGAGATAAAACAAACTTCCTGACAGCTGCAGTGAGGGCCGGAGCTGTCACTTTCCTTATGCCTATAGAAATGCTCTCCACTGTAAACATATTGCCCAAAATTCATAAAGCTGACTTAGCTAGGTGACACAAAAGACTGCAACTCTCATGTTAACAACACATACTACACACCGCCAGACAGCCTCAGGCACTGGAGTCCCTGACTGCATAAAGGCAAACATTGGCTGACTGAAAGAGGAGCGAGGTCGCCCTCTGCTGGCCACATCACACACGCCCTCTGCCAAACCCGGGTGGAGCAGCTGGAGAAGTCTGGAGCAGCACCTGAACTGTATGGTTAACGTACCTACTAGCTGCCACAGACTGGTCAGCGGGGTGCTAGACATGGAGTGCTCTTGGTTTTAGGCTGGAGCAACGAATGGCTTCAAATCTGATCTTTCCCTCAGTAAAGACAGAGTTAAGTCCACCTCAAAGCTACCTTCCAAAACAGAATTATAAATCAGAGGCCCGGGTCAGCTGACCCACAAACTTCTAAGGCAATGCTTCTCAACCTTCCTAATGCTGCAACTCGTAATACAGTTCCTTGTGTTGTGGTGACCCTCAACCGTTAAATTATTTCCTTACTACTTTCATATCTGTAATTTTGCTACTGTTATGAATCGTAATATAAATATCTGGTATGCAGGATATCTGATATGTGACCCCTGTGAATGGCCCATTTGACCCCCACAAATGGCCACAACCCACATGTTGAAAATCTCTGCACAGCCGGGTGGTGGTGGTGCACGCCTGTAATCCCAGCACTTGGGAGGTAGAGGCAGTCGGATTTCTGAGTTCGAAGCCAACTTGGTCTACAGAGTGAGTTCTAGGACAGCCAGGGCTACACAGAGAAACCCTGTCTTGGAAAAAAAAAGAAGGGAAGGGAAGGGAAGGGAAGGGAAAAGAGAAGAGAAAAGAGAAGAGAAGAGAAGAGAAGAGAAGAGAAGAGAAGAGAAGAGAAGAGAAGAGAAGAGAAGAGAAGAGAAAATCTCTGCACTAAGGCCAGGTTAGGGACTAAGCTCACAGACCAGGTTTGGGATGTGGGTTCAGAACCGGATTCCACAGGGAGGTGGCAGCTCTGATGTCTGCTTTCTCTGTAAATCATCTGAGAGGAGCCAGGGAGACATCTCAGCAGGAAAAGGCACTTGCCAAGGTCTTAAGTCCTGTCCCTGGACCTACATGGTACAAGAAGAGAACACGAACACACACACATACACACACACACACACACACACACACACACACACACACACACACAAACTAGCTGAGAGCAACATGGAACTCACTCTGTAGACCAGCCAGGCTGGCCTTGAACTCAAAAACCCGCCTGCCTCTGCCTCCCAAGTGCTGGGATTACAAGCATGAGCCACCACGCCCGGCTCATAGCCTGATTTTTTGGGTTCTTGGGAGGAGCCCTTGACACATTTCAGTACTTTGAAGGTATCCTTGGCTGAACAGACACCAGCAGCAAGAATGTAGCCACCATGGCCTGACTGTCATGAGTGGCTTCATGAGAGGACTTGCTGAGGGATAGGACAGAACCCAACCAAGAAGAGCAGATGGGTCCTCTCTTGGGAGAGACTGATCTGAGACTCCCACTACAGAACTTAGACAGGAGAAAGCCAGACTCCTCTGAACCTGACGCCTGTCTGTTCACGTGGCAGAGTGGAGGGTCCTGGAACCTTCCAGCCTCAGCTCCATGAACTCACCCTGCTCTTCTGTCCTCTCCCAGGCTCAATATTCAGTTCTTCATATTTCTTCAGAGCAAGTTCCAGTTGCATTTTCAGGTCAATGGCCTGTTTTAAATGTCCACTGTAGGTCCCTGCACGGGTAAACCGCTGTAAAACAAAGGATGACTCACGAAGGTTCCAGACACCCCAGAGAGCCCATGCCCCTTCTTGTAGGAAGAAACAAAGTGCCAGGGAGGGAGAAAATGGTCATTCCCACCCAGGCCAGTGCTCTCGCCTTCCACAGCCTTGCTTTGCCTGGGCTTTCAGCCTCGGTTCACTGCTGGAGGCCAGATGCCCTGCCTCACCTGGACCCAGGAGCACACAGTTGGCAGAAACTTGTTCTGGATGAGTTTGAGCGAGTCTCGAGCAGCATGGAGCACAGCAAGGTTGTCTTCATTCTCCTGTACCTTCAGACCATCTAAATAAGGCAAAGTAAGTGTGGTGATTTGAACATGCTCGGCCCAGGGAGTGGCACTATTAGGAGGTGTGACCTAGTTGGAGGAAGTGTGTCCCTTTTGGGGGTGGGCTTGGAGACCCTCCTGGAAGTCAGTCTTCTCCTGTCTGCCTTTGGATGAAGATGTAGAACTCCTAGCTCCACCAGCTCCATGCCTGCCTGGGCACTGCTGTGCCTCCTGCCTTGATGACAATGGACTGAACCTCTGACCCTGTAAGCCAGCCCCAATTAAATGTTGTCCTTCATAAGAGTTGCCTTGGTCATGGTGTCTGTTCACAGCAGTAAAACCCAAACTAAGACAGTAAGTCACAGAGGGATGCTGCGGCTGCCCACACAGCAGAGGCCATCAAACCCACTGGAAATGTGACTCCTAGCTGGTCTCAGACACTTGTCAACCCTGAGAGAAAAACAGTCTTGGAAAAATCTAGGACAATATCAATCAGTCTGGCCCCATGCAGACATGGCTTCCCACCCAGAAGGTGAGATCTCTCAGAGCCACCTTCTCTTGTCTCTTCCCTCAGGACTGTCCTCAGCTCTTAGTCCCAGGGTCTCAGTGACCACTGCTGTTCTGTCTTCCTTGACAGGGCCTTCATTTCTTTCCCAAGATCTGCCAGGCAGGACCTTGAAGAGGATCTCACCAGCACCTGGCTGAGTACTGGCAAGGCACGGTGCCTCAGAGACACTGACTTGTGGCTGTGGATCCTGGAGAGTCACATGGTGAACATGGCACCTGTGAGTTCACCTGGTCTAACAACAATGGATGGATGAACAAGACTGTACCCCAAGACTGAAATACCAGGGCCAAACACAACACTGTCTGTCACATGCCTATCATTCTAAACACAGCAAGAACTCAGGCTTTGCTCACACTTTCTTCTTAGAAGGTGGCCCTGGTGGCCCTCCAGGTGGATGCCCATACAGCCTGCCAGGGACCCTGTACAGAGTACTCTGCCCTCTGTCCTCATTGGGACAGGACTAATGGCAGAGTACCCCACGTAGCTGATTCATGGTGGCAGAAACCCAGAGCAAGAAAGACTAACTAGATGGAAGTCCCTCTACCCCTCACAGCCCAATCCAAGGAGCTACTGTCCCTACATCTCAATTCTACCATGGGATAACCCACTACCAGTGAGAGAGCTCCAGACCTGGCTAGAGTACAGTGTGAGACTCAGCACCTGCAGCCTTACCTGAGGGGACTTCCACATCCAGCGTGTACTTGTGGGAACCTAGCCCATGGCTCCGCAGGAAATCCTCTGGGTCACTGTGTTCGTCCTCATCCCTGGAGGGGTCTTTTGTGGCTATTTGAGCTAGTGACTTCAGACCAACGACAGAGCCTCCATGGTATGCAGGGGTAAGTAGGTCCTTGCTACAGCATGGCTGCTCTCCGTCCTGAGGTCCAGAGAGACCAGACTCACGGGGAGTTGCCAGGTCTGGGCTCAAGGTGCAAAGAACATGGCCCTCTGTTATGCCAGATGCCTCACCAAAGAATTTATCATCTGGGTATGGAACAAAATCCAAAGGCACCAGCAGCTTAAAGCAGTTCTCCACTTCTGTCAGGCAGCATCCAATTTCATCAGACATTTCTGCAGACAATGAGATACCTACTTTGTCATTTTGAGCCAAAGAGCAACAGATGGTCAAGATTGCTCCCCAAGACACCAAGGGGTCATGATATTTCCAAAAAAAGCAAAAGGCCTGGCATATAAATTATAATACTTTCAACTCTTTTTTTGTTTGTTTGTTTTTTCGAGACAAGGTTCCTCTGTGTAGCCCTGGCTGTCCTGGAACTCACTCTGTAGAGCAGGCTGGCCTCAAACTCAGAAGTCCACCTGCCTCTGCCTCCCAAATGCTGGGATTACAGGCGTGCGCCACCACCGCCCGGCTACTTTCAACTCTAATAAACTATCTAGCATAGAAACTCAGTCTTTGAAGTAGATCTCTCATTACGGTTGTGTGGCAGCTCATGGAAACCTATGTGACCACCACCAATGGCCAAGCTTCCACTCACAATGGTGTCCCAGAGAGGCCACACTTCCATACCATCACCACCACACACTATCCAGGGTACTCCCTCCTAGAGCCCCGTAAGCCATCCACAGCACAGCTGTCTGCTGAGCCTTCTCCAGGCCTGGGCTTTCAAGGCTGATGACCAGAGCAGCCGTGTGAAGGAGGGTCTGGACACAGAAAGACGTGAAGACCTGTATCTGAGAACAGAGAGTAACTGACCCATCTCACCAGGGCTAGCCCCCAGGAAGGAGGATCTGGGGAAGGGTGCTAGCAAGAACATGAGAAGAATGGCAAGATGGCCTCCAGCTAGTGCAGACTTTTTCTTAGATTAGCACATAGATTCGGCCTCTCTGCTCAGGGAGTCTTAAGTCAAATAGTTACAGGCAGACCAAATCAGCAGGACACACAGTGTTACAGGCAACTTGTGAAGGCTCGACCCTATCCTGAAGCATTCTTGCCTTGCCAACCTGCCTGTGTGGGTCTCAGACTAGATTAGAGAACAACTAGGAAACAAACACAGGGCCATTGGGGGCAGTTTAGGGCATAGCCTCAGAACTTACCTTCCATTTCCCTCTTAGCCCGGTCAGCACTTTCTCTATGGATTTTATCCAAGTGCTTCTGCTTCTCCTCTTCTCGTTTCCTTTCTGCCACAGTCCTAACATTTATATCCCGAAAATCTACCTGAGAAATTGAGAAGGAAGTTTAGGATTGCCTACCACAAACACAAACCCAAAGGAGGAAAAAAGAAGACACAATGCCATCCACACGAGGCCAGGGTCTCAATGGTGATTAGTCTACAGCGCTTCAAACAAGGCTGCCTCACCTTGTCGCGTCTTCACCAGACAGAAGATGGACATCCAATGCACAGTGTGACATGTTAGGAAACTACGTGCTCCTCTAACTGCAGGCCAGGGGTTACCAACTAGACCCAGAGGCTAACCACCACCCAGAGAACAGGGACAGCATACGGAGACCACAACCAGGCACAATGGCCCAGCCATTTGCTTGGGCTGCTGAGAGGCGCAGGGCCGCATGTGGGCAGCGACAGGAGGGTGAATGAACTAACAGAGCATGGTGTCTTACTAAACACAGCACCAGCTGGAGCCCACAGCAAGCACTGAGCACTGCTTACTGCCAGGAAAAGGGTATGTCCCAGGAAGGGGAGCCCACCCCAAAGCAGAGGGCATCTGGGATTATGATTCTACGGGCTCAGCTCCACCCTCAGGTGGGCACCAGGTATAGTTTTCTTCCCCAAGGCTGCTCCGACCTTTAGAGCACCTTCCAGGGTCTGCCATGCTGAGCCAGCTGCCCTGCCCACCCAGCCTGTGCAATCTGCCAAACACTCAGTGACGTACACTCGCTCCCTCGCTGGCTGGCTTGTCTCGCCACCCCAGGGAAGTGGGCTTTACTGTACAAGACCCACTCACCTTTTTGGTGTGTTTCAGGAAGTGGTAGCCCAAGGCTAGCTTCTTATAGGCCTCCCCAAACTTCTCATTCCATCCTTCCACAGCTTGCATGGCTGCCTGCCTCAGCCTCTGCGCTGCCTCCCGAGGGGGTGGCAAGGGACTGTCACTATCTGTGCCCAGAGTGAGCTCTAGGAACTCCTGGAAGTCGGAAACAAGCAGCACTCTGAACTGATGGGAGCGGGTGAAGAGCTCATCCAGGATCTGGAAGGCCGAGAGGCGGATCTCAGCGTGCTCCTGGGTCAGTTGTGTCATCAGCAGGCGGTAGGCGTGGCTCAGCTGCTCCTCTGAAGACCTGAGAACACAAGCCAGTCCCACTACATGCTTACTCAACAAAGGCAATCCCTGTCACATTTTGTGTGGGGACACTACGTTTACAAGTCTGTGTGTGGGGAGGGGGCTGTGCTCAGCATCCAGTCTCCATTCTTCCCTTCTAAAGCTGAGTGGGCATATCCGTGCCTAAGCACTCCTGGCCTGTCTCTGCAGTGCCCATGAGCCAAGAACATTTTCTCCATTTTCAAATGGCTAGAGCAGCTGTTGATGTGGCACAGTGGTGAAGTATCTGACTAGCTTGTGTGAGGTCCACAGCTGGACCTCCAGCACTGCGAGGACAAACATGATTAAAACACACAAAAGAATACAAACGTTATGTTAAGAATTAAATGTGGTGGTGCACGCCTGTAATCCCAGCACTTGGGAGGCAGAGGCAGGCGGATTTCTGAGTTCGAGGCCAGCCTGGTCTACAGAATGAGTTCCAGGACAGCCAGCACTACACAGAGAAACCCTGTCTTGAAAACAAAACAAAACAAAACAAAAAAACCAAAAAAAAAAAACCCAAAAACAAAAAAACAAAGAATTAAATGTCAGGGCTGGAAAGACGGTTTAGCAGTTAAAAGCACACTGACTGCTCTTCTAGAGGTCCTGAGTTCAATTCCCAGCAACCACATGGTGGCTCACAACTATCTCTAATAGGATCTGATGCCTTCTTCTAGTGTGTCTGAAGACAGCTAGAGTGAACTCATATATATTCATTGAATGAATGAATAAATAAATAAATCTTTTTTAAAAAAATCAAATATCAGGGGCCAGAGAGATGGCTCAGTGCTAAAAAGCCCTAGCTGCAATTCTAGAAGACCTGGGTTCAATTCCTAACACACACATGGCAGCTCACAACCATCCCTACCTCTAGTTCCAGGAGATCTGATGGTTGTGAAGTCCTTCAGGCCTCCCTGGGCAGCTGGCATGAATATGGTATACAAACATACATGTAGGAAAAACACTTGTACACATAAATTTTAAAAAACAAATGCCAATGGCTTTTGTTGAAGCACATTTATCCCAGGATGGTCCTCAGCTATCATCCACAGCTGACATCCACAGTCTGCACAGAGGCTTCACAGGAGAGCAGTAAGACAGGAGAGTAGGGAGGAGGGATGTGCATAAGGCCTGGTACAAAGCCTCACAGGATTAGCATATGAAAAAACAAGTTCAGCCTGCTACTGGCCCAGGAACACAAGGACTCCAGAATGCCAGAATAGCCAAAGGTTCATTATAATACTAAAATACACAACTCTGGGTAGAAATTAAGATGTTAATAGTGAGTCGTGTAACACATGGAGTTGCATACAGAACAGGACACGCTCAGGTATGCACATGCCAAGGCATGCATGTGGCAGTCAGAAGACAACTTTCAGGAGCCAGTTCTCTCATTCCCAGAGCCAACTCAGGCTGTCAGGCTTTAAGGTAAGCGCCTTCACACACTGCGCCACTAGCTGCCAGCTGCTGCTGCTGCTGCCTGTCACAAGATGATCTGGCCAGCTCTAAGCAGAGGTTAGAAGTTAGCCTTGCAGGAATCAAGGTATGCTGTAAAAGTCACACTTCCAGGGGTGGCAGTGGTGGTGGTATGTACCTTTAATCTCAGCACTCTAAGAGTCTGAGGCCAGCCTGGTCTACATGGTGAGTTCCAAGCCAATCAAAGCTATTTAAGTGAGACTTGGAATCAAAGTATTAGAAAAACAAATAAAATAAAAAGTCACATATCACCTTGTCCTGTGGCAACTCCCTGGAAAGGACACATTCGATGGAGCCCATTAAGCCACACCCACACATATCTCATCAATCACTTTCCAGTGCCTCCTCTTCTCATTGCCCCGAGGCTTAGGTGATGGCAGGCTTAGGGTAGAAAGGCTGGCAGGATGAGTAGAGACTCAGTTATGCAAGCATCTGTCCAGAGGGCTCTGGCAGTGGAACAGTGCAGTGACTCCAGTCTGGAGCACTTCTGGTCACTAGCTCTGGTGCACGCTGCTATCTCCTGGCACGTCCCTGCATCAGAAGCTCTGCTTGCTCCTCTCCAGTCCTACCCCTCGTTACAGACTGTCGCTGCTCTGAACTGCTATGTTCCTTCCTGTGCCACCCATATTCTACCCCCTTTCACCTTGTCCTCCCTAATCATTTCCAGTAGACAATCCATCTCTTAGGCCACTGATTGAGCTTCCCAGATATTTTATACTCCCTTACACATGAGACCCACTTTCCACTTTTAACCTGGATGACAATCTGGAAAAACACAGAACTACCCACGCAGGAAAAACTCTTCTCTGATAAACCTAGCTGCCTGGGATGTTGTAGAGGCTCTCATGAGAAGCCTTTTTCCAATGAGGTACAAAGAAATGTGCCTGTAGCAGGGACTTACATTCCATTCCCAGCAAAGTTAAAGCAGGACAAGGTCCCTGAGGAGACAGGACTAGCTGGCTCCAACTCTAGCTGAGAAGGAGAATCACAGAAAAGCTGGGGCTCAAAGCAGGGTTTCTGACCCCTAGGTGAGCTACACTCAACTCACCAGAACTCCCAGAGAGTGTGATAGCCTGGGGACATCCCAATCTGGGAAGCCTCCTAGAGGATTCTATACAATACAGAGGGAGGTATCTTCCTACTCCCAGAGACTGTTTCTTGTCTCTCCTATTAGGGTACACCCTATGTTACTTTGAATGCACAGCTACAGTGCATCCTTAAGAACTGAAATTATGTTAATCATACACTGTTGAAATGGCTTAGCAGGTAGATGTGCTTGCTGGGTGTGTCTGGAGATCTGAGTTTGATCCCTGGAATCCACATAAAGGTGGAACTAGAGAACCAACTCCACAGAGTTGTCCTCTGGCCTTCACAAGTTCACAGAGCTATCTGCATGCACCTGCATGCATGTACACATGCACTCACGTGTGTACACATACACACATATACAAACAATAAACCTTAAAAATGTAAACAAAGAAATATATTTGATCCTGAGAACCTGAAGAGGCTAATATTTTACTGTAACATCTTCTGGTCTCAATATAGGCTGGCTGGCGGGAGGTCTGGCCAAAGGGTGGAAGATCTCTACTTGGTCCTCATTGTTTGTACTCGTGACAAATATAATAGAGGATCTTGGAAGAGAAGAGGAAGTATAGTAACAGATGATTTATTCAAACGCTCACCTCTATCCATTCTGAGTGAATACCCTCCCAGATCAGGAACCCACCGATTGGGATCCTGATACTCCAACAGGGACCCACAGATGTAGGCTGGTGACAGAAAGCCTCCTTGGAGGGATGAAAACTTAGGAAACCTGTTAACTATGACAGACCAGAGAAGTTGCCCCATGTCTCAGTCTCTGTACCGGTGGTGATAAGACACCACGACAAAGGTGACTTACAACGGCAGAGCTTAGCTGAGCTCACATCCTAACCACAAGCGGGAGGAAGAGAGCACTGGGGATGGCAGGAGGCTTCGGAGCCTCAAAGCCTGCCGGGTGACATACCTCATCTAAGAGAAGTGTCTGTCCAGGTCCTCGGGAAATGACCAATGTGGGTGGGAAATGCTAATTTTACTTCCCATACTGCTTCGTTTTCTTTCTGTCCTGATTGTTGGGTTTGTCTTCTGGTCAGCTTGAACCAGGCTAGAGTTATCTGGAAACAACCTAGGTTGAGACAATGTCTCCATCCAGTTGCCTGAAGTCAAGTCTGTGTGGGCATTCTTTTCATTAACATTGCTGTGGCAGAGCCCAGCCCACTGCTGGTGCCCCACCCTGAGGCAGGCAGGCCTAAGCTGTATAAGCAAGTGGGCTGAGGAAGCCATGGTGAGCAACCAGTAAGCAGCCTTCCTCCACGGCTTCTGCTTTGGTCCCTTCCTCCTTCCGGGTCCTGACCTGCTTTTCCTCCATGGGGAAGGTGACCCGTCCATGTTAAATGAGCACTCCGTCCCCGCATGTTGCTTTTGGTCATGGTGTTTTTATGACAGCAGCAGAAAATGTAAACACGGCCTCTAAGTGACAATCCCAGATCCCTACTAAATAAACCTGTGCATAGCCAGGGTTGATGGGAATGCTCAAAAGCCAAAGGAATAATTACCTTTGCAATTGCCCAAGACATGGTCCAATATCAAGCATACTACTGGGGGCCTCCCCTAAAAGTTAGGAGCCTTCTTACATCCACAGGTTACTTCTACAGCTAAGCTATAATGTTGGATACCCAGGGTACTTGCAAGCTATGCCAGCCACAGCAATGCTCAGACATGAGCCTGCTAAAGATGTAAACGTCTCCTGTTGTTTGCTGATAACCTCTCAGGCCAGACAGGGGCCTATTCCATTCAGACTAAAAGAACTTAAGAATTTACTCACGATGTTTAGCAACTAACTAATGAAAGAAGTTAGTCGCTAGGATAAAACCTGTTTTGAGTCTTCAGTCTCCTGACTACCTTAAAGAAGGATTGGAGAGATGACTCAGTGGTTAAGAGCCCTTGTTTCCCTTGCAAAGGACCTGAGTTCAAGTCTCAGAACCTATGCGATGACTTACAACCATCTGTAACCCAATTCCAGGGAATCCAACAGGCACACACATGGTGCACATACTCGCATGTGAGCAAGTATTCATACAAAGTGAATAAATAATCTTCAAAAAATAAGAATGCCTTAAAGACAATCTTGTTTACATAGGCAAACTGCTTTTTAAATGTAAAAATTCTCTTCAAACAAACAAATAAAAAAAGTATCTTAACTTCCTAAATATAAAGGTAAATCCTATTTACAAATCTATCAATAGTTATAACCATATGTTTTTCTTCATTGCTTGTGGGGATATATGCAGGTGGATGTCCATGTTCATGTGCATGTACATGTGTATCTGTACATATATGTGTGTATATGCATGAATGTGTATGTGCATGTGAAGGCCAGAGACCAAGATCAGGTGCTGTTCCTCAGATGCTGCCTACTTTGTTTTTTGACACACAGTCTTTCACTGAGATCTGGAGTTCAATGACTAAGCCAGGCTGGGTGGCCAGCAGATACCACCGGCTCTCATGTCTGTCTTCCCAGGACTGCCATTACAACGTAGGCCACCACGTCCAGACTTCTGCATGCATGACAGGGACCAGACTCAGTTTCTGAAGTTTATTCAGCAGTACCTGACCAACTAAGACATCTCTCCTGCCCTTCATTACAGTTCTTATACTGTTGTATAATATAAATTCAATAATTATAACTACACACTATTTTCCATATTCTAACACTGGATTCCTTCTTAAAATTATTCTTTTGCATCTTGTAAAATTCTCAATATATAGTCATCAGTTTTCTCTTTTCCTAGCCTAAGGGATATGTTTCACTCCTAAACTCAGTTAAGATCAGGTCAGCTATCCTACAAAGCTTGATGGCTCTTGAGAAGCTAGCAACAGCCCAGAGGTAAGCCTTCCTAATGCTCAAAGAGAAATGCTGGTTTGGGGTCAGCAGGTTAAGACAAGTTCAAAACAGTATTTAAAATATACTGGGGACAAGCTGTACAAAGATGGCTCTCCTGCAAACACATGGTCATGGTTTTCCTGATTATTGACCTTTGGAGGCCTGTGGTTGGTTGGTTGGTTTGTTCTGTCAACCTGACACAAGCTAAGTTAATCTAGGAAGAGGGAATCTCAACTAAGAAAATGCCTCCAGGACTGGAGAGATGGCTCAGTTGTTAAGAGCACTGACTGCTCTTCTGAAGACCCTGAGTTCAAATCCCAGCAACCACCCAGAAAGAGATCTGACACCCTCTTCTGGTGCGTCTGAAGATAGCTACAGTGTACTTAGATATAATAAAAAATCTTTAGGCCAAAGCCAGCAGGGCCAAAGTGAGCAGGGCTGACTGGAGTGAGCAGAGTCCTGAATTCAAATTCCCAGCAACCACATGATGGGTGACAGCCATCAGTACAGATACAGTGTACTCATATACATAAAATAAGTAAATAAATAAATCTTTTTTTAAAAAATGCCTCCAGTAGATTGACCTATGGACAAGTCACGTGAGAAGACCCAACTCACTGTGGTCTAAGATAAAACAATTTCAGCTGGAGAATACAAATTCTTCTCCCTTACATTGGATTGAAGTTTTGTGGTCCCTCTTACATGGCCTGAGCTATCAAGGAAGCACTTATAGAAGGTAGATGGAAATTGTTTTAACCTGAGAAGTTATTGTGTTTGCCTATGTGAGTGGGTGTGCACTCCACACCACATGTGAGGAGAAGACAGAACAACTTTATGGAGTCCGTCCTTTCTACCTTCACATAGGTTCCTAGGATTAAACTCAGGTTACCATCTCAGCAGCCACCAGACTGGCATTCTTTAGCTTCCCTAAAAGATTCCTAGAACCATAGATCTCAAGTGGAAAATGAGGTCCAAAAGGCCTTATACAAAGCTTTATAGTTAGAATAAAAAGAAAAGTTGGCAAAGAGGAAGACTGGAATCCTCCCGGCTAAGACCAACTAAAACTGACTGGAATCCCTAACACAGGCACTCCAGAGTGTCTTGAGGGTCATCTATAGAATAAAAATATATTATCTATGGAATAATCTATAGTTCAACAGAATACTAAAAAAGTACACCCCTGCGGGAATTTAAGATGCTAATGAGTCATTCTCTTAGTTACTTTTCTATTACTGTGATAAGACACCACAATCCAGGCAGCTTATAGAAGAAAGAGTTTATTGGGGCTTACAGTTTCAGAGGGTGAGTCCGTGAACATCATGGTGGGATACATGGCAGCGGACAGACAGGCGCAGTGCTGGAGCAATAGCTGAGAGCTCGGATCTTGAGACAACATGAAGCAGAAAGCTAACTAGGGATAGAGTGGTCTTTTAAAACCTTGAAGTCCACCATGCATGACATACCTCCTCTTTTCTACCTTCACACAGGCCACACCTTCTAATCCTTCCCAAACTATTCCACCATCTGGGAGCCAAGCATTCAAATACATGAGCCATTCTCATTCAAACCACCAGGCATGGAATCCATGAGGTAATAATCTAGAAATACAACAGATAGAGCAGCAAAAGCTCACAGGAAGATACAGTAAGCCCAACGCTTTGCACAGCAGAGACATCTGAGATGTTACACTTTTCCCTGCTTAGACCAGCTTTCTCCCTTGGAAGGATACTCATTCTTAATGAATTCCTCTGGGTGGTTCCTCTATCCCTATTACAATACGCTGTGGAAATCACATTTGGGGTTTTTCTGGAGGGTACAGCTAAACCAGGTCTGGACTAGAGTTTTTATTGCAATGTAAATACTCTACTACTTCAGCAAGGATCACTTAAGTTCTCTCATTTCATAAACAAAGGATCATTAGTGACCAAGGCAATGATGGAATTTTGCTTCCTTATCAAGTAAGACTGCCTCAAGTAGCAAGGCAGGGGCCATCACAGTGTTTTCTTCGGAGCGATTAATAAGGATGAGAATAACTGTCTTAAAGATTGGGTTCTATGATGGCACATGCCTATCATCCCAAAGGAACACTTGGTAAGCAGAAGCAGGAAGATCTGAAATTCACAGCCAGCCTTAGCTACACAGTAAGAGGTCAACCTGGGCTACATGAGAATCTGTCAGAGAGAGAGAGGCAGGGAGCTCAGTGGCACAGTTTGTCTAGCATGCTTGACCCTCCTGAGTTCATCCCTGGGGGTAGCGGTGGGGGTGGAGGGGAGGGGGAGGCCTGACCCAATCATGAACTCTTTACTCCAACAGAAAAGAAGATGAAATACTTTTACTGACATAGTGTGATTGCTTTATAACATACAGAAATGGTCAGAGGCACCAAGTTCAGAGTCTGTGCTACATTCTGGACCCAGGTACACTGGGATTACAGCCCCAGAACTCCTTTAGTGGTTCCTAAGACAAGGCCTTACTATGTAGCCCACACAGCCTGGAACTCATACTCCTCCTGACTCTACCTCACAACAGACAAGCCCACCATGCCTTGGTGATCATATAATTCCTTTCGAGGTAGTGAAAGCAGGAGGTAGCAGAGGTGCACAAGAGGGCAGAGGCCCGCGATCTCCACAGGGTGGGTGCTCGGTGGACCAGTTATTATGGCACATTTAGCCTGAATACATACTTGCAAATTTTCTTCAGTTCCTTCATTTTCTGAGCATTCAGTTGGGATTCTCCTGAAGTCGTGAGCTCCTCTATCAACTGTGAAAGTTTCTGATCCATATCTAGAAACAAGGGACGTGGAGATGTCGAGTTAACATCCAACACTTCAGTCTTAGTTTTAGCAACGTTTATGGGGGCCTCCAAATACTGGGGATTATGGCAAAGGCCCTAGGGTGTCTCTGTAGGGTGTCTCCCAGGCGAAGAAGGCTAGCTCCCACATTCCCATGGACGGCCATCGAGCCCTTCGCTGATAATTTGCTAAGGTTTTAACGACTAACTCCGGCAGTCTTCGGTCAGCTATGTGGGTGACGTGACCGCGGGTTAAGGGGAAATGTCATTAAATTTTACTCAAACTGGCCGCGCAGGATACTCGCTCTCTGCAAGCGACAGTCTCTGGACAACTGCGGGGGCGACTGATCCGACCCTGCGGGCCGACGTTTTGACCAGCCACGAGCCTCAGCCTCCGTCCGCCGCCCTCGCTGCCTGACACTCCGCCTCAGGAGCCGCAGCACCCGCGTTCCGCAGCGCCGGGGACGCGGACCGCGGGACGCAGCAGCCTGCTTCGCCCACCCCTTCCGGTGTCAGCAGAGCTCTGTTACAGGCCCCGGAGAGCAGCGGGCACAGGCTCGCGAAGACCCGCGGCGCAGGAGCGGAAGTCGCCAGTCCCTTTCAGATTAGGCCGACACCCGTCTCCGTCATTTGGCCGGGTGGCTCCACAGCGCAGGCGCGAGGGCGCGGCAACGCGGTGACGCAGCGCGCTTCCAGGGGGCGGGGCAGTTCGCAAAGAACGAAGCGCGAGAAAAAGGAGGCGGGAGGGCCCAGCAAGTTCTTAAAGGGGAGGTGGCTTTGGGTCAGGAGTCTGAAACTGAGGTGCAGAAAGAAGTTGTGATCTGGGGATCAGTTCCTTGGCCACCAGGAGGCTCGCGGCCTATGTACAGCCTCTGTATATCTGCTAAGAAATCTCAGAAGGGAGTCTGGGCGCAAGTCCGGCTGGGAGGGGTCGGCCCGCCTCCCTGACCGGGTCAGTTGTCCACCCCAGGACAGGCCATTGTGGGAGGCACTGTTACAAGGCTGCCCTGGGGTAGTTGCACTGATTGCATATTTTAAAGTGTCAGTTCAGTCTCAACGTGGAATGATTGTAAAAGATATGGCTCACGGCTAGAGCTGCTTGCTCCCTTCCCTACGCCTTCAGTGTTCAGGACTCTGACCCTTGCAGACCTCACGTGGCTTCAGCCCAACTCTTGAACGCACAGACCCCGGACACTGCCGCCTTACCATCTCACAACTCGCTCTGCCTTTCCGCTGTCAGCTGCTGCTTCGCTTAGCGAAGGAGAAGCATACACTGTGTACCCCATCTTGGGCTGCGCTTCTGCACCCCACAGAGCGGGCATTCAGCCAGTTTGTGTACTGCAGTATGGTCTTAATCTTCTGGACTAGACGGTTAAAAGCATTGTGTGCCTACTGCCCCACCCACTTACCCACCCTTCCCTGAATCTGGGGCAGTGAACAGTCAACTGGACTTTCCCTCTCCTCATTTGTGTTCAGTATGAAAGGATCTGGCAGCTCAACTTCTGAATTTGTTTGGAATCTGAGCAATCCCCACCACTTCGTGGCCATAGTCCCAGTCTCCATATACTTGTGGGATTATGATTGTGGACTGTAGTTTCCCATTTCCATGCACACCAAGATAAGCCACAGATTTGCCCCTCCCCCAATTTAAAGAGAATGAAATGCCTTTAAGATATTCTTTTTTTTAAAAGATTTATTTATTATATGTAAGTACACTGTAGCTGTCTTCAGACACACCAGAAGAGGGCGTCAGATCCCATTACAGATAGTTGTGAGCCACCATGTGGTTGCTGGGATTTGAACTCAGGACCTTCGGAAGAGCAGTCAGTGCTCTTAACCCCTGAGCCATCTCTCCAGCCCCTTTAAGATATTCTTATTACATTTTTATGGTTAGAAGGTGGGACCTCCCTAGTGTGATCAGGACAATTTCTGAGAGCTGGTTCTCTCCACATGTGGGTTCCACTACTGAAACGGAAGTTACCAGGCTTAGCAGCTGAGTGATCTCAGTAGTTCTAAAATATCTTTTTAAAAAGTAAAAGAAAAGGTTGCATCAAGCTAGGCTTGTATATATGTGCAGCAAGACATCCTTCGAAAGCCGAGCTTGCTGCACACAGGAGCAAGCAGTTGCATGCCACCATGTCACAGGGAATCCATGAAGGACATGATATCAGATGCAGATTCTGAGCAGCTGAAGAACCAGAAATGATAAAATGATGAAATTATTTTAAATTTTTTTATAAGCCACAGTTCAGTAGATTTTGAAGTTTAATATTAAGGAAAAAAAATATGAGAACAGCTACTCAAGTGATATGGAGGAGAAATGGTTAGTGTATGTTCCAAGAGTTGTATTCTTACATAAGTCAGTATACTACTTGAAGGTATATTGTGATAAGCAGTCACATAGTATATAATGACATTTCAGTTGATGACAAACCAAATTCAACACCTAATGATATAGCAGATACTTTAGCACATACTGTGGTCACATAATGATGTAACTGCCTAATGACCCATTTCTCAGAACATACCACTACCATGAAGAGAACCCCTAAAGTAACAAAATTAATTAGATGCAGCAGGGTGGAGAATGGCTTACTACTGATGGAGCATTTACACAGCATGTGTGAGGCCCTAGATTTGATCCCCAGAAAAGTGGGACATCACTTGTAAGATTGCAAAGACAGGCTAGGTGTGGTGTCAAATGCCTTTGATCCTAGCATTCCGGAGGCAGAGGATCTCTGTGAATTTGAGGCCAGCCTGGTCTACAGAGTGAGTTCTGGTCAGTCAGGGCTACACAGAGAAACTGTCTCACCCCCTTCCCCATGAGATTAATTTAAAATAAACAAAATGGATACAGGTGAAAAAGGAACAGATGAGACAAATTGGAAACAAGTATCAGATAACAGACTTAAGTCTTTATAGGAAGAGTTACAAGTCAGACAGATCTGGTGGCACCTGCCTTTCAATTCTCATACCCAGGAGGCAGGGATAGATGGATCTTTTTTTTTTTTTTTTTTTTTTTTTTGGTTTTTTTTTTCGAGACAGGGTTTCTCTGTATAGCCCTGGCTGTCCTGGAACTCACTCTGTAGACCAGGCTGGCCTCGAACTCAAAGATCCGCCTGCCTCTGCCTCCCAAGTGCTGGGATTAAAGGCGTGCGCCACCACCGCCTGGCTGATAGATGGATCTTTTAACATTAAAGTCCAGCCTGGTCTACATAGTGAGTTCCAGGAAAGATACAGATACAGGAAAGATGGGAGATGGGAGGGAAGGGGTGCGGAGGGAGGTTGTCTCAACAACAAAACAACAAAGGCAAAAGCCTGTAGGTGGGGGCTTCACTGGTCCCCCAGGCTAACAGTTCATCAGGCAGTTTGCTCCTGGCACTGAGATTTTCTTTCAATACCCTATTTGATCTCCCCACCACTACCCCCCCCCCAAGGCTGACACAACCTTTAATGTCTTTAAATGCTGCTTTTGTTGTTCTTCCAGATGCTTTGTCATACTCAAAAGACACTTCCAGGCTAGCATTAAACAATAGGGGCCTTAATAAGAGGGTGGGCAGGATCTCTGAAGGTCCACTGCCTTCCACTCAAAGCAAGTGAGAATTGGTCTTGGGACTTTGAGGAAACTAAACAAGCCAGCAAGGTCTATAATATACTGCTGCTGCTGCTGCTGCTGCTGCTGCTGCTGCTGCTGCTGCTGCTGCTACTACTACTACTACTATCCCATCACTTACATGAGTTATTCTGTCAAAGAGCCTTGTTGGGTGCAGCACCGCTGACTGGAGGCACCATTCGGTCTATCCCTCCATGATCCATGTAGCCTCCTCAATCACACTTTCAAGTTCACAGGCCCGAGGGAGGGGGATGGCTGGAGAGATAGCTCAGCACATAAGTGCACTTGCTTCTCTTGCAGAAAACCTGGGTTCAGTTCAAACCCAACACCCACATGGAAATTGTGGCTCACAAGTGTAACGCCAGCCCAGGGGATCTGATCCCCTTTTCTGGCCTCTGTGGGCATTGTATGCATGTGGTACACACACATCTGTATATACATATATAGGGAAACACTCAAACAAATTTTTTCTAAAAAGGTCTTGGACTGGCACAGTAACCTATCAGTTTTATAGGCTTCAATGTACCCAAACATCTCTCAAGCAGGATTCTCCAAAGGTTGTATGCATGGTGTGTTCAAGCAGTACATCACTTCCTGTTTTTAATATTTTATTTTATTTTTTACATGCAAGCATGTGTGCACTAGGTTAGAAGGCACTGAATTCCCAGGAACTTGGCATCAAAGATGGTTATAAGCCACCATGTGGATGCTGGGAGCCAGACCTGGGTGCTCCTCATCAACCTTGTTCCTGGTGCTTTGGGGTGTTACCATAGAGTTGGCCCCACTACCCCAAATTTTGCTAATTAGAAGGGACCAACAAACATGTAATTGAACGTGGGACCTTGGGTCACCCTGCAAAATCCTCACCTGCAGGCAACACCGACCATCACACTACAGGTGCAGCTGAGGTTTCCATCTCCAGAGCTCCTACCTCCACAGTAGTGGTGACACACCTAAAGAGTGACTGTTACCTTCTAACCTCCAATGAGTCCATACACACCTACACACATACAAATCTGTGGAGGTCTGAGTGGGAATGGCTATCATGGGCTCGTTTGAATGCTTGGTGAAAACTGTTCAAGAATTAGTAGGTGTGGCCTTCTTGGAAAAGGTGTGTCACTGAGGGGTGAGCCTTGTTTTAAAAGTCTGTAACATCCCTAGTTCTCTCTGCCATGCTTACCTCAAGATGTGTCCTCTCAGGCAGGTATTGCTCCAGCACACCTGCTGCTGCCACACCTTCCACCATAACAGTCACGGACTCTACTGCTCTGAGACCAGGAGCCATTAGATGGCTTTCTGTTGTCTCCATTGGTATCTTATGGCAACAAAAAAAAGTAACCAAGACTAAAGCCTTTCAAGTCTGTATCTTCATTTTGTCCTATTATCTGCTTCCTGCCAACTCAGAAAGATGTCACCTGCATGTCCTTCCCATGTGTCATTCCTCCCTCATGCAAGGCAGAAAGCTCAGCTTCACCTGTATGTCATCTCACCCAAAGCGGAAATCCTGCCACTGCCACTACAACAGAGCTGCATACCAACTTATACCAGCGAGAAAACAGGCAGCAGCAGAGAAAGGACTCCATTCAAGTCCAGGCTCATGAACCAATGAGTTATGTGGACTACTGACAGGAACATGAAGGTACCTTCAGTACCAAGAAGTTCTCCCATGTAGTTTTTTTTCAAGACAGGGTTTCTCTGTGTAGCTCTTGCTGTCTTGGAACTCCACGCTGGCCTAGACCTCACAAGCGATCCATCTGCCTCTGCCTCCCGAGTGCTGGGATTAAAGGTATGTGCCACCACCTCCCTGTGTAGTTTATAAGTAGCTGGAACTCTCCCCCTCCTTTTTCTCTTTACCCTGGAGAACCTTGTGGAGGGGAGAAGCCTCCTAAACCTTCCCTTTCCCTAAGAGAATGTTAATATGCTTAATCACATGAACATCATGTCAGGTAATTTTATAATAGTCAAACTCAACCCAAAAGACAGCTACACTGCAAGAAGGTTAAAAAAAAAAAGTGCTGGGGTCATTCTGCTCCACCTCTCACTGGTACCATGGGTAGGAGAGGAAGGCCCCACACAGGCTGTGGCTCCAGAATGATAGAGGTGTCAACAGGTGCTAGGTCACAGAAACCCTAAAATAGGGCCTAAGATGCTCCAGAGGGCACTGGGAAGCAGTGGGTCCCCCACCAATTTGAACTGGGGTACGTGTGTTTGGCTACACTGGCAGGAGTAGGTGATGTGGCCAATGCAGCTGCCACAGAGGAAGAATCAGAGCTGCAGAGTTAAAGACGACCGGAGTGGGTAAGGGGAAGTGAGGCGAACATGCAGAACACCTGCTTGGCCTTGTGGACAGCTTGAACCCCTGCCTCCAACAGTGGCCCCTAAGATCCCAAGAACAGAGATCATGAGAACAGCTATCAAGATCCAGTTTGGTCTTTCAACAAGCCTGCAACGCTCTGGCTCCAGGTGGGCACTGGCTAGACCATCAAGAGCCAACTGCTACCTTAGAACTCTACATATTTATGCCCTCATTCCTTAGAAAAGCCCTTTGGAGGTTAGCAAGCAATGTTTTGTATACTGGGCCAAAATAGGTATGCTGAGTGCCCTTCACTGCAGTGACAGACAAATTCAGGTCCCACAGAGGTGCTGCATGACCTACTGGTTGGCAGGGTTAGCAAGAGACATGGGGTTTTACAAACAGCTCACACACACAAAAATGAGAAATAGAAAGCTATTTTATTAACACGCTTTACATTTACAGTTCATTAGCTAATCAACATCAACATGCAAAAATAAGCGCTAGATACAAACCTCTACAATATGGTTGTGTGTGAATTACAATGGTTCATTTGTTTTGAAAACCCGTCAGTACTTATTTTAGCTGAACTATCAGTTTCTGTAATGAAAAGCATGTACACTCTAGGACTACGGAACCACCTGGCAAGGCCTCTGCAGAAACTCAGTCCAGTGGCTTTCCCGTGAATACATTCTCAAAGCAGGAGATAAGGCGGTGCTGGAAGGTGAGATACTGAACCTGTGCACAGACACAGCCCCAGACACCCTGGCCATGTGGGCAGAGCCTCGTCAAGTAGCAGCCCAGGTGCATGAGGTGCACGGTGCTTTGGCAGCAGCTAGACAGTGAAGTCAGGAAAGGCCTCGGCACCACATCACAAGTCACTGCAGCCAACCTGGTATGGCCAGCACCTTGCCCAGGCTGTGACCAACAGGAGTTGGCAAAGGACCAGCCTGCTCCTCAAGCTCCCCTGAGTCCCATCACTAGCAAAAGGAAGCAAACGGAGAAACACAGGGAAATAACTGATGAACCAATTCCTACTTCTGAGATGCTCTGGATTTCCTGGGTGACCGCTCAGGTCACACTGTAGACAAAGTTTCCTTTGAGAGGTGCAAGAACCTGCAGAGGCATCGTCGACTTATGTTACAAATCCTACCAATCAAACGCTGTTTGTTCTCAAGCACAGACTTATTAAATCTCACTTCCTCTTTTTCTAAGAGTATTTGTCGTTGCTCACTGATCTTTGGTCGCAAGAAACAAATGCCGAGGCAGGCTGGGGTCTGGGGTCTGGGGTCAGGGCAGGAGGGCATGACTCCCACCCACCACAGCCTCTGGCCGAGGGCGTGCACGTGGCAACGCAGGGCCTACATGATGTATACTTTCTCAGCTTGGGAGAAGTGGAAGACTTCTTTGGTTCTTGGGCAAACAACTTTATCATCTTGACGAATAGAAAGCAGAGACTGGAAAACAAGACCATAGTTATGCATTAAAATGAGAAAATCCCAAGCAAACTAAGATCTGAATTAAGGTTCATTCCAAAAGAAGTTACTGCAGAATAAATCATCTGAGAGCATTTACTTCTGAGTATTCTGCTTGCATGTATGTACATGTGTGTGCCTGATGCCTGTGAAAACGGAACAGCATGTCAGATCCCATGGAACTCAAGTCACTCTGGAACTAGATGGTTATGAGCCACCAAGCAGGTATTTGAAACCAAACCAGGTCCTCTGCAAGAGCAATAAATGCTCTTAACCATGGAGCCATCCCTTCAGCCTCAAGCCATCTAATCTTACAAAGTCACTTCTTGAAGGCATACCTGTCACATGTGGCACCCCCTCACCCTGGTACCCTTACCCTCAACACAGCTGTCCTGCCCAGCCCATAGCCCAGCCCAACCCACAGCCCTGATATTCGGGCCCCTCACATTGTAGCCGTAGACATAGCCATTGGGCAGCATCATGGGTGGGTTGTTCTCATTCATCACGTCACCAGAGATCTTGCAGACCAGGCGGGAGTTGGCACAGTGAGCCATGGGCAGGGGCTGTGCCAGTTTGTTCAGAGAGCGGCTGCACACAGGGCAGTCAGGGCTCTTGGAGCTGCCATCCTCCTTGTAGCACTGTCTGTACACAGGATTAAGGAAAGGCTTTACCAACAAGGTCAGCAACAAGGCAGATATGCTGTTAACTCGAGCCACAGGGCAGCCTTATGACCACAGGGACACCAAACAGAAAACAAACAGAGCTAACATCCAAGCTAAAAGAATGCCATAGTCATTCAATATCAATTTCACAGAGACATAAGGCAGACAAGCCACTGGTATTGCCACCCAGTGGCACAACACTACACTGCTGGCACCTTCATACTCAAGGCTCAAGTGTGGGGCAGGGATGTTCTGGTGGATTGCCAGAAGGTGGCAGGCAAGCACATGCTTACTCTCCAGTCCACCAGAGATGGTGAAAAGGATGGTCCTTGAGCCTCAGCTTGAGCACAGTACAACACATACCAGCTGTGATACCAGAAAAGACACTACCTTGAGGGACAGTCACACAGAATGGGTTTGGCTACATGTAGCATTCAGGCCAGGCACACAAGGCACAGGTTCAGTCAGAGAGATTTAGCCATACAAAGGAGAATCACCCTTTGTTGTTGTTGTTGTTGTTGTTGTTGTTGGTGGTGGTGGTGGTGGGGTCAGACCCACAAGAGGTTAGCCTGAGTTCTGACTAGAGGAACCATCCATGGGAGGGGAGTCAAATACACAAGCAAGGATCAACTACACAAGGGACAAGTTTAGCCACCCAAAGATGAAAATCTACCATGGGGGGGGGGGGGGTCGGAGGATTGGGAGGTGTCCATCACAGGAAGGAATACGTCAGCTATGTAATGGGGAGTCATTCAAGGGATGGTTCAGTCACCATCAGAGCAAAGTAGGCCAACTATAAACAAGGAGGGGTCAGCCTTTCTTGTCTTTCCTGCCGAGGGAGGCTGCCACCTTTTGGGAGCCATGACCATTATGAGTCAAGCTAAGAAGTCAAACTGGCTAGACAGTTAAGGCTCAAGTCTCACGAACTCTTGGGAAGCCAGTATCAGGGACACAGCAACATTTGAAATGGAAAAGCCACAGAGGACACAAAGACCAAAGAAAAACAAAGCTGCTGGGCCCCAGGCCCTCTCAACCTTTACTCCAGAGGATAAGGTAGAGCAAAAAGGATACGGTGTCTTTATTGCTGAGAGCCCAGCCTGCAGGGTGAGGGTGAAGACGGAGCTGTTTCCTAGCTGGTGCAGCCGGTAGTTGTCATATCGAAACTGTTGGATCAGCATTCGCCACCGGGCTGGGTCCAGGAGGTCCTGAAAGACAATGCAGAGGTATTGGGACCCTCCCCTGGCAGTTACTAGGAGACCCAGCCAGTACAGATGCCCCCACAGCCATACAAGGCACCTGCTGGCTTAATGGTCCAGAACACTGCCTGGTTCGTATCATGTGGTCTTGAAACAATGAAAACAAATTGCAGAGAATTAAAGTTGAAAGAGAGGTCACTCCAGAGAAGAAATGCTACACAAGTTATAACAGATGACCTCAGCTCAGAACTATTCCTGGTTAATGTGACGTAGATATGGTATCCACATGTACAAAAGCAAGAGATAAAGCCTCCGCGTCATCAGGGTAAGAATACACTTCACCTTCACCTTTTTTATAACTAACTGTTCAGTATTACTTCTGTAGAAGCAGTCAATGGAGGACTGTACCCAGCTTGAGAAGCTCTAATAGAAGGGACAGCATCAGCCTTCAGGGCCCTTCTGAGGTTCAACCACCACTTTCCTCTAAAGGAAGTTTCCTCTCTGCCTCCCTCCTTAATTTATCAAAGCCATTCTTTCAGTTCTCTTTTAACACACAATCTCTCTCTTTTTTCAAAATTTATTTATTTATTATGTATAAGTACACCATAGCTGTCTTCAGACACTCCAGAAGAGGGCATCAGATCTCATTACACATGGTTGTGAGCCACCATGTGTTTGCTAGGATTTGAACTCAGGACCTCTGGGAGAACAGTCAGTGCTCTTAACTACTGACCCATCTCTCCAGGCCCCTCTTTTAACTCTCCGTACCCTAAATTTCCTGTCTGCCCCTAAGACCAGGGTTTCTGGTGTGATCTTGGTCTTTCTCTTTCAGGTCACCAAAAATCTGTCACTGATAGGGCTTGACAGGCTAAGCCTGTTACCCTGCTAGCTTTGCCCCTGAGTAGGCTTCTCCTTGTGCTCACTGGCTGGACAGCAGGTCTAAGTACCATGTACCCATACTTGCTGTAACCCTGCCTGAACCATCTTCTAAAGCATCTGAGAGTTTGTTCATCTTCTAACTTGGATGCCTCAGGCCCACACCAAACCTCTAATGCAGTGAAGAGAAATTTAAAACATTAATTTAAAATATGAATTTAGATATTTCCAACACTCTCTGGCCTCTTGAAATACACTCTCTTGTATTTCAATACAAGACGTCCTGCATCTCAAAGTTATATGGATTGACTAGGGCCTAGTGCAAATCAGCAGTATTAACTGGGTTCTCTGGGGAAGGAACACACAGCTCTCCTCTGCTGGCTACTAGAGTTAGGTCAACTGTGGATGAGGATGAAGGGCAGACACAAAGGCCTTTGACAGAAACCAGTCTCAAGGCTCAGGGAACAAGGTATGTAGCTCTATAAGCAAAACCTGTACAATGCCTTCTGAGAATGTATGCTGAGCAAGGGTAAAAACCACTCACTGCTCTCTCGGGGCCAAGGACAGATAGCCCAAACTTGGACTGAGGTTTGTACAAAGCTGTCTGAGCAATGGAGCATGATCATATCTGCTCCCAGAACCTCTTCCACCATAGGCCAGAGATCAGGGGGCTGAAAGCAGCAGACCTGGACCAGGGAAAGAGACCAGGAGCAGCCAAAGAAGGGCACCTTGACCTCTAGTGCTCTTCAGTCCTACAGCTCTGGACTACAGAAAAAGCAAGAAGGCCAGGCTGCTGACATGACAGAAAGACTAGAGAAAGAGACCACCAAGGAGGGCTGGCAGGGTGTGGAGACCCAGAGCCTTCCAGGTTGAAGCCTCTGGAACTCTGCCTCAAAGTTCTCACCAGCTAGATGGGAATAAAGCGAGAGCACCTCAGCTGAGTAGAACAAGCTCTGACAGCAGACGGGCCAGCTCCCAGGAGCTGGCCAGCATTCTCTCACCCACCACACAGGACTCCTGACTCCAAGGACCAGCAGGAACACAGATAAATACGGACATGAACATTACCTTGTATGGGGAGATATGTGTGTCTGGTGGGAAGGCCAACATGCCCATGACCTGGCGGACCTCATCCAGCTGGCTCCCTTCAGCCTGACTGAAGTGCTTTCTTGCATGTCTAAAAAACATTTAGGCACATTTAGGTTTATATTCCCAACTTTTTAATAATTAATTAAACAATTCAGGCCAGAAGACAACTTGTCAAGAGTTAGAACTTTCCTTCTACCACGTCAGTCTCAGAGGTTAAACTCGGGTCATCAGGCTTGGAGGCAAGTACCTTCACCTGCTGCTGAACCAAACTCTCTAACACCCAAATCTCCAATATTAAGGATCTGGATTAACAGGTCTTTTAGAGTCTGACAAAAAGGAATACCATCCCAGAAGATGTGATTGGGGGTATGGGACTGTGTGTGTGGGGGTGGGACTGTGTGTGTGGGTGAGGGGTGGTGGTGTCAAGAGATCAGGAGATGGGTTCACTTAGGGCTAGAATTACTGTTGGAGCCCTTGAGTGATTCCAACTGCCTTGAGTGCTTACCCTTCATGTCCATGGACTTCCAGTCCAGTAGTTTCAATTGACAGTTGTTTGAAGCAACTCAGGTCCACAGACAGACTATAACCCTTGTCTAACTCATGTATAAGCAAACACAGTACGATCTTTCACACTGTGATACATATGGCTGGCTCCTGACTAGCCTGGAAGAACTGGCCATTAGCCATTGAGGGCCTTAGGTGTTATATCTTCCCATGGGGCCTCAACCACTGTTGTATCTTCCTCACCCACAGTCCCTCCTGTAGAACCAAACCATCTAACCAGTGGCCAGTGACATAGCAAAACCCATGGAACCAAGTCCCCATGGAGATCAGCCCTGTGCTAAGTCAGGAAAAAAAGAGCTAGAAGGTCCTGGGAACCTGAGGCAGCCTTAAGGTGAGTATGTGTTTGTATGCTTAGAGAATAAAGTTGGTAGAAGATGTCACTAAAGAGTCCCCAGGGAGTAGCAAGATGACTACAAAGCCAGAGAAAGAGGGAGGTATGTCCAGGTTTAGGACATAGGCAGCTGGTTTACATAGCTTTCCATTCAACAGAAACAGCAGACAGAGACCAGTACCAGGCCTAGGACTCTGACATCCTAATCCCAAGGCAAAAGAACTGATCTGTATAAGGACCCCCCCCCCAAAAAAAAAAAAAAAAAAAAAGAAAAACATATTGTTTGGCACTTCATTGTTTCCTAAGGGCTACATGTTGATGGCTTGGTTGCCAACCTATGGCACGATCTGAGGTCCCAGAGAGTTTAGAAGGTAGAGCCTACTGGAGTGAGTTAGGTCACTTAGGTATGTCCCTGAAGGAAGGTGGTTCCCCGCCTCTTCCCACTCTGTATCCTGACTGCCATGAACTGAGCAGCTGTGCTTCACTCCTGGCACATTTCTGTCCTCAGGCTCTTCTCATTGCAGGGCTGTGCAATGGAACTAAGTGACCATGGACAGGAAACAAGCCAACTGGAATCTGTTTGCCCATGAAGGTGTTTGCCTCAGGTATGCAGAATGGAAAACTGACAAATTCTTTGAATTCTGGTATTCTTTGAACACCAGAGTGTGAGACATCCAGAGAATAATATACCCAAACCAGCCAGCCAGCCAGCCAGCCCTTGAGAGTGACAGTCCCCTGTACCACTGTGGAGACACAGGTCAAGTCTCAGGCATGAGGCTGAGGAGAGGACCACTTAAGCTCAGGAGTCTGAAATTGGACAGCTCACTGCGAGCCTATTTTTTCTTTCTTCTTTATTTTAATGAAAGGAACTTGCTATGTAGAACAGGCTATCCCCAACCTCACAGGGATCTACTTGCTTCTACCTTCTAAGTGCTAGGATTAGAGACATATACCACTACTCCTGGCATGACCAAAGTCTTAAAGAAATGAGAAGAAAAAATTAACTCGGTGACAGAACATTTGTCTACCATGCTCAGGGCCTAGAAAGAAGGGGATGGGGGGGGGGGCATTCACACTGTAGGTAGCTCATGCTCTCCTATTTCACAAATGCATGAGTCAAGGTGAAGTGAGGTCCACAGCCAGCTCGAGCATGCCCGCCCTCATCCTCCCATGCTCCTAAGCAACAGCAGTCCTGGGTTTTACTAAAAGCTGAGTCTGCAGGACTCTCTGCTTCCCACCTGGGCTTCTCTGGTGGGACATGTCACTGTGGAGTCTCAGCCATCACAGACAGACACCATCTGAAGATCCCTTCAATGCCTAAGCTAGGAAATGTCACTGGCTCAGCACATGTCCAGGGCCGTGTTTTTATTGGTCTATCACATGAGGTCCCGCTCATCAGTTTCATGTGGCAGGCTAAGCACTAATAGCTGTCAGATGAGCTAGGCTGGCACCCCAACCACCCATGTACACCTGTGTGATCAGGCTCTGCACCCCATCTCTTCCACTTGGGGAACAGTTATCAGCTTTAAGTAACAAGTATGCTCCAAGGGACTTGTCAGATCAGTTTCTTGGTCTGATGTTTTCTTCATGGCCATCTGAATGTTCTTCCCTGATCACACTCCAGGACTAACTGAGCAGAAGCCTTGGCAAAGCTGGAATTAAAGAACCCCAACTACAGAAGTTACTGCTCCAGCTTTGGTGTGCACTGACTAGACACCTGGTGGATACTAGGAAGCTGACTAAAGGCAAGTGGGTCAGGAGGAGTGGAAACTGGTGCATTACTCTCTGTGACATTCCAGTAATAAGGGTAAGCAGGAATGACAGATGGCCTTTCCACTCTTACGCTTAGCTGCTAGAGACCCAGTATGGACCTGTCAGGTAGAGGCCAATGGGCAGCCAGCCACTCTTCTGTGTACCCTTAGGGCAGAAATAGACCTCAGAAGCTCAGCTCTGCCTGCAGAAGCCTTCCTATTATGAGCATGCTCTCGAATGGCCATGTAGAAAACACTAGACCAAGAAACTTTGAACTGAGCAGTTGTTTCCCTTGGAACATACTTGCTAAAGCTGATGACTACTTCTCAAGTGGAAGCGATGGGGTGCGGAGCCTGATCACAGGGGTCCCATGGGTGGTTGGGGGTGCCAGCCTAGCTCGCTTGGCAGCTAGGAGGGTCGAGGGCCATGTCAAACTGTCTGAGAGCAGGGGACTTTAACCTAATCTCTGGCTTGGGAACACAGAGATTTAGTGGGCATGCAAGACTGAGGTCATCAGACTGGACGGATGTGCCCAACATATGTTTCCCTCTCCAGCCCTCCAGCCATGCGTGTGGGAGGGGCAATGTCACGGGTGTCCTGCCTTACCATAGAAGCTCGTATGTGGCATATCCTACCTCACTGCATCCAGCCGCTTGTTCTGCCGGACAAGTTCAATGAACTCCTGAATCCTGAGGCTGAACTCTAAGCAGCTCTGAGAGAAAAGACAGACAAGAGTTAGAGGGTGCCACTTGCCAGCAGTGCCGTGGCCTAGGCACCTGGGCACCAGGATCCACAGGTCTCACAGATTCCACCATTAAAGCTCAGGGTGCCGGGAAGAAGTGCTATTACCTGAGCCTCTACTCTGATAGAACAGGCAGAAGTTTTCCTCTGGCAGGGCCAATGCACTATGCAGATGGTGAGCCCAGTCCCCTAAGGCAGCCATGCTGCATCCAAATGGGCAGCAGACAGGTATTGTCACCAGCTCCCAGACTGCAGGGGGTAAGGTAAGTGACTGTATAAGGAAACCCTGCCAAGTCCCCAGAGGACAAAGGTCTTCCAGGTCCCATAGTATACGAATGCTACGAAGCACTATTCCTTTAAACACAGTTCCTCTAGATGGCATGGTGGCACACATCTTTAATCACAGCACTCAGGAGGCAGAGGCAGGCTGAGCCTTGTGATTTCATGGCCAGATTGGTCTATATAGTGAGTAGTTAGCTCCAGGATATCCATGGCTGTGTAAAGAGGACTTGTTCAAAAAAAAAGTTTCCTCTGTACCATTACCACCAGGCTTCAACTCAGACATTTCTTGTCTGTCCTGTAACTGCCTGAGCTGGGGGCTGCTCCAGAATAGGTGAGGCCTGTGAATGGCAGAAGCGCCAAGATTTGCAGTTCTGAGGAAGCTCTCAGGTCAGCACTGAAGTGACTCTTGAGGACAGCACAGGGTGTGGGTTATATAAAAGCCCAGAGCCGAGCCCACTCTGAAAGCAGTGCTGCAATCTGGTGCAGGCAGTTTCTTAACGAAAGAAGGCGGCCAGCAGACAGCAACTGCTACCACTCCACATAGAAAGCAAGCCGCTTTCTGTGTGAGTAACGATCTAAAGATCTTCAGCACAGGCAGTAGAGCACTCGCCCAGCATATACAAAACCACCTATAAATCCAGCACCTAGGAGGCCAGAGGTAAGGCCTCAGTAAATTTGAGGTTGGCCTGGGCAATGCCCCCTAAAAGCCACTTGAAACCTTCAGCACACATAAATAAATACTTCCTGCCAGAAACAGGAAGAGGACATAAAAACTCGTCTAAGGCTAATCATCATGTCACTGACTGCATAGAAGGCTTAAATTCAACCTCAGTGCTGCAGCCTATCCCACTCAGCTGTCTCTGTGTACCCGACTCCCAGGGCCCATTTCAGTGTGACCCCAGCAGAAAGTGCTCCACAAAGCTACACAAGGCAGCTGCTTTGACACTGTACTCCACCAATAGGATGAAATCGTACCTACACTGCTCTGTCTGGGGACACAAAGATGAAAGGGATATCCACTCCTGACCCCTGCACTGTACCCTCTGCCCCGAGGCTGAGGGCAGAGCAGGCTGGAAGCACAGCACACTCCAAACCAGGAGCTGTCCTGAATGAGTGCTGGGTGGCAGGCTTGAAACGATCAGGAAAAGACAGGGTGTCCCAAGGCTCCCCAGGGCCAGTCTGGCCCCCCATGCTGTGTGGAGAGGTGCTTGTGGATGCTCTGTTCATGTTAAAGCCAGCCAGGCAGGAACTGAAGGTGAGCCTGCACATTAGAGCCCTGTAAGCTGCAGAGTAACACTGTTCCTTCTATAGTTGGTGGGCACAAGTGGGATGCTTAAAAGAAAAGGTACTGAAGGAAAAGCAGAATTTTTTTTTCAAAACATAAACCTTAAATCTGTCTATTATTTAGGAGCAATATTGACTCTAACAGTTTAATTTTTCAAATATCTTACTGCTACAAAGGTGCCTATTAGTCATGCAAGTCAGCTCTCCAAATCTGAATCTAAAACACCAAGTAATGTAGTGGGGTGGCTGGCCTCCCTGCTCACTCTTCAGCAGCTGGAGCCTCCGAATTTACCACTCTGTGTGACTCCCAGACAAGGCCTCCGGGCTGCTCTTTAGTGTCCTGCCAAGTCTAGAGCTCTACGCTAATTACAGATCATCTGTTTAATGTTACTCCCAATTTAGTGAAACGTGCGTCTGAGAGGCTTCTCTTCCCATCCAATCAGTGTCTGATCTGTAGGACCTTAGTACAGTATGGCTCTCCACTACCCTGATGGGAGAGCAGAGCATGCATGCATGTGCACATTCCGATTATACAGATAGTTGTGATGGGCAAGTCTGTCACTAGGTACCATCACAGAGTGTTTCTGGACAACTGCTAACAATCTCTTCTATTTGACTCTCGACACCAAAGCTCACCCTCTCAGCACTCAGTCAGCACCTCAATTTTCCAGGCTTTGTCCACCCAGAATGTCTATCTCTGGCCCATATGAAACACCTACAGTAAATTCAGCAAGCTTGTGGACATGCTCCCTGAAGAGGTCAAAGCTTAGAAGATCACTCATGGAAGGGTTCTTTTTCTGGCAGAGAGGGAGGGAGAGAGGGCAGAACTGAGTAGGCCAAACTTATGTATCAATTCTGGCTTTCCGTTTAGGAGTTCTGTACCAAGATCCTTTCTTTGAGGGAGCCAAGTGGCTAGTGACTATATGCACCCCAACAAGCTCAACCAGATGGGTCAAAGCACACTCAGCTTAGAAAACAAGAAACATCTCCTCTGGTGGAGGTAGGGCTATTAATGAAAACGAACACATTTCTGCTACAAGGCAGAGAGCAGGTTTAAGTTCTGTGGCTCTGTGTTTTATACGTGTTTAATTGGTAGACACTATAGCCCAGAGTTCTGCAGCCCTTACCTGACCGAGTGGGGAAGCCACAGGCTGCCTCACCTTAAGTGCAGCAGGAGTGAACACACTGTACATGTCACATGTCTGCACACTTCACTGCTGGCCAAACCAATAGAGGCTACTCCTAAGGAAGCACTGTCACCTAAACACCCTGAACCCCACCCCAAACCCAACAATTGCCTCACAAACTAAAACCAACCCAAAAGTCCACAAGCAGGTGAAACCATGCTGGTCCTGGGTAGGTGACATAGCTTCCACCTAACCTTGGCCCCTCCTCCAATAGAGACCCATCCATTCCCACCAGGAACCCAGCCCAGAAAGCTTACATACCTTCATCTTCCGGAGTCGGGACTTGTTATCGTGACACCAGGCAAGACAGGTGGCTGTCTCACGCCTCTCCAAGGACTCCTCCACTTCTTTGGCTGTCAGGAACATCTCGATATTCACGAGGTCCTTAGAGGAAGGGGCAGCTAAGGTTACAACATGCCTGTGGCCTACAAGCAGGGGCAGCTGGTTTCTGCCCTCATACCCTGGCCTCCCACCCTGAGTTTAGGCTCAGCCACAGTATACCCCTATAACTGGTCCAACCTGTCTAGGGCACTGCAAAGACAAGGCAGTAAGAATCCAGGGAACAAAACTGGTCCACAGGCCTGGGAAGCTTCCATATGGCAGATGCCTACTGGTTGGGGGAACCAGAACCATCCTGTTACAGTAAAGGACCAACAAGGAACATAAGCACTACACACACTTGGACTGGCTCCCAGCAGGGGCTCAGGCTCTGGGGTTAATCTTGTCAACTTGATGAGATTTAGAGTCACCATGGAAATTAATCTCTCCACCTATCTATAAGGGATTATGTAATTAGGTAAACTGAGGTGGGAAAATTCATCTTAATATGTGGTTTGTACCATTCCAAGGGCTGTGAGTCACAACTAAAAAGGGAGAAAGCTGGCTGTGCTCTAATCATCACCTCTCTCTATTTCCTGACTGCGCATACACATAACCAGTTGCCTCCTGCTTCTGCTGCCACGCCTTCTCTGGCAAGATGGTCCATCTCCTGAAACTCTGACAAGTTAACCCTTCTTCACTAACCTGCTTTTATCAGGCATTTTGTTGTAGCAACAACAAAAATAACAAAAAATAACAATAAAAAAAGCAACAACCCCACCAAGCCCACAACATAAGGTACAACGTCCTCAAGTCCTCAGCAATGTGTGCAAGGCCTCCACAGCCTCCATGCTAACGTTCTAATGGTCTGCTTTGTCTATTCTGAGCACATCTGTGTGTGTGTGTGTGTGTGTGTGTGTGTGTGTGTGTGTGTGAGAGAGAGAGAGGGGGGGGAAGTGTGTGTGTGTGTGTGTGTGTGTGTGTGTGTTTAACACAACACTCTCCCCATTGCCTTTGCTCTTTGAAGAGGGCCAAAGACGGATCATCTGCTGAGCTCTGGAGGATTCACCCCCACGGTCCAGGGCCCCTCTGCATCAAAGGGTCTATCAAGATTAGCAAAAATGAGGGGCCGGGCCAATGGGATGTATGCACATTACAAGAAAAGCAGAAAAGCTACCTGAAAAAAAAATGGCCATGTGCTGCATGTTTAAAAGCACACTGGTTTATTTATATATAGTGGGTAGGCACACGAGGACACCTGCAATAGTCAGTTCTCTCCTCCCACCACATGGCTCACAGGGCTCAAAATCAGGTGAGTTTTGGCAACAAGTGTCTTACCTCCTGGACCATCTCACCAGCCTGAAAACTGTTTCAAAAGCAAAATTTCTTTCTGAGATGAACTTAACAAAAACACATTAATAAAAGACATATTCTCAACTAACAAGGAGAATGCCAGCACAAAACAACTGATAATTTCTAGCTGCACCATGTGCAGTGTGCTCTGGCCAGGATCTACAGAGACCCAATGTTCCTCCTGCCACACTCCTTGGCAGGGTCTCCATTACCATCACATCCCACTACACGTGCACGACAATGACCAGGGCAGGGGAGGGAGTTGAGGTTATGGGAAGCTCCTTCCAGAGCATGGCTAGGCAGGCCAAGCAGATGCAGCTGCTGAATCCACGTGGTGTAGACACAGCCTTTAAGTAAAAGAAATTATAATAAAATTCTCCTATTTTTTCCATTTCAAGATAAACAATTTTAATAAGCAGACTTGAGCGATAGGGAGAGAGCTCGGGGTGCGGGGGTGGGGGCGGCGGGCACGACTCTCGCCCGCAAGCCTGACAGGCTGAGCTCAAGCTCTGCACCTTCCTTGGTGGAGAAAATGACTCCTAAGAGATGGGCAAGACTGCTCAAAGATATGCAAATTTCCCAAAGAAACTCATCATGATGTGATAAACCTAATACAAATTAAAATAATAATGGATTACAAGAAAAAACACTAGGGTAACCTACAGGCTCAGTGACGCACTCTGTGGTGGTCAAGCACAGGCTGGGCTTTCAGAGTCTAGCCGCAGTGGCCATAACAGTGGTCAGGTCAGGGCAGAAGGCAGCCATGCCTTTCCCTGGCTATCTGGCCATGTCACTGACTCCAGGGAGCTCTGGTAAGAACACCACCCTTCTGGCCTCCTCACACACAACAGGCTAACAAGGTCAAGTTGTCCAAAAGCAGGTCAATCATACCCTGTGACTGTCACTGACTGTAGGGCACCCACCACAGGTGGGAACAGACAAACGCAATGGTGCTCACACCCAGGCAGGGGACCCAGAGTTCGAAAAGCCCACCTCGATGCCGCTCTGGCGAGCCAGCTTCACAGCCGTGTTGTAGTAGCCACAGCGCAGCAGGTGCTCCACCATCATTCGGTCCATGCGCTTCCGCTTCCACATGCTGGCTGCTGCTGGCTGGTCACTGCTGTGCTCCTTAAGGTGCTCGATCCTACGCTTGCAGAGCTTGGCACTCTCATCCTCGGCCTGGATGGACTCTACTGCCTAAGTCACAGCAGACACAGTTGAGATGGTTTGTCCCATGAACCACGCTACCAGCCATGAAAACATATGCATGCACCTCTCCTCTGAATGCTCACGAAAAGCAAGGAAAAGGAAAAGCTGGGAGTGTTGTTGGACTAGATACAAAAATAAAAGAAATCGGGTTCTCCATTTGTTTGCGGTGAATTTGTATGAGACGGTGAGAAGCATGACAGTACCAACCACTTCACGTGCTTGCCCAGCACATGTGAGGCCTCATTTCACTCAAAAAGGTTTACCATAAATACGTATCTTCTTTGGCTTAAGCTGCACTGTCAGATGCTTAAAATCTGAAATCTGTTGTACTTCCTCTCTTATTTACTATAGAGTGATTCTTCATTCATTCACTTTGTGATGGGATCCAACTCTGTAGCCCTCGCTGGCCTGGACCTGCTATGTGAACTAGGCTGTCTCAAGCTCACAAAGACCCCTCTGGCTCTGACTCCTGAATGCTAGGATTAAAAGCATGTGTCAACATGCCAAGCCTGGCTTTTAAATCCTTTATATACTTTTAAAAGTCAACTTGGGGGGCTGGAGAGATAGCTCAGCGGTTAAAACTGCTCTTCCAAAGGTCCTATGTTCAAATCCCAGCAATCACATGGTAGCTCACAACCATCGATCTGATCTGACGTCTTCTTCTGGTGCATCTGAAGACGGCTACAGTGTACTTAGATATAATAATAAATAAATCCTTTTTTTAAATAGAATAGTTTAAAAAAAGTCAACTTGGTTCTAAGTTAAATCTTAGGTAAAAATGTTCTCAATGTGTGCTGCCCAACATGGCTGCCATAACCCTGTGCCATTGAATTTCTGAAAGACCAGTGTCACCAAAAAGAACCAGGTCTCATGTCTTTAAGGGCAACTTTTTATAGCCATATAGCTAATATCTAAATGCAAGATACCATAAGGCAGGCCCCTGCTGGCTTTCTTTCCTCAAACACCGCCATCACTTTCTGTTCCTTTCCTTGGCTACTGTTGAGGTTGCTCTCAGTCTGAGCTCTTCCGTCTCACTGTGTAACACACTAGGTAAGTTTATCTTCACCTGTTGTTTGACTGTATGAGCCAATGACTTTAGCAGCCCTATCATTCACCCTGTCCTGTCTCTACCCTTCTCTGGGCTCTGGGCAACCATGTCAGAAGTCCATGATCTCTAATATATTTGCCCTTCTATTTACACCATATTATATACAATCTCTTTGGAACCACTTTCCAAGTCTTGGTATTCAGCTAATTCCACTAGCCTGGTTATTATTTGCTTGAGACAGAGTCTCGCTATGTGGCCCATGCCAGCCTGGAGCTTAGTATGTAGACCAGCCAGCCTTAAACTCAATCTTCTTCCCAGATGCTGGGATTAGGTGTGTGCCACAGTGGTCAGCCCCAGGTTAACTGTTTTTTAATCTGGCATTTTCACTCATTCTTTTTAAAACTCTAAATAAACTTTTATACTTTCTGTTTCCTACAGGTTTTCAAGTTGTTTTCTGGACCACTATCCTGGGGGCCTTTTCTTATATCAGACTCTTATCTGTGACTGAGACTGCTAATTCTCTTTGGCTGCTTGAGTTCTCTAACCCCTTTGGGAAGATGGGACTATTCATGTCTTCAAAGAATCATCCTCAGAGCTAGGTCATTTTGACAGTTTCAAGAAGTTCTCAGGTGAACCACCAGTCTCTGCAAGCCCTAGCTTCCTCCTGGGTCAGGCTCAGGGCACTTTCAGTTCTCTCTCTAGCAGCATGAAGGCCAGGACATCGTGCCCAGTTTGCCTGTCTCAAGTCTCCTAGCCAGGGCCTGCTCCCAGAGGACAAACCTTCCTCTTGAGGACACTCAGCTTCTCCACCACGCCATCCAACAGGCTGACCACAGAGTCCACAGCTGGGCAAGTGCTCAAGGTCTTTTCGAGCTCAGCTACCACCATGGTGACGTGGCTGGCCTCTCGATCGATGCTTTTCTGAGCAGCTCGGAAGCGTTTATTCAGTGTCTCATAGGGCACCTAGACAAGAAAAGGCAGAAAGCTGAGCCCCGACCTTCAATACATGAATACAGCCCTGCACATGGGCCTCCTTCACATCTGGCACAGGCAACCTATGACTCTCAGCTCTTAAAAAAAAACATCTCACAGCACCCTGGACCAGGATCCACAAAGTATGATGACTAGAGGTAGTCCAGAGCCTGGAAGGGAGGCTGACCTAAGACAGGCACATGATGCCCTAGCCCTTGAACAGTGCTGGGCCACAGTCTTTACACAGACAGACACAGACAGACAGACATGCACACGTGCACACACACCCTTAATGGACAAAATTACTCCACAGTTCATTTAGAAAAACAAGCAGTTTAAAAAGTGACTAAAAGCCGGGCGGTGGTGGCACACACCTTTAATCCCAGCACTTGGGAGGCAGAGGCAGAGGCAGAGGCAGGTGGATTTCTGAGTTCAAGGCCAGCCTGGTCTACAAAGTGAGTTCCAGGACAGCCAGAGCTACACAGAGAAACCCTGTCTCGAAAAACAAAACAAACAAACAAACAAACAAAAAGTCACTAAAAAGGAGGTAAGGGAAAAGGGCTTCTTCCCATTTGGCCAGTGGGGAACTGGCGGTAAGGACCACACTGAGCAGGACAGTCAGGATGGTCAGTCCAAAAAGCTTCACATCATTCAGGGTTAATGAGAAGTCATATTTCATGTGGAATTACAAATGAACATTAAGATTTCTCCTCCATAAAAATGTTGTTATTCCAATTGCAAGAAACAAACAAAATCAACCTATTTCCTACATAAAGATGAGAATGTGAAGAATATGTAAAGAATAGTCAAGTCATACACTGCCACACCCCTCTCTCCACACCTCTCTCTTATTTCCTGGCCCGAGTGTGAGCACAACACAAGTAAGCTATGCCTGAACATCATGCCCCACCTCTGTGGAAGGCTAAGCTACAGCCACAGGTCCTATCTCTACTGTCAAGAACTGCTGGTATTAACTGTGCTGCTGCACACCCAGTCTGGGCTACACAGAAAGTTCCAGAGAGTGACCCTGTCTCAAAGCAGCAACAACAAAATTACACCAAAAACATACAATGTATCCACCAAGTGTCTTGCTGGTAAGGATGGAATGCTGCTGCTACCAGGAACCATCAGAGGATCACTATGAAGAGACAACTGCAGCTAGTAGCAGGCCCACTCCTGGGTATATATCCAGAAGCACAATCTCTACAAGATGTCTGCTTACATGCTCACTGCAACATCCCCATCTGAGCGTTCACCAACAAATGAATCAAGAAAATGCAGCATATACATATAATACAGCTTTATAATGGAAAAGCCTGCCATATACCAGAATATGGGTGAAACCTAAGGACATCATGTTAAATAAGACGAGCTGATCACAAAATGACACACTGTTTCAGTCTTACGGCAAAATTTCAGTTCTACAGACAGAATGTTCCAGAGACCATGAGGGTACACAAGTAACAGTACATTTGTACACATAACAATTCTAAGCTGTGCTTTCACTGCAGATAGATAGGTAGACAGACAGATGATAGATAGATGAATGATAGGTAGGTGGGTAGACAGACAGACAGACATGTGGCTCAGGTGGTACTGACAGTGCTTGTCCAGCACATATGAAGCCCTGACTCTGATCCCTATTCATTACAAAAATAGACTGTGCATAGTGGTGTTGTACACCTGTAATCCCAGCACTCAGAAGGTGGAGGCAGGGGGATCAGAAGTTCAAGATCAGATCCCTGTTGACTATATAATGAGTCTGAGGGAAAAAAAAAAGAGCCATCTAACACTTTGACAGACCACAACCTGATAGACTGAGCCCCGATATCAATACTTACTATTACACCTAGCATGGGGGCATACGCCTGTGATCCCAGCACTCAGGAGTCCAAGGCAGGAGGATACTGTTTGAGCTTGGGCTGCATAAAAATATTCCATCTCAACACTATCACCACACCACACTGCACCAAACCAAGCCACAACAAAAAGAAATAACTATTAACCTTTGTGATGCCCTTAGCAAGGTGCTGGTGAGATTAGCTATAGATCAAATGAAGGTGGAAAACCCACAAATAGAGCTCCACATCCACCCATATATGTCCAACCACAAGGCCAAAGGAAATGGTAGTTTTAGCAACAATATCAGCACTAGGAATTCCCTGAAAGCAGTGAAAGCCAAGCCATGCCTCATCCATCTACCAAAACCACCCTGAAACAGATCACAGACCTGGACATACATGCTGAAACTGCCTGTAAATCATCTGAGGAAGAAACAAGGCATTGTCATGACCTTGAACAAGGTCACAAGCTTTGTAAATGACACTAAACACACAAACTATGAAAGAAAACTCATCATTAACTGTCTTTACCAGAACCAAACTTCTGCCCTGCAGACAACCACCTAAGGAAAGAGAACAGAGTCAGATACTGGAGGGAAGCCATTGGAAATGTACACATCTAGCATGACCCCTTCCCAGGAAAATATGGAATGCTTACAAAAAATTAAAATTAAGATAGCAAAAATCCCCATTCTCAAAACAAGTCAGAGAGCTCAATAGAAATTCCTTCCATGACATCTGGGAGATCAACATAGCTGCTTGTCACCAGGAAATATAAAAGAAAATAGATAGTAGCTATTCTTGATCAGGCCACAGGCGCCCAGATTTCTGGCCAAAGACCCTGGGTGTCTGTGAGCATGTTTCTGGATGAGACAGCGAGCCAGTCCTCAGTAAGGCTGATGGCCTCTTGGTGTGGGTTTTGCTTGCCCAGATGAAGAACTAACAGAGCCCACAGTCTCGGCCCCCAGCGCATCCTTCCAGCTGGGACGCTGCCGCTCAACACACGCAAGTCTTAGATCTGCCCATTGTTGCACTGGAACTCTACCATGGACCTTCGTTTTCTGAGACTGCACCACGACCTGGTTTGCATGCTATCTTGGAATTTCCCTGCTCCCACAAGGCAATTCTCTATTCTTAATATTTCTATAAACACATCCTATTGATTCTGGTTCTCTGGAGAACTCTGGTTCAAAGAACAACTCCTTCTAGCTGAGAAACAGTTGAGCCCTGTTGGCACCTGAATAATTCTCTGCAAAGTTGGGCAGTTTCTCATGGAAAGAGACTCCCACCAGATGATACAGTAACAACATCCTTGAGAAAGAGACTGCTAACTACTACCATGAGCTGAGCTCCAGGTTTGCCCCCAGTATCATACAGACAGACATCTAACAGCAAAGCACCACCGATCCACAGAACTAATAAAAGTTCAATGAAGCCAGGCATGGCAGAATATGATGGTCATATCCCAGCTACTCACAGCACTCAGGCAGGATAATAAATTTGAGGCTAACCTGGGCTACACAGCAAGGCTGTATGCAAGGCAGGGAAGTGAAGCCCCCTTTCCATACAGGCATTCTCTGTGTAGCGCTGGCTATCATGGAACTTGCTCTGTAGACCAGGCTGGCCTTGAACTCACAGATATCAACCTGTCTCTGCCTCCCAAGTACTGGTACTAAAAATGTGCACCAAGACCCTGGTGGGGAAGTGAAATTTGTTCTTAATGTATTTTAATCCAATGCAATCTAGATAGTTTAGATATACAATCAAATTGTGTTTTCCCCCTCTCTGTGCTATGTCTTTGCTTAAAAGCAGAGTCCTCTTAACTCAAAGCAGATAGCAGTCCCAGTGCTAGCAGCCTCCCTGACTGAGGGTAGTACACGCATGTGCAGGGTAACTCCTCACCGTCAGGGACCCGCACCACCGATGGGGAGCAGATGTGATGAGAACCACACACCACACCTGGTTTCTTGACGCCATCACTCCACGGACCTATTCTGAAAACTGCTGATTATGCAGAGCTGTGTACCCCAGCCAAACAACATTATCTCGCCATGCTGTACCTTTTTCAGTTATCAGTAAAGCAACCCTTACCAAATTAAAAAAAAAGGGGGGGGGGAGTATGTTGTTATTTTTATTTATATAATTCATAAACTCTAACTCCCTCCTAAAAGGTACCACTTAAAAAGGTTTTAGTGTAATTGCAAGGTTATGAAATCAATTACTACTATCTACTTGGAGAGTATTTTCATAATCATGTTGTGGCCATCCCTCAAGGCACAAGCACCCAGACAGGACTCCCTGTCTCTGTTCTTGAAATGTCACACAACTGAAACCTTAGGTTATTGGGACTACCCTGACCTTTGGCTTAATGTTGTTTCTGAAACTGACCCATGATGTAACCATAATGAGCCAGTGTTCTGGTGTCTAGATGCATAATCCTGTGTTAATAACTCAGTTTATGCACACAAATTGAGACCATATGTATTGGGGGGCCATTATAAGTAAGGCTTTTGTGCCTTGTATGGACAGCAACCACCTAATAAATGCCTGGGGTGTTTCAAAAGGTAACATGACTGTTTTTCACTCCCATCAAGAGTGTCTAAGGGCTTACAATTTCTCCACATCTTCTGGTAGCAATTCTAGCGAAGGAAGTACTGTGTCCCGGTGGCTTTCGTTTGCATTTCCTTGATGACTGAAGATGCTGAGCACCTGCTTGTGTGCTCTTACTGGGTATCTGTGTATCTTTTCCTTCTTTCCTTCCTTCTGTCAAAGATTTATTTATTTATTATATGTAAGTACACTGTAGCTCTCTTCAGACACACCAGAAGAGGGCGTCAGGTCAGATTTTTTTTTTTTTTTTTTTTTTGGTTTTTCCGAGAGACAGGGTTTCTCTGTGTAGTCCTGGATGTCCTGGAACTCACTCTGTAGACCAGGCTGGCCTTGAACTCAGAAATCCACCTGCCTCTGCCTCCCAAGTGCTGGGATTACAGGCGTGCGCCACCACGCCCGGCTGTCAGGTCAGATGATTGTGAGCCACAATGTGGTTGCTGGGATTTGAACTCAAGATCTTCGGAAGAGCAGTCAGTGCTCTTAACTGCTGAGCCATATCTCCAGGCCCCTGTGCATCTTTTAAAGCCTTCCCATTATTTTAGGTTTGGGGATGCATGTCAGTGCACATGCACCAAAGGCTGATGTCAATGGTGTCTTCTTAATCACTTGCTACTTTATCGGGGTGGGGTCTCCTGCCCAATCCAGAGTTTGTCAATTTGGCTAGTCTACACAGCCAGTCGCCTTGGGATACCCTGTCTCGGCCTCCAGGACTATGGTAGGCTACAAGTAAGCTACCACCACATCATGGCTTTATGTGGCTGCTGGGATCTGAACTCAGGTCCTCAAGCTCACATAGCTGAGGTCTTCACTTTATCTACTATGGTGCGCATTTTTAAACTTTAAATTATTACTCAACAGTAAGACTTCTTCATAGACTCTTAATACTAGCTCTTACCAGATAGGTGATTTGCAAATGTTTTTTCCTATTTTGTAAGCAGCTGTTTTGGTCATCTCAGGAAGCTTACACAAACAATCTTTACTACATGAAGTTAAAAAGGTTTCAAATCTCAGAACAAGGTACTGCCAGAACTGAGTCTGGCAAAGAGCCTCTCTCGTGTTGGTGGTTACGGTTTCACATTTTCTTTTGGTATGCATGCAGAGGAAGACAGCACAGTGGGTAAAAGATTTGTTCCCAAGCCTGATCATCTGAGTTCGATACCTAGAACCCATATTACAGAAAGAGAACTGAATGCTGTTCTGATCTCCACTCACGCATGCCCACACATGTGCACACAAAATAAACAAATACAAACAAAGCCCACCTTAATCCAGGTTGGGATTCATGCTGCACGAGGATGCAGTGCTTGGCAAGCACGCATGAAGCCCTCGGTTCCACCCCAGCATCACACAGTGGCACCAGCCTGAGTCCTTGTGTTCAAGCACCCAGAAGGCAGGGAGCAGGAGAAGGGGAGTTCAAGGTCAGCCGATAGTAGAACACGTGTGATACCACAGCAGTAAACAGGGAAGTGATCCAGGTAGAAAGGATTAGGGAGAGAGGGGGAGGAGAAGGGGTAGGGAGGGTTAACTAAAACTGAGGGTGCATTAAAAAGTCATAGAAAACCTATTTTGTAAGCTAATTAAATACTGCGATAAAATTTTTTTTTTTTTTTTTTTTTAAAGATTTATATTTATTAATTATATGTAAGTACACTGTAGCTGTCTTCAGACACATCAGAAGAGGGCGTCAGATCTCATTACGGATGGTTGTGAGCCACCATGTGGTTGCTGGGATTTGAACTCAGAACCTTCAGAAGAGCAGTCAGTGCTCTTAACCGCTGAGCCATCTCTCCAGCCCCTGCGATAAAATTTTTTAAAAAACCTTTGGATGTAGTCACTTTGCTCTGGTGAATTATATTGTTCCCAAAAGCCATAGGCTATTAAATGAAAATTTCAGCATCAGATGAGGGATGCCTCCTGAGTTGTTGGCCAGGGAAGTCCCAAAGTTCCCTAAAACAATACAGGCTCATGCCGGGCGATACTGGCGCACATCTTTAATCCGAGCACTTGGGAGGCAGGGGCAGGTGGATTTCTGAGTTCGAGGCCAGCCTGGTCTACAGAGTGAGTTCCAGGACAGTCAGGACTACACAGAGAAACCCTGTCTCGAACCCCCCCAAACCCCAACAACAACAACAACCACAAAACAAACAACAACAACACAGGCTCTACTGCCATCTCATGGTTCTAAGTCAGAATTAGATGATAAAATGAAACTGAGCTGGAAGCTTCCTTCTTGCTGGCTAGCTTTCATAGTGCTGGAAGGTACTACACAGCCTGCTTGCTAAGAGAGGAAAAAATAGTCATCACTAGACTTACTCAGTGGTGGAACCCATGTGCTACACTACTACCCTTCCAGGAAAGATCTGACCACTGTTGCAATAGTGGTGTGAATGTTAGCTAGGATAACCAACGTTTTCTGATTGGATTTTAGGCTCACTACACAGGAGGAACGGACATTTAGAACTCTAATCCTGGTCAAAAGTTTATGGTTGGTTCCCTAGTGGGAACCTTATTATAGCTGTTTTGCTAAACGGCCATGCTGTCGAGCTGCCTTCTAAGTATTTGTGACTAAAGACTAGCACTGTTCTCAGTCATGGTAAGAGAAGCTTCTCTTTGTAGCTAGCAACAGTTAATGCAAAGACTCATAACTGACCAAAGTACTGAGAGCGCATAACTGTTGTGTACTGGGCCCTAAAAGGGAAATCTGTGTCACACCTCCACAGCTCAAGGAACACGGAAGTAGAAAGAATGTAAGAGTCACAGGATGGGAAAAGAGTGCTGTGGCTGCCTGCACAAGATGGGGCCCATTAGTATTCCATCATGGACTGGGAAGAGGCCCATGAAGCCCTACCTCTCTATGAGCTACTGGTAATTAGAGGTTGTTGCAGGAGTGGGTGTCACTTTCTTCAGTGGTATAGCCACAACTGTCTGCTCCAGTAGATAATTCCCTCCCATGCTCATGCAAGCAACTCTAAATTAAACACGCTGGTTCACAATATATATATGTATGTACATATATGTATGTACATACATATATATATATAAAATAAAAGTAGGGGTCTTGTTGAAAAGAAGATAGATTTGATAGGATAATAGGGGATAAGAGGGTAGTGGGTGAAAATGAACACACACACACACACACATATTCACACGGAGGTCTGGAGACAGCTCAACAGTTACAAGCACTTGCACCAATGTGTGGTGGTTCACAACTGTCTGTATCTAGTTGTAAAGGAACCCCCACTGTCTTCTAGACTCCACAGACACCGGGCATAAATGTATACTTACATAAATATTTGCAAGATATTCATACATATACATAACTTTTAAAAATATTTAAAAATTGAAAATTAGCTCAGCAGTGGTGGTGCACGCTATTAGTCCCCACACTCAGGAGGCAAAGGCAGGCAGATCTCTCTTAGTTCAAGGTCAGCCTTGTCTGCAAAGCTAACTTCCAGGACAGCCAAGGCCACACAAAGAAACCCTGTCTCAATAAAAACCTAAACAAACAAACAAATGGCAATGGAACAAGGGGTTAAAGAAGTATGTTCAAAGTAAAACTGTGAAACTTAAAAGATGTCATCATCCTTGGATATAAAGCACATTTCAGAATTAGCCTGAACTGTAGAAGACACTCTCAAAAATACAAAACCCTAAGAACCCTAATTTCATCACTGGGGCTCTGTCCCAAATCCAGCCAGCTCTCAAAGGCCATAGCTCAAGGCCGTTCCTTTAGCATGTATCATCTCCAGATGGAGATGGACACTCTCCGAAGCCAGTCTTCCCGCGTTCACAGCTTCCCATAGAGCAGCCTTTCACCCAGGCTTGTGCTCAGGGGTTGAGAATCCACACTAATCCAAGGTCAGAGTTATCGTTTATATTGTTCTAGCTTTCTAGACTTTTTAAATTTTAGATCTTTCATCTAGTTTTTTGATTTCTAGTTTTTGTGTATGATGTGATGTAGGTAGGGACCCAACTTCACTTTGTGAAAATCCAGCTATCTCAGCAAGGTGTTGAGTTCAAACTGTAAGGTGTTGGGTTCAAACCTCAGCAATGCAAAATAAATAAATGTCTACCCTCAATTTGGGTAGACTGTCTATTGTTTTGCTAATATCACCTGGTCACACTTCCATAAGGAGTTTTGAAACCTCAAACTCCAAATTCTATAACCACTATTTATGAGGTTATCTTGGCTAGTTTTCTTGGCTAGTTTGGGTTCCTGACTCATATTGTAGATTTACAAGCAGCTTGCAAACTCCTGGGAGGGGGGGCAGGGTGGGGCATGGCAGCCAGCAGAGATTTTGATACAGCTAACGCTAACCCTGCACATGAGTTCAGGAAGTAATGCTAACCTAACAATACTACTTATTCCTACATGTTGTATTAATTTTTAAGTCAAAATTTTCTTAGGCTGGTCACTTCTAGGATACAGAAATACAGCTTATTTTTATATACCACTTTTGTACTCTGCAAGACCGATGAACTATTATTAAGCCTAATTGTGTGTTGATGTGTATCAGGCACCTGTGATCATGTCATCTACAATCTTACTTCTTTCTTTCTTTCTCATCTGGAAGCCCTGGCCTCTTTGCTGTCCGCACTGGCTCCAGCCTGCAGGCCAAGGGTAACTGTAAGTGACGAGGAGTGGTATCTGTGTTATTGCTGACCTTAGGGGAGTGTTCATCTCTGACCCCTGGGTATTATGTTGTTAATATGCCTTTTTTTTTTTTAAGAAGATCTTAGGTTGAGGAAGTTGGTATTTTTATCTTTAGTAGGTGTTACTTTGTCAATTGCTTTTTCTGTATTTATTTAGTTGGTCATATGGTCTCTGTCCTTTAGTCCAATAATATGCGCATTATACTGATTTCCAGAGTTAAATTAATGTTGCATTTCTGGGGGAAATTTCATTTAGTGTTTTGAGGAGTGTCAGCCCAGACTAACTACAGACTTCCTAATCTGATTTTTCTCCTTCTGCTTCCCAAGATTACCAGCCTGGCCTAGATTTAGAAATTGCTGAGGGCTTTAGCATGTCCTTATTCATAAAGAACACTAGTCTATAGTTTTACTATGAATAATACTGGTTGATGTAAAATGTCAATAGAATTCACCAGTAAAGCTATCTAGTACTGGGCTTTTCCAGGCAACTGGGAAGTTTTAAACAACTGCCTCTGCATATTACAGGGTCATTAATTATAGCTTTTTAACATATAAAAACTCACCTTGTGTAGTTCAACTCAACACATTTCCCCTTTGCCAAAACATTGTTTATACCCCCATCAGCTCTGTAGAGAGAAAAAAGGTCCTCTCTTTCTTAGGCATTTGAATCAATTCTTAGTTTATATTTGGAGGAGTCTTTAGAAAACTGAATTTGAGTTTCAATATAGTCTTATTTTATCTGCTTGTGCCAAATGCTTAAAATTTTACACTTAGACATACTTGGTATCTCTCAGTGTGTCTGGGCAGCAGCAGGAGTCAGTGATTTTTTTTTCTTAAATATTTACTTATTCTAAGCATTTGGGAGGTAGAGGCAGGAGGCTCAGAGATGGAGGCCAGCCTGACTACAGAGCAAGTTCCAGGACAGCCAGGGCTATGGAGAAATGCTGTCTCAAAAAACCAAAACCAACCAAGCACCAACCAACCAAAGACTTACTCATGTACATTAGTGTTCTGCCTGCACTCACCACGGGCATGCCCACTGATGGCTGTGAGCCATCTTACAGAACATGCACACATGAAACACGGATCATATTTACCCTAATACACTCATCCCAGTTTCATTATTTTTTCTTCTTTCATCCCTCGTAACCAGTAAATCCAATTAGAGCTGCCCATATGTGCATGGGCTCGGGGCAATCCAATGGAGAGTGGCCTGGAGGTAGTGGAGAGTGGAGATTAGTGGAGAGTGTAGATGTGGCATATCGATGGCCACATCTACAAAGAAGAATGCTTCTACTCCCCCAGGAGCTATTGGCTGCCAATGGCTCCTGAGTAAGGAGTTGGGACCTCAAGAGTTCCTCCCCTATCCGTGCTGGAAACTTGAGTCTTTGATCTTCGGCAGGTCCTATGCAGGTAATGATATTGTTGTGTGCTGATGAGTGCCTCCTGATGTTCTCTGAGCCTTATCCCACTGCACTGGTAGAATCGCCAGAACAATACTCAGAATTACCTTTACCCTTCAGCAGAGCTTCCATGAGCAACACAGTGCAGTGGATGAAGTACTGGCTGTAAGGAGAAGGCAGAAAGAAGCAGAATTGCCATTTCAGTAGGTGACACAAATGAGAAGCCAGAAGACAGGATGGAGGGCTGGGGGACATCTGCAGAAGAGAGGCTGTTGTGGTAGTAGAGGAAAAGCATCATGATAAGCTGGGCTGACTCTCTTAAAATTGACCTTTACTTAAGGAACCACCAGACAAACCATATGGCCTATGAATTGTTAGCTATCTGCAAAAGGATATGATGGGCAGAACAAGGCAGAGGTAGAACAAGCAACCAACTGGGGGTCCACATGCACTCAGCAGAGCTATCACACCCAGTCACAACAGCAGCAAGTGGCAGGGTACGAGGCTCCCACTCAGGTGTTTAAAAAATACATCTAAGAACAGGTATAGGGTCAAAGTTTCCTCCACATTTCTGGCCCCAATGGCTGTCCTTTATTGTAGGAGGAAGGTGGGAGTTGGTTTTGGAGAAAGCAATTAAGTTGAAGCCTAAACCAAGAACGCAGAACTTAGCACTCAGGCATCCAAGGCAGGAAGATTGAGGAGTTCGGGGCCAGCCTGGGTGACCAGTGACCACACCTATAAAGAAGAATAAGTCTACTTCCCCCAGCAGCAGCAATCAACTGCTAACAGTTCCTCAGTAGGGGGTGGGATCTCAAGAGCTTCTCCCCTATCCAGACTGCAAGACCCTGTTTCAAAAATAACAACACAGGCAGGAGAGGCAGCTCAGTGGTTAAGAGCACTGACTGCTATTACAGAAGACCCAGGTTCCATTCCCAGCACCCACATGGCAGCTCACAATTGTCTGTAACTACAGTTCCTGGTCATCCAACACTCTCACACAACATACATGCAGGCAAAATACCAATGCACATAAAAATAAAAATAAAAAATATCATTTAAAAAATTCTACTTTAACCATGCTAAACTAAGCACCTTACAGAGTTCAAGATAATGCTTTTCAGGCTCCTGGAGCAGGGTTCGAGGACATACCACCCATGTGGATAAAGAATCCTTTAAGTCCACAAGACTCATGTGATCACCAAGAACACAACTACCAGGGTCAGGCTTGGGTGCTGTTCCAGTATTCTGCAGATAGTTCAATAATGAAGAATGAGAGTTGGCTGTGAGCCTGGGAAAGCCAGGCAATTAACCACTGTCGAAACCAAACAGGAATGTACCTCAAAACTACAGAGAAATCACTAGCTTCAAAGGGTCAAGATGAACACCAGGATGCCTGTTAGCAGGTTGCTGTGAATGGACATGTCGTTAAAAGGTCTGAGCAAAAGTATGGCCATGGGCAATGTGAGCAAAAAGAGAGGTGAGAGCTGGGCAGTGGTGGCGCATGCCTTTAATCCCAGCACTTGGGAGGCAGAGGCAGAGGCAGGTGGATTTCTGAGTTCAAGGCCAGCCTGGTCTACAGAGTGAGTTCCAGGACAGCCAGGGCTGTCTCGAAAAAACACAAAACAAAACAAACAAACAAACAGAGGTGAAGCTACTCTAAAGACAGTTTTCAGAGAGGGGGGGGAGGGAGAACGTGACACTTTGCTCACTGGATAACTAGAAGGCAGCCATTATTTGCACATCTTTCAGTTGTGGAGGATGAAGATGAGCAGGGATAAGGAATAGATGACTTATTTCGGGAACAAGGCAATGAATATAAGCAAACGGGTCACAAATGAAAACCAAGCCCTGAGCACAGCCCACAGGGCATGGCACAGGCACAGGAGTCTAAAGTAAACCAGAAGAGCAGTACGTGAACCAGCTCTGATGCAAGGCGCCCCGCAAGTGAGCCGTCGGAGCTGGGAGTGAGCAACTGCTGCAGCACCCACAGATGGCCGACTCTAGGCTGGAGTTATCAGTAAGAATGCCGGACCTGTATGGACAGGAGGCTGATGTTGCAATCAGGCACGAGTAGGTCAGCAGACTGATGTAAAGGAAACAAAGAAGGGATGTGCCTGCCTAGAAAAGCACGCTGGAATTCAAGAAGTGAACAGAAGTGACACTAGGTTTTAAGGAATTTTCCAACCAGACAGTGGAGAATTTCATTTGGCCAATGGCTGTTTATCATGACTCTGTGCCAGGTACTTGGATGTACAGGGATACAGCACTGACCAAAAATTCTAAAGGAGATGTCTAATAGAAAGAGAAGGGGGGAAAAAAGGTCACAAGTGTGGGTAATTCTGTTGAATTGTTAATATCAAAACAGGGAAGGGGGTGGGAGGCCAGAGAGATGGTTAAGAGCACTTGTTGCTCCAGAGAACCTGAGGTTTGGTTCCCAGCACCTACTCCAGGCAGCTGAAAGTGCACCTCTAGCTCCAGAGATGACACCTCTGGCCTTCTCAAGTAACCTGCACTCATAAGCATACACCCACATGCAGACACACACACCTAACTAAAAATAAAACTTTAAAAACTCATAAAGAGGGAGGATGCAGAGGTATATGCCCTTAATCCCAGCACTCAGGAGACAGGAGTAGGCAGATCTCTGAGTTTGAGGCCAGCCTGGTCTACGTGGTGACTTCCAGGACAGCCAGAGCTATATAGAGAAACCATCTCAAAACAAACAAACAAACAAACAAAAACGGGAATTTAAGAAACAAAAAACAAAAACATGGTAAGAAATGACCACAAATCTCTTTTATTTAGGCAACAGTAAGCTACAAATGGGCTATGTATTTCCAGGTTCTGTAAGTCTAGATGTGGCCAGTCTATGTTTATAAATGTTCTGCAGGGATCTGGAAAGATGCCCTGAAGGAAGCTGGGCCGCGTGGCATAGCAGTGTTCTCAAGCTTCCCAGCTAGACGTGTCTCCCAGCAGCTACTGTTAACTAAGGATCTTAAAGAGGACAGGAGACTTGGAGGTATGACTCCACAGGTGTTTAAAGGGTAAGGAGTCAACTAAGGGGTTGGAGCTTGCCATGGAACATGTCAAGAAGACAGTCTTCAACTAGAATAGTAAGGAGTAGGTCTGAGGCTTCAAGGCCAGAATCTATTGTTCATTTTGCAAGTGGCACTCCTGACCCACCTCCCAGATAACCAAAGAAACACACTGCAGCAGCCACTCCATGAGAGAGGGGGGGGAGGGGGAGGGAGGCAGGCAGGCTAGCTGGAGTCAGGAGCCTGAGATCAAGCACTCTACAGCACCTCTCAAGGTTAACTGGTGACACCAAAGAGCAGGCAAAAAGATTCCAGATTGTGGAAACACAGTAAAGGCACCTATAGGCACTCAGGAAGGAATGAAGAAAACCTGGAGAAAGGTGTGGCAGAGTAGTATCAAAGAGGAAGGAGAAGGGATAAGCAATAGCTGCTGTCTACATACTGACAGACCGCCCAGGGAGGCAGGAGCTGGGCAAGTGCAATAGGAAAGCAGGAGCACAAGTGGACGCCCGTAAGAGTTGAAGTGGGGCATATGGAAGCCATACTGTCACCATAGGCATAGACAACTGAGCTGGTAATGGTCTAAGAAGACGGATGAGGAGGAAAGAGTATCTAAAATGACACCAGGAAGAGGCTGGGCTTGGTAGTGCGTGCATTTAATCTCACCACTTGGGAGCCAGAAGTGGATCTCTGAGTTCAAAGCCAACCTGGTCAGCATAGCAAGTTACAGGACAGCCAGGACTACAGAGACACTGCCTACAAACAAACAAACAAACAAACAAACAAACAAACAGGATAGGAGGGAAGGTAGCCTGGGATAGAGGCAGGTACTGGATAGCACCAGAGGGTCACAATCAGAAAAGTAAAGCTAGGCCCAGTGCTTTCTCTATTCAGTCACATTCTGTCAGACAGTTACTAGTTATCACAACAGTGAATACTTCTTTTCTAAGTTCAAAGGAGTGGCTCCTATGTCTAAGGATTCTGTAGCAATACACAGGACCATGGGCAGAGCCTGAACTCTGTGAAACTAAGTCCCATGAGACTAGTGGCAGTCCCGGGACTTCCACATATGGATATACTGGATCTAGATGCTGGTCAGTATCCTTTCTTCTAGGCCTACAGGCCTCACACACTGACTAGGTCTTTCCCAGCCGTTATCACCCTGCTGGCCTGTGTGCCTTCTCCTGCAATGTCAGCTGACTTTAAACAGTCCATGGCTTCACAGAACCAACTGTTATTTCCATGATCACTAGCTGATCATGTCAAAGGAGCCCAGTCCCCTTCCACTACTCAACCTCACTTTGGCTTTACTCCTGTCTTTTCTAAAAGTTATTTTTTTATGTCTCTACATGTGGGAGGACATGAGTGCCACGGAGTGTAAGCAGAGGTCACATTACAACTTTTGGGAATTGGGTTTCTTCTACCACAGGGATCAAAATCAGGTCATAGGTTTGTCAACAGGTGCCTTTACCTGGCTGAGCCATATTGCCCATCCTGGTTATCTTTAACAGACCTATATTAAACACTCACTTGTTCCAAGAGGACATGCATACCTTCCTTAACACCCGAGGGTCCTTCCAAGGCCTGATAGGAAATTCATCAACAACTGCTATCACAGCAAAGGCCAAGGCCTTGTATCTAAGGCCTGGGCTTTACAATGGTAGTACAGTCTCCTGGATATGCCCTGCTCAAGTCCCTTGCCACTCTGTCCCTCAACTTAGCAGTGCCTCTAACATGGTCCACCCACCACAGAGAACTAGGTATTACAAAGTACTTTGTTTCCCTAACTCAAAATCTATTCAAGACAGTAACATGGAAAAAAAAAAATAAAACCCAGCAGCTATCAAGGTATTCAAGACGGCACTTTCTAATCTCAGTAAGCATTCACCTTTCAGAAGGACAGAGGTACGCCAATAAGACACACATCGGTCAAACGTGTGACGAACCAAAGGCAAGGTGATTGTGGAGGAGGACATACGTATCAGGGCACAAGTCCTAAAGGACAAACAGAACTCAGACTGGCCACCAACAAATGGCAGGGTCTAAAAGGAAAAGAAAGGAGGCTGCTTCAGACTAGAACACACAGAGGTGCTCCAGTGGCAGGGTTTGGTAAATGAATAAAATTACAATTTACTAAGTACCCAAGAGGGCAAAGAGTGTACCAGGCATCCTTAGTATCATACAGCCTGCACAGTAACAACAGCTGGCTCAAATTTGCATATCAAATAGCCACCACCTAGCAGTATATGCATGTCCCAAGTCAAACTTTTATGCTTATTAGTATCTCTTTTTCAAGTAGTATTTGATCAACCAGTCTGTTATCAAATACAAGGCAGGAAAGGCAAGGAAGTATTTCTGTAAGAAAAAACTTCAAGGACACGAAAGATTATGCTTGAGACTACTACACCCAGGCTTCTGTAAAACATCAGCAGCTCTGTATGTGCATGTATATGTGTGCATGTGTGAGCATGTGCATGCATGTACTCAAGTGTCTTTGTGTGTAAGAGAACTGTGGAAGCCCCAAAGGAGACCAAGGTACACCAGGGTGAGATTCAGAAAGAAACTGGGGTCCAGGGCCAGCTACTCCAATAGTTTCAGGTCCTAACACTTGACAGTTGTCACCTGATTTAGGCAGTAAGCAGAGAAGGTGGCACAACACTAGTCTACAGCTATCTGAAGGGGGAAAAAGAGAAATGTTAATGGAATGATGTCTTCAGTAGACTAATTTAAAGAAGAAAAATCTCACTTTGTAATAACAACCACCAAAAAAAAAAAAACAAACAAACAAAAAAAAAAAACCTTAAAAAATAATTCAAACGGGACGTAAGTTTATGATGCTGGGCCACAAATCCTAGTCTCCCCTTGCTTCAAAGAGCTGTCACTTTCAATCTGGCACCAGACAGACTTCAACAGAAAAAAAGAAGGCTGCAGTCAGAATACAAGAGGATGTCTCACGAACCACATTCGCAGAGCTCTGAAAAACACAGAAACAAGTCCCCTAAAGCAACATTCAGTCCAGAGGTCCTCATGCTGATGACTCTGTATCCAAGGCAACCTGGCAATGCCTGGAGGTATTCTGGGGATACTCCTACACCTGGTGGGCAGAGGCTAGGGATACTACTGGGATAATGAAGCTGAAAGGTTCCAAGGCTGATAAAGAAGCCTGTGCCAGGCCACCATGGAGGAAACACAGGGACAGAAAAGAGCCATGCCCATGCTCTGGGGATGCCACCAACAGCCCCTCACAGGAAAACGAGATGGCTGCCAGGTGTCTGAAACTACAAAAACAGACATCTAGGACCACAGCTTAAGCCCACCTGCCAGTTCCCAAGCCTGCACATCTGAAGAGGCCTTGCTCAGCAGGTGAAGAATCTGTCGATAATAAACATATATAAATTATGAAATTTTCAAAGAATAAATCTTAAAAAATTTAAAAGTCTGTCCAGTATTCTCCAGTTCCTACTGCTTTTTGGGAGCCCTCCAGCCACCAGTCCTCACTTCTGGGAGGGACCCCAACCCACATGCCAAACATGCATCTGGACCCTCCAAAGGACTGTGCAAATACAGCTCTCCTGGTATTCTGATTGATTCTCTGTCAACAAACACTTCTGAATCAAAGTATAAAATACCCATCATCAATTACTCTTGAAAAAGTACAGGAAACAGAGCTAAGCATGGAGCTCCGTTAGCAGAATGCCTGCCAATCATGCAGAATGTCCTGGACTTGATATCTATCACTGCATGAAGTGGGTGTGGCAGCACATGCCTGAAATCCCAGCATTCAGGATAGTGAGGATCAGAAATTCAAGGTCATCTTTAGCTATCCAGGGAGTTATAGGCCAGCCAAGGCTATATGAGACCCGTCTCAAAAAACCCAACCAAATGACAATAACTTAAAGGAAAAACATTAACAAAGCAAAGATTCACTGTCAACAAAGCAGAGAAGTTATAAGGTGAGGATCTGCAGGGCTGGAGGGAAGTGCTACTTTTTCCTGGAGGGAGTAGCATTTCTACTTACAAAAACTTTTCTTACTATCATTCAAAAAGAGAAAAAAGAGAAATAAAGAAAAAGAAAAAGAGATGTATTCTGTTTAAATGATACCACCGTCTCTCTGTACCTGCATAAGGATCCACATAATTGTTTTCATCAGAAGCTGTGCAATAGCTTAGGAATGCAAAGTGCATTCTTGGTCACCAGAAGACACACTAGAGGACCCCTGACATCTATTTCACTGCCTAATGCATTCAGTAAGCCAGAGAGGGAGGGAGCTCTGAAACCTTTCCTGTCTCTGGGTCCCAAATTCACCAGCCAGAACAAATAACCATGCTCTCCCACAGAAACTTCCTTGCAACAGGCCTGGAGGTCCTGGCTAGGCCCAAAAGTCAGTGGTTACAGGTCCAGTGATAGAAGTCCCCAAGTATAGACCACTATAAGCTCCAGGGTTTCCATATGTCAATCAACAGAAATCCAACAGTGCTAGGAAACTACAGGATTGGTAAGAGTCGCCTGTAATTCCAGCACTCGGGAGGAAGTAGAAAGAGAATTGAGAGTTCATGGCCTACAGAAGCCTGTCTCAAAAAACAAAAAACAAAACAAAACAAAACAAAAAGACCTGAGGCTCAGTAGCAGAGCATTAGCCTAGCATGTACAGGGCCTAGTAGAGTGTACAAGATCTAGGTCTCTCACAAGTATCCCTACCCCCCCCCCAAAAAACATACATTTTTTAACATCTGGCAAAAAAGACTGGTGATGTTTGCTCCCTTTCTTGGTCAAATAAAGCACAGGATACAAAACATCGATCAAATATGGCTGCTCACCTACTACTGGGGAAGAGCAGCCCGGCCTAGCTTCTGCACTCCTGTGAAGACAAACTACTTCAGGGCAGTCAGATGTCACAGGGACAATGACAAGAGATGCCGTCCAGGGAATGCCAAGACTTCCATGTGCAATGTATGATCACTCACTTCACCCTCGTGGGGGATGGGGGGAAACAAGTGCTCCCTAAGGCTTACATCTGACAAGGGAACCCCAGCAGTCAGGTGCCTCCCATTCACAATCTGGATCGCCCTAAGCGCGGAAAAAGCAGTCTAGCATAGAACCTGTAGTCTTGAACCTTAGCTAAACTACCCACCCACCACCAAGCGACCACTGAGTCACCACAGAGATGGATGAGGTGCCAATCGCTCCAGAAGAAAAGCTGCCCAGACCTCAGGAAAGGAAGGAATGTAGAATAAGAAGGCTCAGCCGGCCTTCCTTGGAACGACAGATTTTTTTTTCTCTGAAGGATTTCTTCCCAGGAGCTTCACCGCAGTCCATCCGGTACCCTCAAACCCCCTCGTAACTGAAGACTACCAGGGATGAACGTTTGTCCTAAAGGCACGCACTGGCGCAGCGACCACCCAAGGTCACGCCCCGGAAACCAAGGGCAGGAGCTACGCAGGAGTTATGGGGACGCCCAGCGAGGCAGGGTGCCACCGGGTCGCCAGTGCTCCCCACTGGCCCCCTAATTAGCACCAGAGGCATGCCCGCCACGCCCCAGGCCGAGCTTCCGGAAGGACGCCGGGGGGGGGGCGCCGCGACCCACCTTCGCGTCCAGGGCCCCTAGTTCTCTAGTGCCCGACGCCTGGGCCGTGGCCTGGCTGCCCGCACTCGGACCGCCCGCAGCCTCTAAGCTTTAAGGACTGGGTGGGAGGCAGGGCTCAGGCCCCGCCGCTCGGACCTCGGAAGCCCTCTGACCCTATAGTCCCGCGCTATCTAGGTCACAGTACACCGGGAAGCCCCCCTTGGCCCCATCCGGAGGCCCCGGCCCATGCCTATCGCGCTGGAGAGCCGCAGCCCCACCACCCCCGACCCCGCCCCCGGCCGTGCAGTCCTTCCAGAAGCGACTCCCGCACCGACCCAGCCCCTGCGACACTGCGACCCCTCCGAAGATGCGGTGGAGACCCTAGCCGCGCCTACCACGCACCTTGAGGGTCGGGTACTCCTGCACCTTCAGGGTCATGGACAGCTGGGCCGCCGACTCCTGCACCGCCATCTTGGGCCGGCCGAGCGGAGGAGGCGGGTACGGGGCACGCCGGATAGTGACGTGCTACGCGCGGGAGCAGGCGGAGCGGCTGTGCGCCTGCACCAATCGTGTCACCGGGCCGCCTGAGCGGAAGAAGTCCAGAGCCAATCATCTTTCACGGCCTCGACCAATCGCCGACCACTCTAGAGAGCGGCTTCCTCATTGAATTGTCCGCTGGCCTAGGCCGCAGATGCGGATTTAGTAGAGCCGAGATCCCGATGCCCTGTACTTTCCGAGGGTTGGTACTGGAACGGCTCACGTCGGGATCGCACCCCCCCCCACGCCTCCGAAGTCGCCTCCCGTAGTGGTCACAGGCCCTGCTTTAGCGCTCGGTGGCCGTAATCTCTGGGTGGTCACTTAGGGGTGCGGTCTTTGCCATCCGGGAACTACTTTCCTTCGTCTCCATTTTCGCAGATTAACAGCTCTGGAGTCCAGGAGCGGGCTTCCCAATAAAAGATAAAGAATGTATACAATAGAATAAGACAGGGAGGGGCCATCGAGCAGCTGGGCTTTCCGGCCAGTAATAACATAAGGAACACTTGGGAACTGCTTTTCGAAAAGGCGATGAATCCTTGATTTGGGGTCCAAAGGCGCCTGAAGGTGTCCAGTTCCCGACCTACACTGGTAGTCAAGTAGGAATCCTGGAGCAATGGTAATGAACAGTTAACATGTTACTAATAAAAAACTAAGCAGCGTTGATCTTCAGGGTCCCCAAAGGAAAGCAATTATCTATGATGTAGGCTCCACCCTACAGCACAAGTCACAGGACCTGAGAATCAGCCTAAGTCCCCTAAGGCAACGAAGACTTCTTTAAACCACCTGAAAAACAGAATTGAAATAACTATCAACCAGGCCACACCTTGACTGAGATTGCTTAGTTACCATGCCTCTTACCTCTATTTTAGTTCTTCCTCTGTTTTGAACTCAAGATGGCCTTTCATTGTATCCAGACAATAGATTTGAGGGGTTATTGAAACCCCTTTAATACAGTTAGTTCCTCATGTTGTGGTGATGCCCAACCATAAAACTATTTTGTTGCTAACTGTAACTCTAACTAATTCTAACTCTAACTCTGATAGCTGTAATGTTGCTACTGTTATGAATTGCAATATAAATACATGATATGCAGGATATCTGGTAGGCAATCCCCAAAGAGGTTGCAACCCATCAATTGAGAATCATTGCTTTAGAGTTTCTTGTATTAGAAGATAAAACTGCTTTGGAACTGTTTTTCTCTGGGTAACAAAATGTTTAAGGGGGGAGGGGGGACTTAAAGTGAAGGAAAGATTTAGTTTGGCCCATGGTTTGCAAAAGTTTCAATCTATGGCCATGACCACCTGGCTCATCTGCTTCTGGGATTCTGTGTGGTGAAGTAAAGGGTCTCTTTGTGGCTGTCTAGAGGCTCAGGGACTGAGAAATGAGAACCCTCAACTGTAATACATTCAAGAGACTAAAAAAAGATGAACAGGTTTTTTTGTTTTGTGTTTGATTTTGCAGAAATGGTGGACATCAGCTTAGAGAAAAGAAAAAGATGGCTGGTGCCCTTGTTTGACATGAGATAGTGTTGTTGGGTTGTTTTGGTTGTTGTTTTTGTTTGTTTATTTTTTTTAAAGTCTCTGATCATGAAAACTTCCTGCCTCTTATTCCCATAAGCTGGTACACCAGAGGGTTATAATCTTCCCATTTGTCTACCATGGCTCTCTCTCCAAATACCTCTCCTATTGACTCAGGGCGCAAGGCCTTCCTTACCTGAGTAGTCTACTGGAGCTTCAGGACCTTCCGGTGATTGTGATCCTGGGATCTGTCACATCGGAGATGGCCTGTGGCTTTTCAACCCTAGGATGGGCCAAGGGCACATAGACAAGCAAGGCCAGCTGCAGGTGGGGAAGGCCTAACACCTGCAGCTGGCCATCCTGTGACTCTGATGAGCTTCGAGTACACCTAATACTAAATGGACTATAAAGAATTGTTTCTTACAGAGGCCAAGAGACCGAGAGAAGAAAGGTTCTGAGACAAAGATTGTTCTTTAAAAGCGTAGTCTCCGTACCCTACTTCCTTCAACTAAACTCTGCCTCCTAATTACTCATTCAAGGCTTATGTTTAATAATCTCAGGATCCAATCTTTTCTCAACAGTGCCACCAGTGAAAACCAGGTCTTCAATACATGAACCTTTAAGTGGGGCAGGGTACTTCATAGGCAAATAGTAGAATTCTGCCTCTGCCTCCTGAAGACTTGCATTTGACCTATCACTAGGCCAAATGGCCCCAAAATTGCTTAAAAGTCCAAAGTCTTCTGTAAGCGTCAAAGCAAACTCTTAGCTATGACCTTCTGTGTAAAACCAAACCAAGTTGCATGCTTTCAGCATACAATGGCCCAGGGTAAACACTGGCCAAATCACACCTAGGACACAAAAGAATCTGGTACTCAGTCCTTCGGTCTGGGAGCCTTGACAACTGTAGTAGTCCCAGAATAATTGTCCCTCACTGGAAGGGGATGATCAGTAGTCACTCAGTCCACAAGACAGGAAGCCTCGTGAGTCCTCATCTGGTGCTGGGAGCCTAAGGGCTCTAGTGTGCCACTAGTCCCTGTCCCATGACAAAAGCCTGGAGACACTGGTTTTCTAGTTAACGAAGGCACCAGCAGCAGAAACAGTGAGCAAATCAGCTTGGCAGCAAGAGGGCAGAATAAGCTTCCTTCTGAAAGAATCGCTTTTTGGAAAAAAAAAATCAGGGCTCCTACCAGAAGGTGCCACCCATATCAATAAAGGCAATTGGTGAATATAAATTGTGGCAAGTTGACATTAAAACCAGTTGTAATAAGTCTCATTCCAAAACAGAGGAATAGAGGATAGAAAGGAGGCGAGAGACTAGAACAAGGTGGACACACAGCTCCATGCTCCATGCTCCAGAACGAGTGAAAGTACATCGGGGAGTCAGTCCTTCCCTGTGAACTGCAGGGTTATAGCCCTGAGGATGGCTTCTGTCTTCAGCTTGCTCTTCTCATTGTCAGTGGCTCTCTTCAGCAGAAGTTCTACACACACACACACACACACACACACACACACACCCTGCACCTCCAACATCTGGGGGTTTCTATTGCTCACAGCTTAATACAGCGTTCTTGTTAAGTCTCGCACCAAGGACAAATGGCTGAGGTGCCTATTGAACATATCAAAGCAGACCTGGCCACTAGCCAGGTTCTCCCAGCATCCCTCAGTCCCTACCTGTTACAGGGCATGGCTGGCACATCCTCTACCCCAAACTCTCCAGCTCAAGGGCTGGCTGCTCTTCTCTATATAATCCATCCATTTTGCACCTTTACCCTCTTGGCTGCTGCACATGGTTCCCGTTCTCCACTCTCTCTTCCCCTTCCCATGTCCCCACATGGTCATGTCCACTCTGGACTCTCTCAAATGCCCCTGCCTCTGGCTATGCTCTCCCTTTTATCTACAACAAACACTTTCTTCCACCATACCTAGGGGCAGCCATGTCCTTTCCTCTCGTTCAGCCTTATTATGGGCTGCTTGTAGGATGACAGCACACATTGCCTGTCATCCCAGACCTTCCTCTGATGTGTAAGTGGACCGTGGCTGCTGTGGCTTCCAAATGCCCGGTTGGCTAAATCCTGGGATAAATAGGTGGCTCTGCTCAAGCAAGAAAATGTCTTTCAGATGCACTTTCTCTTTCCACCATTAGGTTTGTGCTGGGAGGGTCTGGTTAATTCCTGAGAAAGGCATCTTTCCCACTGTCCTAATCTAAAGTACTTGTGTTCTTTGTGAAGGTCCTGTTCTTACCAACTACACTCGTTACCTACAACTTATCAACTACACCATAATAACTTTAAATACGCTCCCTTTCTGTCCAAACTGAAAGTTTCAGAAGCCAGTTTTTTGCTTTTTGCTCCCAATTATCATGATAAAGCTGATTAAAAGGAGCCAACAATCGTCACACCACAGGCTAAATGTTAAGCCGCCTTGATATACTCTCTGCTAATTAGTCTGCCATCTTGAACTCAGACTTACAGAAAGTCTGACAGCATAGGCAAATTCAATCAGGTTCTTTGCCTCTGGTTGGCCCCCTCTGGTTGGTCCAATTCAAAATAGCAGTCTTGTTTCCATATGAAACTTGACGAGCATAATCTTTATTATCTGTAGTCCTATCCGTGTGTGCTCCTCTAAGCTTACCCCAGGGCCACACATTTACTTCTACTTATTGCTTTCTGGGTTTCCAAAAGGCTCCTGAATGACATAGTTGGGTTTAATCAAAGCAATGATTCCACTTCCCCCCCCCCCGAACTATTTTTATAATTTATTTATTTTATGTGCATTGATGTTTTTCCTGTATCTACGTCTGTATGAGGGTGTATTAGTGAGGGTTCTTTAGAGTCACAGAACTTATGAGTAGTCTCTATATAGTAAGGGAATTTAATATGATGACTTACCATCTGTAGTCCAACTTCCCTATAATGGTCAGCTATGAATGGGAAGTCCAACGAGCTAACAATTGCTCAGCCCCACAAGGTTAGATTCCAACAGGTGTGCTGGCAAGTAAATGCAAGCAGGCAAAGAAGAGCGAATCTTTCTTCTTCCAAGGTCCTTATGTAGGTCTCCAGCAGGTGTGGCCCAGATTAAAGGTGTGTGCCACCACACCTGGATCTGGGACTTGTTTTGTCCTAGGCTGACCTTGAACTCAGAGATCTCCTTGTGGTAGGTCTCCTGGGATTCATAGCCACTATGCCTCAAGACCTCCATGCCAAGATCTAGGTCAGCCTATATATCTCCCAGCCTCAAGATCTGGATCACAGGTGAGGCTTCCAATTCTGGATTGTAGTTCATTCCAGATATAGTTATGTTGACAGGCAGGATTAGCCATTACAGAGGGTGTCAGATCCTGGGGTTACAGACAGTTGTGAGCTGCCGCGTGGGTGCTTCTGGTAGAGAAGCCAATGCTCTTAATCCTGAGCCATCCCTCCAGCTCTCACTTCTTGATACTAACTTTCATTTTAAAAACTTTCCATTGTCCTGACAAAACACCTGAGAATAAAACATAAGGGAGGTAGGGTTTATTTCAACTTATGATTTCAATCTGGACACTTAGCTCCATTGTTTCTGGGCCTTTGGATTGATGCACAGGGAGCATGTGGTGGAGTGAAGTAGCTTCTCATAGCAGGCGGGAGGCGAGAGAGCGAGAGAAGACTCAGAAGATAAGATAGATATGCTCTTCATAGGCATGCCCCCTGGTGATCCACTTCCTTCAGCTAAGCCTTACCCCCGAAGAGCACCAAACAAGTCAAGTTAGTGCCCAATGACATAGTTACCTGCTAGTTGATAGAATTAACTCTACTAGATAGAATTAAGCTTTCAATTGTGAACCTTATTTGGGAGCATGTTCTTCATATGTCAGTCATACTGGGTACTTTCCAGAGTGATTTTTTTTTAAATGCAAAGAAGTTAGTTAACTTGGGCCTTTTTTTCTAAAGATGGACCCTATGCTAGTCCCACCCCCAGATACTCATTGATTTTTGCACAGAGGAATGCCATGCTGGGAATTTGGGTAGGTAGGCAGTTGTCTAGCCTCTGTGACTTGGAACCCCCTTGTTCTTGACTACTGGGTCCTGCGGAAATGGTTACACTTGAGTTCAGAGGAACCTTGTGGCTCTGGGGCCACATAAATCTTTGAGGGAACCAAGCTGATTCATAGTTATTAATTTTTGTAGCATATATTAAATTATGCCATTTCATTATGACATTTTCATATATTATGTAGTATAATTTTGACCATATTAATTTCTCATTGTTCTCTTACCTCCTCCTACTGATTCTCTTCCTCCTCTCCATCAGTCTGCCTCTTCATGTCTGTTTTTTGCTTGTGACCCAATGAGTTCAATTAGGCTTGCTTATGGGAACATGGGTGAGGGGTTATTTGCAGGACCATGAGCAACTTCCTAGTGGTGATACCACCCCAGCAGTGCCCATGAGGTCTGTTCCCTTGTGTCTTAGTCTTTCTTCCTTTATTCCTTTCTCTCTCTCTCTCCCTCTCTTTCTTTTTTTTAAGATTTGTTTATTCATTTATTTATTTATTTCATGTGTGAGTACACTGTCGCTATCTTCAGACATACCAGAAGAGGGCATTGGATCCCCATTACAGATGGTTGTGAGACAACATGTGGTTGCTGGGAATTGAACTCAGGACCTCTGGAAGAGCAGTCACTCAGTGCTCTTAATCGCTGAGTCATCTCTCCAACCCTTAGTGTTTCTATTGCTACAATAAAACACCATGATCAAAAGCAACCTGGGTAGGAAAGAGATTATTTCATCTTACATCTTATAGTCTATAATCCAGGACAGGAACCTGGAGGCAGGAGCTGATGTAGAGGCCTTGGGAGAGTACTGCTTAGTGGCTTGATCCTCATGGCTTGTATAGCTTGCTTTATAGCGCCCAGGACCAACAGCCCAAGGTGAAATCCCCACACACAATGGGCTGAGCCTTCCCCCATCAATCACTAATTAAGAAAATGCCCTACACGGAGATGGAGACATGGTTCAGTGGTTAAGAGCACCCACTGCTCTTATAGAGACCAGGGTTCAATTCTCAGCATCCACAAGGCAGCTCACAACTATCTGTAATCCAGCACCAAGTAATTTGATGCCCTCCCACAGACATCCACGCAGGAATAGATTAATTAAAAAGAAAAATAAGAAAATTCCCTACAGAATTGTATACAGCCTGAGTTATGCAGGGTTTTTTTCAGTTGAGGCTCCTCCTCTCAGATGACTTCAGCTTGTGTCAGCTTGACATAAACCATCCGGCATAACTGACCTCTTGTCAACTTGACACACAGACTTGTCACTGTTAAGCCACACCTTTTCTTTCCTGTTCATCCCCAACACCACACATTCTTATGGACAACACAATATAAAACATTTTACAAACATAAAAGGTCTTACAGTCTTAAAAATTCAAACACTTTTTAAAAGCCCTCTTAAGAATAATCCAAAGTATCTTTTAGAATCAAAAGTTTAACTATGGGCTTCTATAAAATAAAAAATAAGTTAATACTCTATTTCAAGAAAAGTACAATCATACCAAAGTAAAACAAAACTCCAACAGTATAAATCACTCCACATCTAATGTCTGGGATTCACTCATGATCTTCTGGGATCCTCAAAAGGACCTGGGTCACTTCTCCAGTTCCATGCTCTATAACACACTCAAAATATCTTCTAGGCTCAAGATGGCTCTGCTCCACAGCTGCTGCTGTTCTTGGTAGTCATCCCATGGTACTGGAATCTTTAAAATTGTGAGGACTTCTGCTGTGGCTGGGCTGCATTTTCACCAATAGATTCTCCTGTGCTCTCTTCATGGAGCCAAACCTCAACTTCTCTCTCTTATGCCTTCCATCCTGGGGCTTCAACCACTACTGAGGCTGCACCTCTCCTGACCCTTCCTGTTTACCAAGACTCAGCTGCTTTTCATGACCCCTTCATGTCTTCAAAACCAGTACCATCCAGGTGACTCTTACACATTATCAAGTTCAATTGACAGTGTGAGGTACAACCTTAGCCACTTATCGAAGACAAATTCTGTGTGCTAACTCTGAGGAACCACTTCCCAGAAAATTTCATTTCTGTGATGCTGTTCTCTTCTTAATCACTGCTAATTTCTTACAACCAGCTAACCAACATCCATTGTTAAAAAAAAAAAAGCAAAGGTTTTACTTTAATGTTTCTGGTCTCTTGTTAAGTACAGCCAATGTTTCAGCTCTAGCTAACCAGAACCAGAGACTCCAGACATGAATGCCCTGATGGTCTTTGCTTTCCTCAGAAACTTCACAAGCCAGGCCTCCATTGTTTGCACTGTGTCTTAGGATTTTACTGCTGTGAACAGACACCATGACCAAGACAACTCTTCTAAGGACAATATTTAATTGGGGCTGGTTTACAGGTTCAGAGGTTCAGTCGTTATTATCAAGGCAAGAACATGGCAGGAGGAGCTGAGTTCTACATCTTCATCTGATGGCTGCTAGCGGAATACTGACTCCCAGGTAGCTAGGACTTGGGTATTAAGGCCCACTCCCACAGTGACACATCTATTCCAACCAAGCCATACCTATTCCAACAAGGCCACACCTCCAAATAGTGCCACTCCCTGGACCATGCATATACAAACCATCACATACCGCTCTCAACATTCTTCTCTTCCAAACCCCTACAGAACAGCTCACTGCTCTCTCAGCACTCAATGGCTTTTCTAGCCCAGAGTTCCAGAGTCCTTCCATAATTCCCTCATCATCAAAAGCATTGAGGGCAGGAACTCAAACAGAGCAGGAACCTGGAGGCGAGAGCTGATGAAGAAGCCATGGAGGGGGCTGGCTACTGGCTTCCTGCTCAGAGCTTGCTCAGCCTATCCCACCAGCCCAGGCATAGCACCACTCATGATGGGCTGGGTCCTCCTTTATTAACACTAATTAAGAAAAGACAATGGGGTGTCCAAGAGGAGTCCTGTGAAGGACCCAGTATTGTTAGTGTGGCAGAAGCCAGAGGCCTCAGACCAGACCAAGGACTCATTGCAGTGATCATTTGCAAGTAAAGATGTGTGGACCCAGAGTATACTGTGTGACACACCATGAAACACCATAGATTCCACAGAGAGTTTTTTTTTTAAAGATTTATTTTATTTATATGAGTACACTGTAGGTGTCATCAGACACACCAGAAGAGGGCATCGGATCCCACCACAGATGGCTATGAGCCATCATGTAGGTGTTGGGATTTGAACTCGGGACCTCTGGAAGAGCAGCCGGTGCTCTTAAACACTTTTGTTTTCTTTTGTGAGGAGCGGAGCGTTTCAAGGACTAAGGTTAGATATAAAGGCCCGGAAAGATGAATGGGATTTGAGTGCATGACGTGAAATTCACAACGAATCAATACATTTCATTTTAATTTAAAAAAAGCGAAATGCCCTGGGGCTGGTAAGATGGCCCGTTGGTTAAGAGCCCTAGCTGCTCGTCCAGAGGATCCAAGTTTAAGTCTCAGCACCCACGGGGCAGCTCACCATCGTCTGTAAGTCTAGCTCCAGGGATCAGACACCTTCACACAGAGACACATACAGCAAAACAACCAATGCACATAAAATAAGAATGAAATCACTTTAAAATTTATATATGTATGTAGACATAGACATAGACATAGACATAGACATAGACATAGACATAGACATAGACATAGACATGTATTTGAAAATGCCCTAGAGGCTTGCCTATAGCCTGAACTCATGGAGGCATATTCTCTCTCTCTCTCTCTCTCTCTCTCTCTCTCTCTCTCTCTCTTTCTTTCTTTTTATTTTTTCTTTCCTTTTTTCCCATCACCCCCCCACCCTCTGAGACAGAGCAGTATAGACTGTGTACCTGGCCATCCTGGAACTCTCCCTGTAGACCTGGCTATGCTCAGACTTAGAGATCTGTGTGTGCCTTCACCACCCAGCTATGGAGGCATTGTCTTAATGGCAAGTTCTCTTCTCAGATGACTTCAGCTTGTGCCAAGCTGACATAAAACCATCCTCCACGTCAGGCAGGTACCGTCTCTCGTGTCGTACGGTTTTCCAGCTTCAGGGCCTCCACCAACCCTGCAATTGCTCTGCGTCTTTCCCATCCAATAACGCTTACATCTCAGTTTCCTGTCCTGACGCTCTTTGAGGGAGAAGGCCGGATGAGGAGGAGGCATGAATTCCCTCCCACTGACCAGGGGTCTTTCAAACAGCCAGCTGGTTTCTCCTAGAGTCCACCTGGAGCCCCATTTAGCTCAAACTCAGGTGGAGTGGGAAGGTCACAGCTGTCACTTCTGAAATTCCTGTCTCCTCAAGGACTTCAGGGGCTGCTGTGTGTGTGTGTTGGGGGGGGGGTTGGCAATCTCAGAGTCACATGAAGGAATACACGTGACAGAAACTTACCATGGCAATTTCTCTGTTGTACAAGGTCAGGCCAGCACCCAGATGGGGCCAGTGTGCTTTCATGGCCAGCTTGACCTCCGTCTTTTATCCCTAATGAAGGTGGTAACTGTGTCTCATCTTATTGGTGGGATCTAAGCTTCACAACCGGACTCAACTGGCTAGTTAACATGAAGGGGAGAGAGAGAGGTTAGAAAATATGGGCCCTTATCAGGCTAATTAGAAAAAAAAAAACAACAAACACAAACCAACCAAACAAAAAACAAGGAAACAACAACAACAACAACAACAACAACAAAAACAAATTGCCACACTGGAGACAAACACCAGATGCATTTATTATTTATGTATTTATGTATGTATTATTTATTTTTTAAGACTGATTTATTTATACTATGCATACAGTGTTCTGCCTGCATGTACACCTGCATGCCAGGAGAGGGCATCAGATCTCATTATAGATGGTTATAAACTACTGTATGGTTGCTGGGAGTTGAACTCAGGACCTTTGGGAGAGCAGCCAGTGCTCTTAACATCTGAGCCATCTCTCCAGCTTCTTATTTTTATTTTTTCATTTCTATTTTTTTGTCCAACTCAGCACCTGACATGACACTGGTTCTTAGTTAAGCTTTAAGCTCTGAACGACTCAGCATGGAGTAGCTGTCTATCTTACTAATGGTCCTGTCAGAGGGTGGGCTGTGGGGTATACAAGACCTCTGGAAGTTCCTTCTGAGGAGAACAAACCAGAGACGAGGGGCAGGGAGAGCACTGTCAGCCTGGGGACTGTGTCACATGGTGCCTGGAATCTGCACTCCCAGCAGGCTCTTGTTCATTTCAGAGTGTCTGGGACAGGCTCACTGCCAGTGCACAAAGAAGCAAATATGACAGCATAGGGTGTCACAAAAAGAAAAGGAACTGCTGTGTATTTTTTTGTTTCATTCTTTTTTTTAAAGGTTTGTTTATTATTATAAATAAACTGTAGCTGTTTTCAGACACCCCAGAAGAAGGCGTCAGATCTCATTTCGGATGTTGTGAGCCACCATGCGGTTGCTGGGATTTGAACTCAGGACTTTCGGAAAAGCAGTCAGTGCTCTTAACCACTGAGCCACCTCTCCAGCCTTTGTTTCATTCTTGAAACAGTGTCTTGCTTCAAATTCATTGTCTTCCTGGAAAGACTTTATCACAAGGTGGACCTAGGAGTATGAACAGGCTTCTGTGTATGTCCTTGCTTGGTTTCAAACTGTCCCTGAGTGGATTCCGCAAAACCAACTTAAGAACTTTGTTATTCAAGGGTGTGTCCAGGGTCTTGTGAAATCAGGTCCCTGCGGATTTCGTCAGGACGAAGGAACTTAGATGCAGCTGTCAGTCAGCTGCTTCCTCTCACCTACCCAGCCCTGAACGTGATGACAACGGGTTTACATCTTGTGAATGCAGAGCCAAAGTCAGCATAGTGCAAAGCCAAAGTAAGCACAGCTGAGACGTCAAAGAGTGAAGAAGGCTCTGTCACCTGCAGCGGACGAAGAGAGAGCATGGGTCATTTCCAAAGCAACGTTCTCCCTCAGCACAGGAAGCGTGGGACTATATTTAAGGAGTCTATTCATACAGGGGTTGGACTATTCCTAAGCATACATACTCAATTAAAAAGCACATTCTTAAGGGCCTGGGGAGAGTTGGAATGGAGAGCGGATATAAATGAAATATGTTGTATAAATGTGTGAAATTCTCAAAGTAAATAAAAAATATATTTCAAAAATGAAATAAAAGACTGGAGAGATGTTCGAGGCCAGCCTGGTCTACAGAGTGAGTTCCAGGACAGCCAGGGTTATACAGAGAAACCCTGTCTCGAAAAAAAAACCAAAAGACTGGAGAGATGGCTCAGCAGTTAAGAGCACTGGCTGCTCTTCCAGAGGACAACAAAGTTTGATTCCTAGGACCCTCATGGCAGTTCATAACCATCTATAACTCCAGCCCCAGGGATCTGACACCATTTTCTGGTCTCCTAGGGCACTGCTTGTACATGATACACAGAAGTGTTCTAGCAAACATAAACATAAAAGTCTCAAAATGTATGTTTATTTTTTTATTTTTTATTTTTTGTTTTTTTTCAAGACAGGGTTTCTCTGTGTAGCCCTAGCTGTCCTGGAACTCACTCTGACGAGGCTGGCCTTGAACTCAGAAATCTGCCTGCCTCTGCCTCTCAAGTGCTATGATTAAAGGAGTGTGCCACCACCACCCGGCTAAAATGTATGTTTAATAACAACAACATTAACACCAACACCAACAACCAAAAAAAGGAATACATTGTGAGCATTATCTGTTTAAGATAATTTAAGGAAAGATAGACTTGCTTAGTTCAAGGCCACAGAACAATCAATTGCTGGGCATCATGGTATCGAATGCCTTTAGACCAGGTACAACAGAGGCAGAGGCAGGCATTATCTCTGATAGTCTGTGATGACTAGCATTATGTTTTAAGTTAAAATTTAGAGATCTATAAAATGATCAGTTGTGTGCACTTCTTAAATTCCAGCCCTTGGGGGACATATGCAGGCAGATCTCTGTGAGTTTACCTAGTCTACAGAGCAAGTTCCAGGATACTTAGGCCTACACGAAGAAACCCTGAATCAAAAAGCCGAGGGGAATAGATATATAAAACTAGCTGGAGAGATGGCTTAGTGGTTAAGAGGACTAGCTGCTCCTCCAGGGGACCAGGGTTCAAGTCCCAGCACCCACATGGCCGTTTACAATTGTCCATAACTCTAGTTCCAGAGGATCCAAAACCATCACACAGACATATTCAGGCAAAACACCAATGTACATAAAAAAATAAATTCTATGAGAGAGAGAGAAATTGATATCGGAAGATCTATAAAACAAAGCTGTGTGGTGATGATGGTGTACATCTTTAATCCCAGTACTTGGGAGACAGAGGCAGGCTGAGTTGGAGGCCAGCCTGGTCGACAGAATAAGTTCCAGGACAGCCAGGGTTACATAGGTGAAACCCCAAGAAATCTATAAAACAAAAATACCTCTAACTTGTAAGTCCCACTTGTCCAAGGACAGATAATGTCCCAGAATACTGGAAGCTGTTCTTGTAATTCTACATGTATGTGGTGTACAAAACTGTTGTTCATGTAAGACAGCAAACTGCTTCCTTCCACTTCTATAAACAGGCTTGCTTGCCTTGATTGCACATAGAGAGGCTATGTCTTGATTACACATAGGCTAAAAGAATATCAGGATGAATGCTTGACCCTGACTGCATGAAGGTAGGAAGTATGTAGCTTTTTTAGTTTTCCTTTATAAGCCCCTAACTAATATAATTTGGTATTATACCTTGGGAATCTTGAAACTTGGGCGTAGACCTCCCACCAGTATCTAAATAAAGCCTCTTTAATAGGGACCTATAACAAGTGCAAGGGCAGCTTGTTCTATATAGTGAATTCTCAGCCAGCCAGGTATACATTGTGTGTGTGTGTGTGTGTGTGTGTGTGTGTGTGTGTGAAAGAGAGAGAGAGAGAGAGAGAGAGAGAGAGAGAGAGAGAAAGAGGTTTCCACTCTTTGTATATACATATATACATACGTGTGTGTGTGTGTGTGTGTGTGTGTGTGTGTGTGTGTATTGGACAGGAATGCCTCTGGATGGGCATGCTCAGCTCACATCATAATGTTTTAGCTCAAAATAAAGGCACTGTGAAGGTGCAGTAATAGAGGCGTTTGCCTCGTTTAGCAGCTAACAGGATTTTTGTTTTAAATGTTGGGTTGGAGCCGGGCAGTGGTGGCGCACGCCTGTAATCCCAGCACTCTGGGAGGCAGAGGCAGGTGGATTTCTGAGTTCAAGGCCAGCCTGGTCTACAGAGTGAGATCCAGGACAGCCAGGGATATACAGAGAAACCCTGTCTCGAAAAAACCGAATCAAAAAAAAAATGCTGGGTTGGGGAGTATATGATGTGTGGTGGAGGTCAAAGGATAACTTTTTGGACTTGATTTTTCTCCTTCCACCTTTATGAGGGGTCTGGGTATCGAACTCAAGTGTTCAGACTGGTTTGTCAGGAGCCTTTACCCAGGGAGTCATTTTGTCAGCTTCAGACTGGCTTTCTAAACTGAAGTTGTCCTTGTGGTTCGGTCGAACCATGTGTCTTATCACAGGCAGTGAACACTTGCCAATTCTCTCTTAAAACTTAATTCTTGACTAAACCATACACTTCACATCAAATGGTAAGACTACAGAGCTGAGGGACTTATTGGCAAGAAAATAACATGACTTGATTTTCCCTTGACATTATTTGGTAATACAACCCATAATCAGCTTCTATGATTAGCTAGAGACTGAAACTGCCCAAACCACATAATTGTTATTTTCACATCTGCTTATAAATGTCTCCTAGGAAATAGCTTCTGGTTAGCTCCAGGCTGGCAGTCCAGAGGCCCTTCCTCGGACGGCGAGAGGTGGGCAGGGAGGGGCTCAATAGAGTCCACCAGAGATGGGTGCTTACATATGAACTTGCTTGGTTGCACCTGAGGTGGTCGTAGGCATCCTAAAGTTACAAAGCAAGGCAAAGACAAAGCTGTGTCTTGGAGCCAGAAAGTCAATGTCCTTAGCAGAGGTCAGACAACTAGCTCTGGTGACCAAGAAGTGCTACTGTGAGATGCACCTCAGGATGTGTTTCTGTAGCCTGGCTCCATGTTAGAGAACTAATGTAGTTTCTCTCACTTTAAGCAGTTGAGCTGAGTAGATCATTAGAGAGAATATCCCTCAAATAATCACTAAACCCACCCATCTATGAGACCACAATGAAAATGTTGCAAGATAAGTTTGGGTATCCTTGGTTGCAATGTCTCAGATGATGCTAAGAGAGGTGGCCCTTTAACCATCCTGGTAGAAATGAAAATATTCTAAAGATACTAGCACTGTATCCTTCCCTTTGGCTAGCACACTACCGAAACAATGGTCCCCCAGAAAATGGCATTTCCTTCAGGAATCTCAAGCTGGAGGAAGAGAGAGCTAAAACATTTACACTAGCCAGGAGAGGAACTTGTCCCCCAGAAAGATGCTTCACAGAGTTCTGACAGTTGACCTAATCACTCGGCAGGACACATTAATGATGGCTCAGTGATGGGCAGGTCCATACTGGACCATGTCTGTTTAGTTATGCATAGCTTTTGTCCTCTTTTTTTGGGGGGGGGTTTGAGACAGGGTTTCTCTGTGTAGTCCTGGCTGTCCTAGAACTCACTCTGTAGACCAGGCTGGCCTCGAACTCAGAAATCCGCCTGCCTCTACCTCCCCAGTGCTGGGATTACAGGCGTGCGCCACCACACCCGGCTTTTGTCCTCTATTTAAACTACACTTCACACTAGGACACTGAAGACGGACTTGGAGGTCACTAACCTCTTTAGTCATCCCTCTTCCCACTGTGGCTGTATTGAATAAAGCCTCTTTCTCCTCTTTCTACAATTGCTTGTCTGTTTAATTGACTTTATGAAAATGGGTGGTTGGATCTATATTAATTGGGTTCTAGAGTCCAGGATTCAATCCTAAAACCTCCAGTAAAACTCCCACCAGAAACAGCATGGTCTTCTCCAGAACCATGGAGGAGGCAGGCATTGATGGCAGTTGTTAGACGCAACCAGAGAATTGCACTTTGCTGGACCTCAGGGAGAGCCACAGCTTTTAAGACCTGTGTTAGTTACAATGCATGAAATAAAAATGTAGAGTGCATGTGTTTTAGTTAGTTTCCATTACTGAGAACAGACACCATGGCCAAGCCAACTCATGTAAAGTACAACATTTAATTGGGGCTGGCTTAAAGGTTCAGAGGTTCAGTCCGCTATCATCATAGCAGGAAGCACACAGCATCCAGGCAGGCACGGTGCTGGAGGAGCTGAGAGTTCTACTTCTTGATCCAAAGGCAGTCTGGAGAAGACTGTCTCTTCCAGGTAACCAGAAGGGTCTTAAAGTCCATGCCCACAATGACACACTTCCTCCAACAAGGCCAAATCTAATAATGCCACTTCCTGGGCCAACCATATTCAAACCACCAAAGTATGATACAGGGAAGTGTGGCCTGGGGTGTGGCAATGTGTTAGAACATTTCTATAGCACAGGCAAGATCCTGAGCTCACTCCTCAGCACCATTTCTAAAAAGTAGAGTTGGAGGGGGGTGCTGGAGAGATGGCTCAATGGTTAAGAGCACTGACTGCTCTTCCAAAGGTCCTGAGTTCAAATCCCAGCAACCACATGGTGGCTCACAACCATCTGTAATGGGATTCGACGCCCTCTTCTAGTGTGTCTGAAGACAGCGACAGTGTACTTATATAAAATAAATAAATAAATCTTAAAAACTAAAGACAATTTTTAAAAAAGAGACTAAATAAAAGATGGTAGAATCATAAAGAAAATGTGGACTATGAATATTAAAAACTAATAGACAGTCCCACCACCTGACTCAATTGAAAACAACAAGATGTCATGAATATGGAAAGCGGAAAATACCAAAGGGACCTGCCAGGAGCATGAAAGGAACACCAGGGATCAGGAGTTCTCTGTTCTAATCTCAGCCTGGAGGAGGTCCCTGGGATTCGCGCCCTGCACGGCTGCCTACCAGGTAACTGAAATAGGTAGTGAGCTCTGCAGGCTGCAACGAGGCGTTTCTGGACGGTACCTGAGGGACAGTGGGGTACTGATCTGTGGCTCGCCACGTGGCAGCAGTACCTGCTTCCTTTTTCTATTTACAACACTGCATTGAGCTGGCCATAGTGTTGCATGTGCCTGTGCCCCCAGCACAATGCAGGCTGAGGCAGGAGGATCACTTGAGTCTAGGAGGATGAACCAGTGGGCTGAGGAGGGGTTGTAATTAGGGGCCCAAGGGAGACCACGGAGCTGTGAGGCAATTCCACCAGAGAGCACACACAGAGACACTCTTGAATTGGAATAGGTAGTATGTATTGCCAGCCAGCAGCTGCAGGGGGAACTTGCCCAAATCATGCAGCCCCGAGCCTCACCAACCCATGCCTATAATGCACAAAAACCACACTGTGGTTGACACACTTATCGAGAAGCAAAACTACAGAAGCCCAAAAAGCAAGGTAAGTGCATTTAGGGACTTTCCTGGGTCCTGGAACTAAACTTTTGAAAACGGTTTTTAAATTTGTATCATCAGCAAAAGGCATGTCCAGTGCTTGTACCCAAAGGCACTGTAAAGCCAAATGTTTTAAGGTGAAAGCTATGAATGGACTGAGTTGGCAGCTACAGCCTAGGGGGACTGGCTGGCAGAGGGTGGCTGTGCTGCCGCTGCTGCTGCTGCCACCGCTGCCACTGCCGCCGCCACCACTACACTGTCTGATAAGGCTAGGGCTCACTGTCAGTGCTCTCACAGGGAACTGAGAAGGAGAAATGTGAGCGGGAAGTGGCCTCTGTATCAATTAAAATGACAGAGACTGTAACAACCCCCAGACCTTAACAGCTGTGTTAGAGGTACCATTCTGACTGTAGAACCCAGCAAGTAGGCCCCAACAAGTGCCAAGAAAAGGAACGAAGACCTCATCCATGTGGCTGAGTTAAGGTTTCTATTGCTATATAGAGACACCATGACCACAGCAACTTGATAAAGGGAAAGATTTAATTGGAGATGACTTATAGTTCAGCTTTAGTCCATTATTATCATGGTGGGGAGCATGGTGGCATTGAGGCAGACACGGTGTTGGAGAGGTAGCTGACAGTTCTACATCATAGGCAGCAGGAAGAGACAGTCATACTAGGTCTGGCTTGAGCATATGAGATCTCAAACTCCATCCCGGTGACACACTTCCTCCAACAAGGCCACACCTACCCCAACCAGGTCACACCTCCCAATAGTCCCACTCTCTATAAGCCTATGGGGCCATTTTCATTCAAGCTACCATACTATTGTTCCAGGATTCAGGAAACTCCCTAAGTGTACTAACCTTGCTTTCTGGCTTCTATAGTTTTACTCTTAACTGTTCTTACTAACTGGAGTGTGCCAACCAAGATGTGGTTTTTGTGAATAAAAGGCAAGGAATGGTGAGGCTCAGGGCTGCGTGATATGGGCAAGGCTGACAGTATGGGGAACAGACAGGTCCTGGGGGACACATGCTCTGAGATGTCCCAGGCCTCAGGAACTTCTCTAGCCTCTGCTCCTGTAAGCCCAGAGGCTCCTGATGCCTCCACCCTAAATGGGAAACTACAGAAAGTTGTCTGGCTCTGTCTCCTCCAGAGGCGAGTTTGTTTATGGCCCCTTCTGCACAGGACACTTAGCAAAGGATGGAAGTGGCTCCAATTACGGTTAGGCATCCACGTGAGACGCCACTAGAGCCTGTTTTTAGTCTGTGAGGTGGCACCCTGGTGTCTTTGGTGTACGTCTTTGTGTGTTTCTGTCTGTTCTGTTGGATGAAGAAACATCTTAAGTGGGACGAGCAAGCAGACCAGGGACCACTGCCACCGTGAGGTGCATTGTGGGCTGGCTGGGAGTGGCTGCAGCCCAAAGAGGGTTTTGTAAACAAGGACTGATATGGCCTCTGTTTCTTCCCTGGAAAACTCTGGACCTTGTGTGAAACTGATTGGTCCTCTTTTGGAGTCACGTCCTGGGTTGAATATGATACTGGAGACTCTGGCCACCATGACCAGTTTCTCTAAAGTGACCAGTGACTTTCTCTGTTTTCTCTTTGTGGACCCGAATCCTCTTGGTTCAGCCAGGTTACCCAAAGAAATCCTGTTCTCAATGGCCAGAGAAAATTGACTTTCCCCCTCCCATATGGCCCCTGGTCATGGGGCTGATGCAGGGCAGGTGGGGTGGGGAAAAGTAGACTCTTCCACCTCTCCCACCTCTCCCCTCCGTACACACGGCGTGGCTCTGATTATGGGAGCTCTGGGAGCAGTTTCCCTGGGCAGAGGTAGCCCACATCCTCCCATTAAGGGAGGTGTCCCCAGTAGGTTCAAGACCTCAAGATCCCCCTCTTCCCCTTTAATGGTTTATGTTTTCTTTTCAACCAATGATCTGTGTAATTAGAAGACTCAGAACCCACAATCATCCAAAAACAACAAAATGAAATAAAAACAACCCCCCTTCCCAGGCTCTCATTAGTCTCTTCGATCTACTTGCAGCTCAAGGCCACCCTCTCCGGGGATGAGTAAAACAGAATCTAACAGAATAGGGAAGCCACACTAGGGCCAGCTCAGGGTTTGCTGTTGGACGGTAAAGCCCAGATAAGCTGGCTTCCCACTGTCCAACCTGACTGGGACCCCAACACTGACCAAAATAAGAAGGCTCTAGGCCATTCTTCCAGGCCATTTTAGGAAGATTGAAGGAAGCTTCTAGAAAACCTACTGATCTGTCTAGGGTGAGCAAGGCAACATAAGAGTCCCCAAATTGCCTGCTGGGTTCCTAGAGCTCACTTGTTAGGATTGCTGGGTGTTCCAGAAAACCAGAGAGCAACCTATATTGCTTTGGTTATGCAGCCAGACCAGATATTAAAAAGAAACCAGAGCTGGGCAGTGGTAGGACACATCTTTAATCCCAGCACCTGGTAGGCAGAGGCAGGCAGGTCTCTGAGTTGGAGGCCAGCCTGGTCTATAGAGAGTTCTGGGAGAGTCGGAACTACACAGAAACACTGTCTCAAAATACAAACAAAACAACACAAACAAAAGAAACAAACCTCAGAAGTTAGAAGGGTTTGAGAATATGACCAGATCCCAGTTATTGATGATTGCTCAAAGGGGTTCAATAACTGTGACTATGTAGAGGAAAAGCAGAACAAAAGATTGACCCGAGCAGTACTGGCCACACTCAGGGAGACTGATATAAGAGACCCCAGAGGGGGAAGTCAGAGACACCAGGGGAGGAAAAGGCTAGAGGAGGACCAATGTGCTGGCTGTAAACGAAAAGGACACTGGAAAAATGAAAGCCCAAATCAAGAGGGGAGAAGGCTGTCCTGTCTCTCATGTTTGTGAGGACCAATGGGACCAGCGTTCCATTACATCGAACCCCCCATGAGCCCAGAGAAACATTAAAGGTAGGTGACAAATCTGTCAAATTCCTAATTGATGCCAGACTACCTCTATACCCTCCTTGGTGGCTCCCAGACAATGGGACCCTGGAAGAGGCCAGTGGTCTACCTACCCAAAAGACTTGATCCTGTTTCTACCAATTGACTGGCTTGTTGGTGGGCAGTTGCTACTATAACCATGATAGTAAAAGAAGCTGACAAACTTTGGGTCAGGGACTAACTGTTCCTAATCACCTCACACTCCGTAGATGTCATCCTGAGAGGTGGATGCCAAGTACCCAAATAAAGCATTACCAAACCCTCCCCCTGGACACCCCATATCCAATTCTGTAAAACTTCAGCCATCAACTCATCCAGCCTACCGCCAGATGATAACTCAGCAGAGTCTCTCCATGACTGGCTGGAAGTGATTGGTGTGGTCCGGTCCACGAGTGGATGCCCCTCCACGGAAAGTGGAAGAGGTACTGTACACTGATGGGAGTTTTGTTCAAGACATAGTCAGGTATGCTGGGGCTGCCACTGTCACCTTGGACAGGACAGTGTGGACCCTTGGTGGATACTCAGCTGAGGCACTTTAGCACAAAGTGCTGAGCTCGTGACGTTAGTCCAGGTACTTCACTGGAGGAAGGACGAAGCCATTATTATGTACACAAATGGTCTGTAATGCATTTGCTACTTGATGTGTCCATGGGCCCTCTGTAGAGAAAGGACTATCAACCTCTAGCTGAAAATAAAATCAAAACAAAAATGAAATCCTGGCCCTACTTCAGGCCATATATGGCTGCCAAGAGGTACCCATTGTTCACTGAAAAGAGCATCACAAAGGGGGTTCCCTGGAGACTCAAGGAAACAGGGCAGCAGATGTGACCACTGTTATTAACGCTGTGATGAAACACCATGACCAAAAGGAACTTGGGTAGGAAGGGCTTATTTGGCTTGTGCTTCCACATCATAGTCATCATTGAAGGAAACTAGGACAGGGCAGAAGCCTGGAGGCAGGAGCTGATGCAAAGGTCATAGAGGGGTGCTGCTTACTGTCTTGCTCCTCATGGCTTGCTCAGCCTGCTTTCTTACAGAACCCAGGACACCAGCCCAGGGATGGCCCCACCCATAATGAACTGGGCTTTCCTCCATTAGTCAGTAATTAAGAATATACCCAACAGGTTTACCTATAGCTAGATCTCATAGAGACATTTTTAAAATTAAAATTTTTCTCCTCTCAAATGTTTTTGGTTTGTGTGTCAGGTTGATAGGAAACTATCCAGTACAACCATCCAGAAGGCTGCCTGAAAACCAGGGGGCTTTTCCAGATCTTGGTCATCTTGCTTGTGGTGGTTTGAATATGTTTGGGGGTGTGTCCTTGTTGGAGTAGGAGTGTCATGCTCCTGCTTTGATAATAATGGGCCAAACCTCTGAACCTGTAAGCCAGTCTCAATTAAATGTTGTCCTTTGTAAGAGCTGCCTTGGTCACATTGTCTGGTCACAGCAGTAACACTCTAACTAAGACAACTCAGACTGTGACACAGGAAGACACCAAGTGGGCCAAAGGGAAGATACCAAACAGGAGACAAACTATGTTGGTTCTTGATGGACTGGAGTCCTGACATCCTGCTAGACAATCTTACCAATGACACTGTGTCCAGGTGTACCACTTATGCACAAGTGAACCCTAAAGGAAGAAGAAGAGCCTGGAAAGTAATTCTTACCCAAGGTGGCACTCCCAGGGAACATTTGGAAGTGGGCTTTACAGAAGTAAAATCCACAGTTCTTGGCTATAAGTATTTGATAGTTTTCATAGATACCGTCTCTGGATGGTATCTCACTTCTTGGTTACTGTTCTTTTGCTGTGAAAAGACACCATGACCAAGGCAACTCTTATAAAGGAAAACATTTAATTGAAGGCTTGCTTACAGTTTGAGACTTGGTCCATTATCATCATGGCAGGGAACATGGTGGCACAAAATACATAGTGCTGGAGCAGTAGCTGAGAGTTGTTATATCCGGGTCCTTGGGCAGAGAGAGAAACAGGGCCAAACATTGGCTTTTTTCCCCCTCTGAGACAGGGTTTCTCTGTGTAGCCCTGGTTGTCCTGAAACTCACTCTGTAGACCAGGCTGACCTCGAACTCAGAAATCCGCCAGCCTCTGCTTCATGAGTGCTGGGATTAAAGGCGTGCACCACCACTGCCTGGCTAGCATTGGCTTTTGAAACCTCAAAGCCAGTTCCTAGTGAAATATTTCCTCCAACAAGGCCACACCTACTCCAAGGCCACACCTACTAATCCTTCTAAAATAGCACTACTCTTTGATGAAGCCCAAACATATGAGCCTATGGAGGCCATTCTGGTTCCTGGTGACCTTCAATAGTCACCAAGAAACTCTTCCGAGAGTTCATTCCTAGATTTGTATTGCCTTTCACCCTGGAATCCAACAATGGCCTAGCCTTCAGTGTTTCCCAAAATGTGGCAGAGGTATGTGCCTAGAGGCCACAGAGCCCAGAGCAGGTAGAATGAACAGGACCTTAAATTAGACTTTAACAAAATGTGTCCCCGTGACTCATGAAAATTGGGCCAACCTCCTTCTCTTCGCCCTCTTAAGAGCTAGGTGCACCCCATATCAAGGATGTTTCAGCTCACATAAAAAAATAATCTCTTCCACACCCCCCTAAGCTCAGGGAGGTTCATAAAAACAGAAATTACTAACCATTCCCTCCTCAACAGACCCAGAGGACAGTTCAACAGATGGTTCAATAGGTTGTGTTATTGCCTGTATCTGAACTTACCCACAAGTTCTGCCCTAGCAAGTTTGTATGAGTAAAGAGAAACCCAACTCTGGAGCCAATGTGAAAAAGTCCATACCCTGTGGTCCTCACCAAACCCAGAGCAGTGAAAATCACCAGTGTTACCCATGAATCTACCACACCCAGCTGAAGGAGGCTATAGAAGATGGCAGACAGGTAGTCGCCATGTCATTTGACCCCCTAAACATAAGCGTGACATGGGCCCTTTGATTATGATTGTCTTAATTTTTGTCTTCTTTGTATCTACATGGGTATTGAAATTAAGAAAGATTACTGGCCATGCCAGAGTTCAATACCCCCACCCCCAAAAATGCAAAGATAGAAGTTAATCAAACAATAAGCTGTACTTCCAGTCCTGGTAACTGTAAACGGGACCAGCCTAAGCTCACTCTAGTGGTCCTCTAAGGAAAGGGTACCTATTTAATAATACCAAGATATTCCTACATACTTTCCCCATGCAGATTCCTGCAGCCATATATAGCAGGTTAACTCCAGAGATGACAGTTGAGTGTATTTCCAGGACCCAGAGACTACCTGGTTTACTTGCACTAATGGCTTAACCAAGTGTGCCATAAGGGAGACCCGACTCTTTCACATCCTCATGTATATTAAAGCATTGGGGCTTACCTATAATGGAGAAGAGGTAGGGCTCACTTGAATCTAGATTCTTGTGAATGGCAAGCTGTCGCCATTTTCATGCTCCCGTTTGTGGGTGGGGCAAGCATGGCAGGATTTACCATGGTTGGAATCTCAGCCTTAGTTATGAGAGATAAAACCTACTCAGTAGATGTAGACCCAGGCCATCTGGAAAATTCTATTTCCCAGGTAGACTTCTTTTTTGTTTTGTTTTGTTTTTATTTTTTTATTTTCTATATTCTTTGTTTACATTCCAAAGACTTTCCCCTTTCCCAGTTCCCCCCTCATCATATGTCCCATAAGTCCTCTTCCCCCCTCTCCCCCATTCCCAAATCACCCCCCAACCCTTTCTCTGTTCTGGTACTCTCCTGCAAAACTGGAACCAGTCTTTTTGGGACCAGTGTCCTCTCCTTCCTTCTTCTTGGGAATCTTTTGATTTGCTAATTGTGCCTTGAGTATTCAGAGCTTCTGGGCTCTTTAATATCCACTTATCAGTGATTGCATTTCATAAGTATTCTTTTGTGATTGGGTTAATTTGCTTAAGATGATGTTTTCCAGATCCAACCATTTGCCTACAAATTTCATGCATTCATTATTTTTAATTGCTGAGTAGTATTCCATTGTGTAGATATACCACATTTCTGTATCCATTCCTCCTTTGAGGGACATCTGGGCTCCTTCCAATTTCTGGCTATTATAAATAAGGCTGCTATGAACATTGTGGAGAATGTGTCTTTATTGTATGGAGGGGAATCCTCTGGGTATATGCCCAGGAGTGGTATGACAGGGTTCACTGGACATGTCATGCCCAATTTTTTGAGGAACCGCCAGACTGATTTCCAGAGCGGTTGTACCATCTTGCAATCCCACCAACAGTGGAGGAGTGTTCCTCTTTCTCCATATCCTCGCCAGCACTTGTTGTCTCTTGAGTTTTTAATCTTAGCCATTCTGACTGGTGCAAGGTGGAATCTCAGGATTGTTTTGATTTGCATTTCCCTGATGACTAATGATGTTGAACATCTCTTAAGGTGCTTCTCAGCCATTCAAATTTCTTCAGGTGAAAATTCTTTGTTTAGCTATGTACCCCATTTTTTAATAGGGTTATTTGGTTTTCTGGGGTCTAACTTCTTGAGTTCTTTGTATATATTGGATATTAGCCCTCTGTTGGATATGGGGCTGGTGAAGATCTTTTCCCAATTTGTTGGTTGTCCTTCTGACAGTGTCCTTTGCCTTACAGAAACTTTGTAATTTTATGAGGTCCCATTTGTCAATTCTTGATCTTAGAGCATAAGCTATTGGTGTTCTGTTCAGGAACTTTCTCCCTGTGCCCATGTTCTCCAGGGTGTTCCCCAGTCTCTTTTCTATTAGTTTCAGTGTGTTTAGCTTTATGTGGAGGTCCTTGATCCACTTGGAGTTGAATTCATAACAAAAAACCCAGGATAGCTAAAACTATTCTCAACAATATAAGGACTTCTGGGGAATCAATATCCCTGACCTCAAGCAGTACTACAGAGCAATTGTGTTAAAAAACTGCATGGTAAGCCGGGTGGTGGTGGCACATGCCTTTAATCCCAGCACTTGGGAGGCAGAGGCAGGTGGATTTCTGAGTTCGAGGCCAGCCTGGTCTTCAGGATGAGTTCCAGGACAGCCAGGACTACACAGAGAAACCCTGTCTCGAAAAACAAAACAAAAAAACAAAAACAAAAACAAATACAAACAAACAAACAAAAACCCAAAAAGCAAACAACAAACAAACAAACAACTCCCCCCAAAAAAACCCCAAAAAACAAAAAACAAAAAACAAAACAAAACAAAACAAAACAAAAAAACTGCATGGTATTGGTACAGCGATAGGTAAGTAGATCAATGGAATAGAATAAGACCCAGAAATGAACCCACAGAGTTATGGTCACTTGATCTTTGATAATGGAGCTACAACCATCCAGTGGTAAAAAGATAGCCTTTTCAACAAATAGTGCTGGTTCAACTGGGGGTCAACATGCAGAATACAAATTGACCCACTCTTATCACCAGGTAGACTTCTTTTTTTGTTTTTTGTTTTTTTTGGTTTTTTGGAGACAGGGTTTCTCTGTATAGCCCTGGCTGTCCTGGAACTCACTCTGTAGACCACGCTGGCCTCGAACTCAGAAATCCGCCTGCCTCTGCCTCCCAGAGTGCTGGGATTACAGGCGTGCGCCACCACCGCCTGGCTCCAGGTAGACTTCTTAATGGAGGTTGTTCTTCAGAAACACAGATAAGTGAACCTCCTCTTCATGAAACAGAAACATATCTCTGTATGACACTAGGAGAAACCTGATGCTTCCGTGCTGACAAGTCAGGAGTAGTAACTAGAGAAAATTTTGCAATGGTCAAAATTAACCTTTAAAAAACAGTGAACAGGCTGGAGAGATGGCTCAGCAGTTAAGAGCACTGACTGCTCTTCTGAAGGTTCTGAGTTCAAATCCCAGCAACCACATGGTGGCTCACAAACATCTGTAACATCTGTAATGAGATCTGATGCCCTCCTCTGGTGTGTCTAAAGACAACTACAGTGTACTTACATATAATAATAAATAAATCTTTGGACTGGAGCTAGTGGGGCTGGAGCGAACAGAGGTCCTGAATTCAATTCCCAGCAACCACATGATGGCTCACAACCATCTGTAGAGCTACAGTGTACTCATATACATTTAAAAAAAAATCTTAAAAAAATATAAAAAATTAAAAAAAATCAAAACGAAAAAACAGTGAACAACTGCTATCACAACTTCTCCTCCTGGTCCCTGTAGTTAACTATTCATGGCATGGCTGGGGGCCATTAGCCTTCTTGCTTCTAGCCTTCATTATAGGATCCTCCTTGTCCAACCTTTTGCTTAACCATGTAGAATAGAGAGTCAACTCTGTTAAACTTCTTGTGCTAAGGGGACACTATAAGCCCCTGCCTCACGATGAGTCTTCAATTTGACTCACATGCATAGAACCAGTAGGGAATGTAACAGCCACCAGACCTTAGCACAGCTAATGTTACTTTAAAACCCGGCACATAAGTTCTAACACATGCCAAAACAGGAACAGAGTCTTAATCTATTAAAGACCAGTTCCATAGCTGCAGGATCCAGGAACGTTTCCATATGTACTAACCTTGCTTTTTGGCTTCTGTAATTTTGCTTCTTACTATTCTTGCTAACTGAAGTGTGTCAGCCAGGATGTGGTTTCTGTGCATCAAAGACAAAGAATGATGAGGCCCAGGGCTGCATGATTTAGGTAAGTTCCCTGCTCATCCACTGGCCAGAAAGAGACTTTCTAGTTGGCTTTTAGAGTGTCTGTTTGTGTTCTTTGGTGGACTAACCTCAAAACAAGACACCTGGCACCAGGACAGCCAGCTTGGGCTTCTCCATGCTGATCTCAAGGGCATTGTTGGTTAGTAGCAGAGGTTGTCAGTCTTCAGCCACCACACAGGAAGGACAGCATTAATTCTTTGGCTGCCACACAGAACATCAGACCCAGACCCAGACAGTCTAAGATTTTCTTGCAGAGGAACCTGTGGAAATGGCCTGTTTTGGCAAGGCAGAATGGAGTAGTCTACCCAACAGTGCCCACTGTTAGGACAGTGTGGCGGTGTGGATAAGAATGACCCCTACTCCCATAGGCTCATATATTTGGATGTTTAGTCACCAGGTAGTGTACTGTTTGAAAGGATTAGAAGGATTAGAAGGTGAGGCTTTGTTGAAAGAAGTGTCTCATTGGAGGTGAGATTTGAGATTTCTAAAGGCCCTGCCAAGCCTAGTCTGTCTGTCTATGTATCTATGTATGTATCTCTCTACCTATCTCTGTCTCTCTCTTTTTTCTGCCTGATCAGGATGTGGCTCTCAGCTACTGTGCAAACACCATGTGTACTGTCAGGCTCCCTGCCCTATGATGGGACTGAGCCTCTGAAACCGTAAGCAAGCCTCCAACTAAATGCTTTCACCCATAAGAATTGTCTTGGTCATGGTGACTCCTCATAGCAGTAGGGCAATGACTGAGACAGGCAGTGAGTGAGGCATAGGGAAGTTCTTTGGCCAGTAGTCAGCATTACCACATTCAAAAGCAGGGCCAAATGGACTCGTCTTGGTAGACAGCCACAGGTCTGCCAGAAGCTGGTCTTTCTGTCATCGTCATCAGGGGAAAATCATTAAACACCCTAAATGCAAAATTCAACAGATATCTGAGAGGGTTGAAGGCCATTGTCTAACCTATTAACCTGATTTCAGCACAGTTTACTTGTTTTTAGTTACTCGCTTCATGCTTAACCTTGACAACATATACAAAAAGCTAAAACTTGTTCCTGTAAATGAATTACATTTGCACCGGGGACAGTGGTGGCGCACGTCTTTAATCCCAGCACTTGGGAGGCAGAGGCAGGCAGATTTCTGAGTTCAAGGCCAGCCTGCTCTACAGAGTAAGTTCCATAACAGTCAGGCATATACAGAGAAACCCTGTCTCAAAAACAAAACAAAACAAAAACAAAAACAAACAAGAAAAGAATTACATTTGCACCTAGCTATAAAAATTGTTCTAGCTCGTTAAAGAATTTGATTATATATGAGTGACTGACGATTAATTGCATGTCTTAATTGTCTTTAACAATTTAACAGTTTATGATTTTTATAAGATTATAATTTTATATTTTTTATCTCTGTTATATTTGAGCCTTAAATTTTGAATTGAAGATTTAATTAAAGATCCTATAAAATAAAACTTTAAATCATTAATACAATCCACAGAGAGACTGGGAACCTCATTTTTCTGGTGTGCCTTTGCAGACTATCACATTTCTTGTATGACTCAGTTTACTTAAATAGCAAAAATTTAACAAAATTGGCAAAGATAAAGAGTCTAGATATACATCTTCAACTCAGTTTTGCTAGCCTGAATGGACCTTAGGAATTCATAAACCTTATCCATCAAACATATATTGCTGGGTTGGAGAGATGGCTCAGCAGTTAAAAGCACTGGCTGCTCTTCCAGAGGTTTTGAGTTCAATTCCCAGTATCTACATGGTGGCTCACAACCATCTGATACACTCTTTTGGTGTGTCTGAAGACAGTGATAGTGTTCTCACATACATAAAATAAATAAGTAAATCTTTTTAAAAAAGAAAAGAAAGAAAAACATATTGTTTCTGATCTACAAAATTTTTTTTTAGAAGCCTGGTGTTGGACACAGTTAAGCAAGTCAAGCAAAGACATAAGTCGTTAGGCACACATCTCTAAGTCAGCTTCTGTTAACCTGAATAGACCATTAGCACTTTAGGAATTTATAAACTGTAAAACCAAACATTTGCTCCTTTCAGTCCTATTTTCCATAAATATTGTCCATGGTTTTGTTCTCATCCTTTATTTCACACTCTCAGGACAAAATCAAACAAACACCACCCTAATCCAAAATATCCAGGAAGTCTGTGGCTGCCTCCTTAGTCTAAAAAGGGGAGATGCAGTGATAAACAGAGGGCTAAGTAGGATCAGTTGTTTTATGGGTGCCACAATAGTCAGTTTATATGGCATGTTCACTTTAACCAAGAAGGTATTGAAGTTACATGGTATTCTATCTTTTTTATCCTTATTAAAGACAGTGTTAGCCACAAGGTTGTTATTTACTCCAAGGTGAGACCATCAGGCACAGGCCATTTAAAGGAAATCCATTCGCCTGTACAGGAGTTGAATTCAAAATCCATGAAAGTAAGCTGCTCATCCCTTTTTGTTACAAGTTTTAAACTAATGTTTTGCTACAGAATTTGCCAACACCTTTTAAACAACACCTAATGAATTTACAAATTCTAAAAATGGAGAAAGTTTATAGGATGGACTTACAAGTCCTGAAATAAAAGAAACTTACACCTTAGCAAAAGTTTTTTAGAGATATAAGAGGGAAATATTCAGAGAGTTAAACATCTGTGGTTACACTTTGTCATTTTTAAAAGTATTAAACAAGAGGAGCTAGATAAACACCAGGACCCTGTTGGGAAGAGATTACTTTGTAGTTGTTCCTGAACTATTTTGTTTTGCTCTCCTCCCTGTCAGAGTCTGGTGTCTTACTTGACCCAGGATGGGACTTTGGAAAAAAGCTGCTTTATTTTGTTTTTCAAGATAGGATTTCTGTGTAACCCTGGCTGCCCTGGAACTCCCTTTGTAGACCAGGCTGGCCCTGAACTCGCAGAGATTTGCCTATCTCTGCCTCCTGAGTGCTGGGATTAAATTTGTTGTGTTTTATATAAAAGAAAAGTATAGCCGGGCGGTAGTAGTGCACACCTTTAATCCCAGCACTTGGGAGGCAGAGACAGGCGGATTTCTGAGTTGGAGGCCAGCCTGGTCTACTGGTCTACAGAGTAAGTTCCAGGACAGCCGGAGCTACACAGAGAAAACCTGTCTTGAAAAACCAAAAAAAAAAAAAAAAAAAAGTTTAGTGGGGGTGCAGTATGGTGTGTGTGTGTGTGTGTGTGTGTGTGTGTGTGTGTGTCCTCTGTGGGCCCATGCTGAGGCATCCCTTCCCCCTGAGGTACCGGCTGTAGGAATATAGAATAGAGTTTATTTAGGGCATGAGAAGCGGGAGTTGAGGGCATTGAGTGAGTAGAGGTAGAGAAAGGCAGAGAGAGGGGGAGGGGGAGGGGAAGAGGGAGAGGGAGAGAGAGATTGGGAGGGGAATGGGGAGAGAAGGGACAGAGAGCATAAGGGGGTAAGAGAGAGAGATAGTAAGAAGGGGCAAACAGCCCCTTTTATAGTGAGTGGGACATACCTGGCTGTTGGCAAGGCAGGTAACTGTGGGTGGAGCCTAGAAGAAGGAATGCTAACAAAATTAGTGTGCTGACACAACTGACCCATTTTTTTTGTAGAAAACTTTTAAATAAGCAAGCTTGGAGCTAGAAAAGGAAGGCCAAATCCCAGCTCAGAGACAGACTTATTTTGTCTTGTTTGAGACAGGATTTCTTTGTATAATCTTGACTGTTCTGAACTCACTCTGCAGACTAGGCTGGCCTTGAATTCACAGAGATCTGACAACTTCTGTCTCCCAAGTATGCTGGGAAAAAGGTGTGTGCCACTACTACCTGGCCAGAGTCAGCCTTTATGTTATAATAGAGTAGAACAGCATATGACAATAGTTAGTATTATCCATACCCAACAGTCATTTGAGTCTGTAAAACTGGATGTAGTCATCAGAGGGAGGAACTGGAGTAATCAGAGAACAAGAAAGCTTAGAAATAAGATTTTCAAGAGAGAATGGAGAAAGCTTGGAGATAAGGGGATTTTTGGATCATTTTCTTGTGCATTGGCTAAAGTCATAATCTGAGAATATAGAAATAGGTTGCACCATTTTCTGGCCATCGAGACACCTAGTTTGAGTGGAGGCCAAGCTGTTTGCAGTAAGACTAAGTCTTAACACAATCTCTAAGTCTGAGGAGGGAAAGCGATTGGGGAGGGCAGGTGAGGAGTCCTAAGTCTAATTCTGAATAGGAAGTGCCCATGGTTAAAGAAGAATCAAACCTCAGGAGCAAGTGATAGAAAAGGCAGGAAGGGAGAGGCAGGGAATTTCCAGAACAAGGAGATGGGAGAGACTCAGGAGAGGGGCCTTGTGTATGGTGAGTGAAGGAAGATTCCAGTAGTGTAGGGATGGAGACAGGAAAGATAAGTGTCATGGTGACAGAGTCTTAATCTGAGGGTGTCCCCAAAGGGGAAGAGACTTGTCAGCGTGATGCTCAGATCAGTGAAGAGGCACACAAGGGGGCGTAGGGATGCTGCCTGTGGAGGCTTTTGTAGCAGTAGGGGTCGGACACAGAGACAGGCTCCAGTGGCCAATGAGAGAGACCGAGCAGGCATCTGTGAGATGGCACTTACCAGAATAAGTGACGAGAGAGCTGAGGAGAGACACATGGTTAGAGGTGAAGCAGACTCTAAAACATAGAATCAAATACCCTGGACAGTAGGAACCAGAAGGAGCAAGTTATCTGTACCCAGAAGGGTCAAAACTTTACAGTTGGGTTTCATTAGAAGGGGCCAGGCCTTTGGGGGTCCAGTATTCTCGGGATTTCAGGTAGCAAACATAAAGGATGGCACAGAGAAACTGCAAGAATCTGAAAAGCACTGATTCAGATATTATGCAAAAACAAAGAGGGTTTATTTTGCAGAAACAACCAGTATCCAGGGGTCAACCATTCTTTGAAATGGCGACCCCAGATAAAGGCATTAAGGTCTTCTTATAGGGAACTGAGGTAATTCTGCAGAAGGATTATGTAATCTAAAACTTTATTGCTGGGTCCTAGGGGGTCACAGGTGATCAGTGGTCTGCATTCCTATGTCATGATTGATCAACCATGTGATGAAATACCATTGTCCAGCACAGATGGCCCGTTCTGAAAAAAGATATTTCCCCATTTTTGTGGTTATCCTCAGGCTGTTCTTTGGGAGGGGGTTTTATGGTCTTGTTCTGGATTTTATGGTCTATTCCTGAAGCTGGTGCCTTGAAATCAGGCCTGGTCCTCAAAATGGAGACAAATGGGGTCCTTAAATGGGGCTGAATGGGGTTTATATTGTCCTTTCAAAACTACCTAGCAGACTGCTCTGTGGGTAGAAAGGTTTACTGGTGATCAAACTCCCCAGGCCAACTCTGGGGCAGAGGCAGCAAAATGGTGGAAAAGCAAGTATAACTCATCAGTCAGTCATCAGGACAGGGGGTGGTGTGGTGTGGGGTGGGGTGGGTCTGAGCTGAGACAGGCTGCCAGGGTTGACTGAACTAGGTGTTCTTGCCCGAATATAGTTGACTTTTTGGGGAAGGTTAAGTGATGTTTCTTTGAAGATTAGGGGTGGTTCTGGTAAACAGGAACCTGCTTTAAGAGATGTGCTTTTCTGGTAATAATTACATCTGGTAATAAGCTTTTAGGCATATTTACCCAATAACAATTCTGTTTACCCAGTTAAAGCCCTTTTGTTTAAGGCAATGTCACCAGCATAAGGGTTTTTTTTTTTTGGGGGGGGGGATGATGGGTGGAGTGAGGTTCTCTGGATCCAGTGAGGCCTCTTTTATGCTCCAGACTACTTTGTCTTGATGGCCATAGTATTAGAGGACATTAAAAAAATCCATTTTTTTCTGCCTGCCCCTACTCCCAAAATGACTACTCTTGAGTCTAATATTTGCCAATAAATGCCTAGGCCACAAACTTTGGCTCATTCCCTGACTAGCTCGTAACTTTTTTAACCTGTTCAAACTCTTCTATGTCTTCCGCATGGTTAGTTACCTCCCCTCAGTCCCAGTCTGCTCTTCCTTCTTGTCTCCCTAAGCATCTCCTTGAGATTTCCTCAAAGTGTCCCGCCTCCTATTTCCTGCCTCAGCCCATTGGCCATTGGCTTTTTTATTGACAGGTGATGCTTAGAAGAGATTCTCTCTACACATTTTAAAATTCAACTTTGCAAAATGAGTCATAAATTCAGCCCATGCTTGGGAGAAGGGAATTGGGATCTTCCTCTTTTTAAAAAAATTAAATGATTTTCAATTATGTGTATGTGTGCTTCTGCATAAAGGTTTTCTGTACAAAAATTCATGTGCCTGAGGAGACCAGACGCATTGGGTTTCTTGGAGCTGTGAGCCACCTCACAGCTGGTGCTGGAAACGGCTCTGGAAGAGCAGCAAGTATTTAAACCACTGAGCCATCTCTCCAGCCCCAGTATCCTCTTTTTGAAATGAGTATAAGCAATTTTAAAGTTTTTTTTTTTTTAAAGAACCTTCTGGGCTGGAGAGATGGCTCATCAGGTAAGAGCACTGACTGCTCTTCTGAAGGTCCTGAGTTCAAATCCCAGCAACCACATGGTAGCTCACAACCATCTCATAATGAGATTTGACGCTCTCTTCTGGTGTGTCTGACGACAACTACAGTGTACTTATTTATAAAAAATGAATATTTGGGCTGGAGTGAGCAGGGATTGAGTGATCAAGGTTAACTGGAGGTAGCGGGGCCTACCAGAGCCAGCAGGGTTGACCAGAATGAGCAGAGGTCCTAAATTCAATTTCCAGCAACCACATGAAGGCTCACAACCATCTGTACAGCTACAGTGTACTCCTATACATAAAATAAATAAATAAATCTTAAACAAAATACAAAAAGAACCTGTTTTTGTTTAGATAGTTCTTGTAAGCAGTCTACCCTCTTGGACTCAGAGGCATTAGAATTTATTATTTAAAATGTATGTGTATGGATGGGCCTTTTGCCTGCATGTATGTATGTCTGTGCACCACATGTATCCCTGGTGCCCAAGGAAGGCAGATTTTGGATCCTCTGGAATTAGAATTACAGAGAGTTGTAAACTGCCACGTGGGTGCTGGGAATTGAACCTGGGTCCTCTGAAAGAGCAGCCAGTGCTCTTAACCACTGAGCCAACTCCTTAGCCCATTATCTACTTATTTTTATTTATCTATTTTTACTTTATGTGTATCAGTATTTTGCTTGCAAAATATGTGTACTTGGTATGTGTATACCAAGTACATTGCAGTTCCCCTGGAGACCAGAAGAGGGCATTGGATCACCTGGGACTGGACTCCATATGTGTGCTGGCAATGGAATCCAAGTCTTCTGCAAGCGCAGCAAGCATTCTCCAGCTCTCCAGTCCCAGACATTCGAAGTTATATACCCCAGTGCTTTTTCCTGCCTCACAAATGACCCTCTGACACCACTGCCTTGGAAGGACCTTCCATCTCACAAAGGGCATCCGGTTGCTAAACCACTTTGCTCGCCATGAATGACTTGGGCAAGACCTGACACCCCTAGCTGTTGTCTTTATCAGCCCTGGCCTTGAGTGTTATGGAATAGAGACGCCCAGCTTTCCTTCTCTGCTACTGGGGAAGCTGGCCAGCCTTTTTCAAAGGAGAGCTAGGCTGCCGTGGAGGTAGCCGGAGAGGGCAGGAAGTGAGGGCCTAGTCCTCAGTGTGCGCAGACCCTCCCAGCTCTCCGGCTTTGTCAGCTTCCAGGATGGAAGATCAGCTCAGAGGCGCAAACAGCCCCTCCTCCACATGGCCTTCTTGGTGGCCTTTTGGTTCCTAGGGGGAGGGACTGCCCTTACTGTTCTTAGCAGAATGGAGGGTAGAGAGTGACACATGCCTTGTGTGGGATGCTGCCTGGGCTTCCTCTCCTACCAGTTTGTTGTTGTTGTTTGTTTGTTTTTTGTTTTTGTTTTGTTTTGTTTTTAGCATAACCTGTGGTTACTAAACAAATTCAGTCATTCCTAAAGTCCTGCATGCAGGCTTAGATTTTTTTCAAAACTTACTTTATTCAGGGTTCTTAAACTCTTCAATCTCCCTTTTAGCCCACTGATCAGAGGTAGGGGGAAGGTTAATAAGGAAAGGGTGTTGTGGATCTGTTTAGAAGTAGTTCCTTGGGGGCGACTTCACTTTTCATTGTTAGGGTAGCAAGCAGTTCACCAAACGCCCCGATCCAGCAGAAACAGCAAGGCTCTGCTGAATTGGCACGAGTCAGCCGAAGCGGCTGTCGTCATCTGGAATATTCTCTCTATGAAGTGAAAACCAGTGAAGACCTTGTACAGTGTCGCAATACAAGATTGTCCCCTCACTGTTTAAGGGGTTCCATTTATATTCTTTCTAAAAATCACATGCCCTCTCAAGTGTCTGTTTTCAGCAAAGCATCACATGTCTTCTCATAGACAGCTTCTAGAAAAGCATCACGTGACACAACTGAGTTGTTAAAGAAGCCAGACATTTCCACTTCCCCTGTAACCCAACCCAGCCCAGTGGCACCCCCAACGGCACCCTTCACTCTGTTTTGTTTGAGACAAGGTCTTACTGTGTAGCTCTAGCTGTTCTGGAACTTGCTATGTAGAACAGGCTGTCTTCAAACTCACAGAGATCCTCCTGTCTCTGCCTCCAAAGTGCTGGGATTAAAGATGTGCACCACCATGTCTGGCTCTTCTCTAAAGAACTTCAACTTTCTGGAAGTTTTTCTATTTTTTAAATACCAGCTCTCCCTGTTTTGCTCATCTGGTCTCATAGTCTCACGTATTTGAGTTCAGACAATCCTCCTGCCTCAGCTTTCTGAACAGCTGAGAGCAGCTTTATCTATGGTGATTATTATCTTCCATATTAATTTACATCCTGTACTGGATATTTTTATGTCCACTTGACACAAGCCAAGTCACCTGAGAGGACGAAATCTCGATTGAGAAAATGCCTCCATAAGATCAGGTTGTTGGCAAGTCTGTAGAGCTTAATTAGTGATTGATGGGGGGAGGACCTAGCCATTGTGAGTGGAGCCATTCCTGGGCTGGTGGTCCTGGGTTCTATTAAGAACGCAGGCTGAGCAAGACACTGAGAGCAAGCCAGTAAGCAGTTTTCCTCCATAGCCTCTGCATCAGCTCCTGCCTTCAGGTTCCTGCCTGTTTGAGTTCCTGTGCCTGACTTCCTTTGATAGTGAACAGTGATATGGGAGTGTAAGTCCAATAAACGCTTTCCTCCTTGTGTTGTTTGGTCATGGAGTTACACCTCAGCCATGGAAACCCCGACTAAGACACCTTCTTGGCCTCAGTGGGCCTGCCCTGTGATGATCATTCTACAGAAACACCACGAGTTGTGGAGAAATGCTGACGGGTGGGTTGGTTCCATCATTGTCCATCAGTCATGAACAGAAGGCGGCCCAGTAAGGAACAGCATACAGTAAATGATATGGTACCACCTGCGTTCAGGGTAGGTCTTCCCACCTCAGTTTACCCAATTTGCTGCTTTACTGACATGCCCAAAACTTTGGTGACCCGAGATTCTGTCAAGTTAACAGTATTAACCGTAACCCTAGGAAAACACAATCTTGTTCTTTAAAACAACAAAAACTACAAAATCCATGAAGCCTGTTGAGTTGAAGGTGTGTGTAGGGAGAGACAGACTAAGCAAGTGTGTGGATGTCCTGAGTGGAATGATGCCCCTATTTTAGGTTATCTTTCTGGATGGGGGTGAAGGAAAGGAGATTCATGCTTAATCCAGGCTTTACCGAGGGTCGGGGACATAGCCGGCCAGTTTCCTAGTGGGAGAATAGGGTGGTCTGTGGCCCAGACCATGACTAGGCTGTATCCTCTCAGTTCTGTGACCACAGGCAACAGAAGAAGGCTAAGGCCTTGAGGAAGACCCTGTGCTCCAGAAGAGAGCTTTCCAGTGCCAGCAGGCAGACTGCCCTGATGTCTTCAATTCGTGCTGCCCTGGATCCCTGCACAACCTCCTTCCCTGGCCCAACTGCCTACATAGGCACACACAGCAGGAACCAACAGCTGTGTGCAGAGGGACTGAGAAGGTGTGCTGCCACGGACTGACACAGTCGGAACACACGTGGGGGAATCAGGGTCTTTGGTATGCAGGAAGGCACTGGTCGCAGCGTGAAATGACAGACACACACACACTAGATCTGAATACGTCTGAATGCACTTTACTGTTCTGAGGCAGGAACTTTTATACACACAAGTTGGTCTTACATTACTGAAGAAAAAATGTATTCAGTGAAATGTTTACAAAGAATGGTTACCATGAGTATCTGGCACAAGGAAATACAAAATCAATCAGGTATGAACTTTAGAGAATAAACACAAAGCCATCGCGTCCCTCTGTAGTTAATGATAAACTAGTAGTTCAAGAGTCCTTGGAAACACTTTGTTATACCACTAGGTATATTGTTAGTGTAGTCTTTGTCTAATATCCTGCTTCCTTCTTGTGAGACTCCCTCAGGCTTACTTTGAAACTTTACTTAACTGATGCTTTCCATGTCACAGTGTCAAAGCCACCTAACCATACAAATTATATATATTGTTGGGAGGTTAATTCTTTAATGTATTTAGGTAATAACTATATAGCTGATCAAAAAGCAAAGCAATGGATCTCTAGAAGATAAATCATGGCCAGTGCTGTAGCTCAAAGAACGAACTCTTAGTGAACCCTCACGCCTGGATGCTCGCACCTCTGGCTATCAGGGACATCTCGTAAGTAAAGGAACAAGTCAGAGAAGGGTCACACAGACAAAGCTTGCCATGAGAAATTCAGCTCAGCCCTATCTCCGGCCAAGGAGGCCCACAGCGACTTCCATCTTGGACAGCCCTGTCATACAAGACTTTTCCCAGTAAATATTACACAGCTTCCGCCGGGATTACAGCTTGGCTGCGCGAAATTACGGTGTCCAAGAGGTTCGTGTGATAGTGTCTCTCAAACAATACCCAAGCTGTGAGCACCCCATTGGGAAGGGGTGGGAAGGTGAGGATGCTGGTTTTCCCCTCCCCTGTGGGCCCCTGGGAGATGGGGGAGCAAAGGGGGCAGAGCAGGCACGAGGCAGATCCACAGCACCACAGAGAACAGCTAACACTCACGTTCTTTCACGAAGGCTGGGAGGACTGCACATTCTGAACCAGCTCCCTTTCGAAGGCCACGGTGTGCGAGCAGCAGTGGTAGGCCAGAGGGAAACGGTTTCATACCACAGAGAATGAGGAAGGTGGCTAACCCTGTAATCTTGACTTCAGAAAGTCAAAATAGGAATGTAATCTCTAGTGTAGTAATTCTGCTTGATAGGGGTAATAATAACATGATGTAGCTTTAACATTAAGAACAGGAGTGTTAGTGAAAATGATTTCTTGCGGGAGACTGCATAAGACAAGTCATTACTCTGGGCAGAACCGTGGATCCTAGCAGTCGCTCCGTTGCTTTGTTTCGTTGGCTGCTTTGTAAAGCATGTTTATAGACACTGTCCACTTCCGTCTCCAGCTGCTGGAGAAAGTCTGACTTTGCAGTTTATCACAAAATGCCAGATTTTCCCAGCATGTAATTTAATCTCTTGCTTGGAGGCCTTTGCATTTTGTGGTTATCGCAAAATGATTCTTTAATAAAAATGCATGCTTTGCAGTCCCTATTTTTATTAATTTGGCATGTCATTTCATCCATCACCGTGGACACCAGGAATTCCATTTGTCACAGTTATTGGCCCGCTAGCAGGGGGTGCTCCTGCTGCGTCATAGTTCCCCACCCCCAGGCTTTGTGGAAGTAGACGGCGCCCGATCTGCAGAGGACAGTGCCGGGATGGCAGCGGTTACAGACCTAGCATGGCTGCAGTTTCAGTGTCAAAATCATCATAATGGGATTTTTTTTTCTTACAGAAACATCTGTCCTTTTCAAAAGAGACAGCCTAGAATAGTCTCTATCAGCTGTACCCGTGGAAGTCAGGATGGCAAGTCCTATGAGAAAAAAAAAAGTCTCCCAGCAGGAGTCCTGGCCTCTCTGGTGACATCTGAACCCCCAGGAGGGCAGGCAGGGTGTTGGAGGAGCCACTGGCAGTTTGCAGAGTTGGCCCTAATTGTTATCAGTCAAAATAAAAGGTGGATTTGACAGAGCAACCCTGTGTTAGCATTCCTCGCTTTATCTACTTTAACGTGACAAATGAGAGTGCCGCACTTTATTGCACCAGCGAGGTGGTTCTTTCATTACTCATTTTGGTGGAGCTGGAGAGCTAATATCTGGACCTCACAGGTGTTGGTGCCTGACCCAGAGGTACGGTTCCCCGCTAGCCACATGAATTACCGTGACTGCCTATCCCATCTTTCCTGAAACAAGGTTCCACTCCTCTAGAGTACGGAGGACCTCAGTTCTAGACCTGAGCATCCTGGAAGGTCTGTGATGAGTGGGCTCATGTGGGGAGACAGAGCTGGGACCTTGGGGGTGGGGAACCTACGTCCTTATGCCTTCCTCTCTACTCAGGAGCAGGGCCAGGCCACATCACCTCCCTTCTCTACACCCCTTCTGTTGGAGTAGGGGGCTCTGGATACAGAGTGCTAGCCAAAAGATGGTGGGCAGTAAGAAGGGGCTGGACGGCCACCTTCACCGTGCCTGCTGCCCCACATGGGAGCCTCAAACTGTCTTCCACCAAGCCCAAAGTGAGCCTCAGCCAAACCAGGCAAGACAGCAAAACGCGAAACAAAACCTTTATTAGGGATACTTTTATTTATTTAAATAAGATCTAAATAAGGGGAGAGTGGTTGGGGGCTTGTGCTTGGATATTAGTGTCCTTGTGTCTCCTGTGAGAGCGGTCCAGCGGGACGCTCCATGCTCTGAAGTGTGGCTCTAGAAATGGCTGTGTGCACAGTTAACACATCTCGATTCGCTCATGTGCTGCATCCACAAAACAAGAACCCAATCAGCGCAATCTTACTTAACCATCCTCCTTCCTCCGTGCTCCTCCGTCTGGTGTTTCTGCTTCGGTCCTTCTATCAATCCAGTAGAATGTTGATGGTTTTGCAGTCAAAGGTTTAGAGCGGTGGTTCTCAACCCGTGGATCCCGACTCCTTTGGCAAACTTCTATCTCCAAAAAATTTACATTATGGTTCATAATGGTAGCAGATTTATAGTTCTGAAGTAGCAATGAAAATAATTTCATGGTTGAGGGTTACCACAGCATGAGGGTATTAAAGGGTCTCAGCATTGGCAAGGCTGAGAGCCACTGGTTTAGCCAAATAATCTTTTTCCAAATAGACAGTAGGTAGACCTTCTTCATTTCCTGTCTCTCTCCCTATGTGTGTGTGCAGTTGCACATTCATTTATATAGTCTTTTGCTTCTCTCTTTTCTTCATGCCGATTCAACTACTCCTTCCCTTCCTCCTCCGGCGCTCTGCTTGTGTACTAGAGCAAGCCTTCTGGAAGTGGCTTTCCTAACTTTGCCCACCTTTAGTCCTGTTCTATGAAGATCAGACCACACCCTGCCTAGACACTCTATATTGTTTAGAACAGTAGCTTTCATGCCGTGTCTTGCCCAAGGTAACTCCATGTTACCTGCAGCACTCAGTATGTAAGTATTAAAACCATATGGGGGGTGTTGGGGAGATGACCCAGAAGTAGAGTGCTCACTGCGCTTACAGAGGACCCAAGTTTATTCCCATCACCCACATTAGGTGCCCCACAACAGGCAGAAACTCCAGCTCTAGGGGATCACATGCCTCTGGTTTCTGCAGGCAGCTGCACACACATGCACATATTTATGCAGAGACACACTCATGTGCACATACTTACATAGAGACACACTCACATGAAGACAGATAATAAGTAAAATAAATGTTAAAACAACATATCAGATGAACCGGGCCCCAGAGCTTACGGAGTACATTATAACAAGGAAAGGTGCTATGCTGTCACCCAGAACCCATAAAGAGGGGAACATGTAACACTGAAATGGTCGTGACAGCCCCACTGACCTGTTATTCAGATGCCCTGTGTGTCAGTGAAGGAACCTACAGGCAGGGAACCCCTGACTCACCCAGGATTCCAACTCAGTTGGTTCCCAGGGACTTATGTGGTCCAGTTGAATTTCAGTTGTCTATAAATCCATCCATCCACCCACTCACCCATCCATCTATCCCACCCACCTAACTTTTTAGACATGTCCAAACCTTACCTTGATTGATGGTTCTCTGCTTGTCTCTACCAGACCCTGCAGCTTGGTTTTGCCTCCAGCAGCTGAGTTAAGCTTAGGTCCTTTAGTGTCTTGTCTCCTACCTGCAGCCATGTTTCTGCAACTCTATTAGTTCTGTCTGCAGTATGATGGCCTTTGGGAATCTTTTGGCTTCTTTAACCCTGTGGTAGCTATTATGTTGTCTGTCTGTCTGTCTGTCTGTCTCTCTCTCTCTCTCTCTCTCTCTCTCTCTCTCTCTGTGTGTGTGTGTGTGTGTGTGTGTGTGTGTGTTGTAGTCCCTGAGAGGCATGACCCAGGAACTGTCGAAATGGCAACACCTGTCAAAATAGTTGCGCCTGTCACATTAGTGTCATTTCCTGCCTCAGCCTGCTGTCACAGGAGCTGTCCACGGTGGCAGCACTTGCTCTCCTTCAGTCTCACCAAGCAGCTCAGCAGTGATGGTGCCTTAGCCAAAGCCGCCTCCAGCCAGGAAGGTCTTCCCATCCCAACCCATGGTCCCAATCCCTGAGCAGGAAAATCCCTGAGCTTCCCACAAAACCCACGGATGCCCGATAAAGAAAACCCACCAATTCTTGAGCTCCCCAAGCTCAGGACTTGAAATCCCACCAATCTTTACTCTGAAAAATCTCTGCCCTGAAAAGTTTAGAGTCCTAAGAATTCCTATGTAAGTCCCACCTTTTGTCCGATTCCCTGCTGTCTGCTCCGGGGAGTGGAAGCAGCCACCCCTGGGTATGTCCCTCCACACTCTGGACCCTGCAATAAATCTCTTTCATGAGATTTGCTGCCTGGTGTGGGTCTCTCATCTGAAGGAACGAAGAAGCAATGAAGAGAAGAAGGGAAGAAGCAAAGAAGCAGCAAGGAAAAGAAAGGAGGAAATGACAAGGTGGGGCAGGGCTGAGGCTCCTGCACACCCCAGTTCAGCTGGGGACCCCACCCCTGGCAGCTGCACAGTCTCTGCAGAGGAGGCTTCCTCTCATCCCTCAGCTTAGTTGCATTTCTAATCTCCTGCCTGCTACCTCAGGCTCAGTTAAGAAAGTGGCCAATGGTGACTCCACCCGAGATTCCACTGGTGGCTCTCTCTCCCTCTGAAGCACAGCAAATTTTCTTTCCTTCCCTTCCATCTCATAGCCTGCCTGTGGGAATCTGGAAGTCCCATCTCTTCTGCCCAGCCATTGGCTGATAGCATCTTTATGAATCGATCAAAAACCAACTGGGGAAACAGGACCTTCAGTGTTCACACACAGATTCCCAATCAAATCATCAGAATCACCCCTTCCTCTCTGGCATATTATAAGATGTTGATGGTGATGATGATGGTGATGTTGGTGGTGGTGGTGATGATGATGATGAGTGTGCATGATTGGAGGTGCCACAGAGTAGTTTCATGAGTTGGCTCACTTCTTCTATCTTTCTTGGGTTCCAGGGATGGAATTCAGATTGCTTAGCTAGTACAGTATCACCATAACCATCTAGCAATTGTCCTTTCCCAAGGTCTCCATTTTTAATGATGAGATTTTATTTCTCATTCATCCATAGCTGCTTTTGTGATTATTTTATCTTTGTTTTACAGGAACATGGTTGACTTGTCAGGGAGTAGTTTTCCTTGGGTTTATATCCCTTGGAGTTTGGTAAAATCTTTGGTGTGTGAGTTGAACTTTTCTATAGCTTTGGGAAAGTCCTTAACCATTCCATTCCATATCCATCCCACGTGTTTCTGGGTGTCATGTTATACACCCATTAAACCCTTGAGTTTTCTCTCTCTCTCTCTCTCTCTCTCTCTCTCTCTCTCTCATGTGTGTGTGTGTGTATGTGTGTGTGTAAGTCAGAGTATAACTTATGGGAGTTCTCTCTTTCTAGTGTGTGTGTGTGTGTGTGTGTGTGTGTAAGTCAGAGTACAACTAATGGGAGTTCTCTTTCTCTCTTATGTGTGTGTAAGTCAGAATATAACTTATGGGAGTTCTCTCTCATGTGGTGTGTGTGTGTGTGTGTGTGTGTGTGTGTAAGTCAGTGTATAACTTATGGGAGTCTGCCTCTTCCTCTACTGTGTGGATTCTTGGATTCTGAGATTGAACTCCAGTTGTGACAAGCCTTTAAATCCAATAACAGGATTAGTTTTTTTTCCTTTTGTTTTATCTTGATATTGTTTTCTTTCTAGGCTTCATTTGTGTGCATTGGTGGGTGGATGAATGTGTGCCGTGGCACACTGTGCTATGGGAATCAGAGGACAATGGTGAAGGAAGTTCTTCCCATTCACCTTTATGTAGGTTCCATGGGCTGAGCTCAGTTCCTCAGGTGTGTGGGAAACTTACCTACATGTAAGTCTGTGCACTATTTGCATGCCTGGCACACATGCATGCCAAGAGAGGATATCATAGACAGAGGAACTAGACTTAGAAAGGGTTGTTGGTTGCCAGGGTGGGTGCTGGAAATCAAACCTAACCACTCAGGCATCTCTAAGCACCATGGTAATTTTTAACTTTATGCTGTTCATTGTGAAT